>OY720455.1:21889460-22009460 GCA_963082715.1 Harpalus rubripes
AGTTCTTTTAACCGACATTGTATCTCTTATCGAGATCCCAATGGTGGCAGCTCTAAATGAGACACACTGTATATTTAAAAAATGATAAAGTAATTAAATATCATAAAGCAGCCAGCTATGCTAAAACCAAGGAAATAACTACTATATTAAGAAAATTCTGATTGACAAATGTTAGTGTCTAGTGCAATTGACATAGGGGCCTATTCAGAACTCAATATTTGTGTAGTCGTTATGGTTTTTATTGTTCTTATGTACTATAAAGTCTGTTAAAATGAAATTTGGTATTCTCAGTACTGAAAATGGTTACCGTCAACAATTGTTAAGTGCTTTGACAGTCTTTATCATAACGGCTGCTAAAACTATGTATTTATGGTTGTTTTCACGTTGTTATTTCTAATATTTGACGTGCGACAGATTACTAAATTAATCAAATATTATTATTAATAGCCTTTCTACCAAATATTGGTGTTTTTATTTTTTTAGCAGGATGCAGTTTATTATACGTAGGTATAGATCCTGCTTTAACTTTTCGACGATTATAAGATCGATAAAAACTGCGGTGGAAGAAAGTTATTTTTGACATAAATACATATTTCTTTAAAAATATATTATTCTATTGTGTTTTTGAAAACCCTGTTATGTGTTTTGGTGCCAATGTGTGTTCTTTCTGTTAAATATTCAATTAAAATAAAAATTGTAAATCTTCCCATAAATTTCCAATCACGTTGGGGTCATTTGTAGGAGTTAACATACCTGTTCTAAATAATTTAGACGTTTCCAAATATAACACACAAATATCATATTGTTCTTTAGTTGTTTTGGTACAACATTTGCGTTTTAAATATACTTGTCAACTCATTACTTTAAAAAAAAAATTAAAACGTTGATAAGATTTAAGTTAGATTAGATTTATATATGTATAACGAAGTAACTTATTGACAAATAACTTGGTTCATTCACAAGTATTATTTTGTTAAGATTGTCAATAGTACCGACGTAGGTTATGAATTTACCAATTCATAAAGATTGTTACAAATGTCTTTACGATAACAATCTTTATATCCGTAACAATCTTTATGACTGTGTTTTTCTGAATAGACCACATAGTGTGCTTGTGCTATAATTTGGAAATAGAGAATCTCTTATACAAGAAACTTTTTGTATGGAATTTGTACAAAATACATAGAACAGATTGAAGGTATTGTACTGGAAATATGGAATGACGGTAGGTAATGTGATGGCTACATCAGTTTTTATTTATTTATTGTACAGCCAATCTTACAACGTCCAGTTAAATTTTAAACGTCCAGATAAATAAACAAAATTAAATCGGATTATTGACAGGAAAGTTAAATTTTTCATTTGGGAGTTCACTTCGTTTCATTTTTGTTTATTTAACTGACGGTTAACAGGAGATTGTAATTTAATAATCATAAGCATAGCATAACTGTAATATAAAAGAAAATTTATTATGTAAGAGTCGCACTTTACTGGTGAACATGTCAGGAGAACCCATGATTTTCCGCCTTCCACTTCATCTGGTCGTTTGATGTTGTCAGCAAGTATGTAATTCTCCATGTCAGCTTATCATCTTGCTACCCGCGAGGCTTCACCACTTAACGAAAATGCCAGACGAATACACACAAAATGTGGGGATATATAAACATAATAAAGGGAAGGATAAACCAATGAACTTCTGATATAACATAAGGCCATAATTTTTTTTTAGTTTTGATCAAATATTTTTAAAGTTCATTTGTGTGATATAATAATATTATGCGTACACAAAGCGTATACTGCCACATAAAATTTACATATTGTGAATGGGAACTGACAACCCTATCTGCTTCGCTCGTAGTGGAAATATTGGCTTTGTAATGAGTTTATCGTACAAATTGTTTGTTTACTATTACTACCGACAATAATTAAGCTAGTGTTTAGAAGCATAAAATTTAATCTTGTTTTAGGAATTTAATTATGCGTATAATGAACCGTAATATTGCTTCAATTAAGAGTGACAATACATTAAAATAGGGAGAAGCTGAACACTTATCAAGTTATACCTCAAAAATTCATTATATATCGTTGTATTTAAAGGAAATAAATTAGATCATTGCGTGGGTATGAAATAGCACTTTACAGTACCTACATATTTTACATTACAAGCCATGTAAAACGGTTTTTACTGCTGAAAAGGGGAAATGACTAGCAAGCCGAGTAAGCGAGCCTGTCATCTCAATGAGGCTGTAAATTAATTACTTGGCGTGTATTGCACAATTTTATTTGTTATTCACTTGTAAATCATATTTAAAATTACGAGTATAACCAAAACCTGTCAGTTGCAATTGACAATTATTTTTAATATGAATGACAGTAACCAGGGGCGCGCCATACCATTGTGTCGCCCGTGTGCTAATGCTCATCTTGACGCCCCCCCCCCCCCCCCATTCAACAATTATGAAAAATAAGCATCGCCATTCGAAATAATATATAAAAGTGGCCTAAAAAAGTGCAAACTAAAATCTAGTACTACTTCATTTTTGGAAAGTAATGTATTCACAAAAAAACTGCAAAATTTACGTTTTTGCCTATATCTAGTGACCTACGGATTTTCTCTCAAATAACGACAACACTAAAATGGTCTTTTAATGGGGCAACAATTATGTGAACACGTTAACTTAAACAGCCTGTGTACTTTTTCATAGTTACCATATGTTTTAATTAAACCACAATAATTGCTTTTATCCTATAAAATTAAGAATTCTTGCATTTTCTGCTTGAAACATAGATACATCGTTGGAAAGCTAAAATAAACTCTGTTTTAATTGTATAATTTTGCGACTATGGAAATTATAAATTGGACCCCATTACTTGAAATCTAATAGTGATAAAAAATCGTCGTTTTAAGGAAAATAAAAAAGGATCCTTAAAGACGTGCAAACCAAAATTCCATATAATTTTATATTTGGAAGTTATTTGTGAATATAAAAGGAAGTGGCTAGAGAACTGAACGCGGGACCGTGTTCAAAAAATTAAGATCTCAAATTGACATGATTTTCGCAATTTCTCCAAATATACCCCAACATTATCCAACCTAACGCCCAAACTCAGGCTTGGAAAACGCGGGTCAAGTATTATGCGTTAGGTGAGGTTATTGTTGTTCTCTTTAGAGTAATATAAAAGCAACCTTAGTAAGCTATTCAACAAGGGTCCCGCATTCGTGCCGGGATTTGAATTTTTAACAACGGTCCCGAATGTTAAGACATGTCTCTTCGACGTTTCAAGTAGTAAACGAGGGACTAAATTACGCCATTTGGAGTTTTGTACAGTAACTATTTGTATATGCATTTTTTCGGGAAAAACAAAAACATTTAAAATAGTCTACCAATGCGGCAACTTTGCCCTAATTTAATCGACTTCGTATCTCTTATAGGTAGTTTACGAGATCCCAGTGTGAGCCTCGAAAAACGGGCATGTTAAATTAAAAAACTTAAGTTTTATTACAATTTTGCTCGCCGTGTCGCCCGTGTGCGACGCACACATCGCACCCTGTGACGGCGCGCCCCTGACAGTAACAAAATACAATTTTTACATGCCAACAACGTTACTAACGTTATATTATCTTCCGAGATGGCTGAAATTATTGTAGTGTCTATATTATTATGAGTTATTATTTCTTTAGGGTGAACTGAATCAATAGACTTTAGATAAATAATCAGCAAAACCTTCAACAATTTCTGTAGTACTGTTATAATTTTTATTGTCCATATGCATACATCCCGGAATTCGAGAGGAATGTTTTTTATTATGAATAAAAGGCCAAATTTAATTTGGATCAAAAAGAATTTGGTTTTGCATATCCGATATATATTTTGTATGTGCAATATTGATATCTTTTTAATTGAAGCACGTAATTTTTTAAATTCAGTGAAATATCTTCTATCTCCATTGGTCATATATAACTTATGATGTTTATATTTTAACTTTAAGTTTTTTATGATGTTATTAAAAAACCACGGAGGATAGGAAGAGTATTTAGGCTTTACTTTTGGAACACATTTATCCGTGATAAAATCTCTCAAAGGCCTTATCAACGTCAGGAATTAAATAAATATCGTTCCAATCAGCTTCCATTAATAGCTGATATAATAAATCGTAGTTTCCTTTTTGAAAATTGTAATATGAAGTCGTCGAATTATTAATAGTAGCGCAATTTAGCTTACTAGTACTGGAAAAATGTAGTGTTACAAACAGGGCTGGGTGTATAGGATCTTCATCAACCAGTGGATCTATATGATGTGCGACAAAGCATGATACATTGGAAACAACAACATCAAGTATTCTATCGTTTATATTAGTGATGCGGTTAAACTGTACGGCATTTAACATTAAAAGGGTAAAAGTGATATTTAACAGCAACTGTTAAAATCTTCAAATGAAGGTACTTCTGGTCGACCAATTATAATTAAAATCTAATCAGCTCTTTATCTGGATGTAAAGAAAAGGAATGCGGAAGAATTTTATTATTTTGAATTGCAGAAAGACAATACCTTCCTTACCTAAAGGTGACGGACGGTAAAAATTGAATAGACAAAAACAAATAATTTGATACATTAACAAAAAAAAAAACTTTTAAATAACGTATATACCACATGCCTATTGGTGTGGACGTGGACAGCTGTAGCAAGATGAATAAAAGACATTTCGCATACTCTGAGTGTTGCTGGCTAAAAAATATTATAAATTTACTAAGAGTTGTTGCGCGATTCACTAACTGTCACGTGCATTGCGGTTCACCGCTGGTTTTAAACCCAAATGTATCCTCCGAGTTGGGAAATTGAATCTGAAATTAGTTTCTCGCTTTTTCACCAACTGGGACTCAAGTTTTTACGGTAGAAACTGATTTAATTTCCACATTGCTTACCACAAAGGTGAAAACATGAAACATTTATATTTACTCCTTCGCTTCATTCTAATGATATTTTATTATTTTTCTTTTATGTCTACGTGCCGACGTGCGTCCTTACATAAGGTGAAAATATGATGCTTGTGCTTTTTCTGTAAAGTATAAAATTTACTGCCGTCGAGCTCTGGTAAAATATGAAAATCTGTTTGCGAATAACATTGCAAATTGTAAATCTAAATTACTTTTGTTCTTTGTACTTACTTCAAATTAAATATTATACGAGGAGCATAGTAGAATTATTAAGAAAAAAATTAAGTAGATCGTGGAAAATAATCATTTGACGAAATTATAGCCCGATATTTTTATATCTGGTTAAACTATTAGGAACATAAGAAAATGTCTAATTGAAAAATTGACGCGTGTAATTTTTACAACTTATGCTAAATCGATGCTGTTTCTTTTAGCTGACAGTTAATTAACAGACAGTAGTTTAAGTAGAAACGAAAATACTGGGCCTGAGTGACTTAGAACTTTGATGTTTTTTAAAAATTATCCATGTGAGTGAAAATATGGAATTAATTAGTGTTTTTTCAAATCATGATTTATAATTTGACAGATATTCAGTCTTCAAGATAGTATTCTGAAAAACTTGAGCCATGCACATTATTATCAATAATTCTTATATGACTTCTGTATTGAAGTATATATTTCTATTTAATGTATCACTATAACGAGGATGGATCTAAATTATTGTAAATACTAATCCACACAAACCGACAAAATTTTATTTTGTAAACTACACTGTGTATAGCTATAATTCATATGACAACTACTTACTTTTTACCTCCCGTCATTCCGTAGGTAATGGAGGTAATGTAATCGTGCCAAAAATTCGAAGGTGAGTTTTCAGTAAATAAACACGAATTAGGGTACCCACAACACGGTTTTACTATTTTTTACAATGATGTGTGTGTGTGTGTGTGTGTGTGCGTGTGTGCGTGTGTGTGTGACGATTTTTTCGTCCACGATAACTCTTACAACAAACTTCCGAAAAAAAATATTTTCCGTATTTAAGCTTTTTACATTCATATGACGAGTTGATTAGAATTTGGGTAACATTGGACGACCGAAAGTGATACTTTTTACGTATTAGCTCAATGTCGTAGATCAGGGGTCTCCAAACTACGGCCCGCGGGCCAAATCCGGCCCGCCAGTGTCATCAACCCGGCCCGCGACAGCTAATGACCAATGTCACCAATCCGGCCCACGACAGCTAATGGCTTATTGTTGTGGTGATAAGTTGGTTAAAAAAAAAACTCAGAATGATAATAACTCGGTTTCATTTACTTGTTAGGTAAAGATTAATGACAAGTATAATACGCAGAAAATTTAACTTAAGCATAATAATTAACAAATAAGTGAAATGAATCCTACTAATATTATGAACTAGTGAACATCCCGCGGCTTCAAGCTCGGTAGTTATGTTGGTGTAAAGAGTATCGTATATGTATGTCTATCGATGTTTGGAATGTATATATCTTGAATCACACATATGATTTTTATTCTGAAAATCCCTCAGGAACAGAAAAGCTAAATTAACGCGAATGAAACCGCGGGGTGTTCACTTGTAAAAAATATTAATGAAATGTAATTGTGATTTTTTACTGACAATAGTTTGTAGTTGTGGACCAATTTTACTTGTACCAATTATTAAAAGAGATTTAAGATGCTCTTCGGTTAACTTAGATCTGTAAATATTCTTCGTGTACTTCATTTTGGAGAATGTTTTCTTACACAAGTAAGTAGTACCAAGAACATGTTTTTTAACTGTATTGAAATTTTATTTTGCGGCAAATAATTATTGTTATTTTTACGTATTAATATTATTAAATTATTTATAACTTTTTTCAGATGCGTATTTTTATTTATTCTGTCACATGAAAGGGGGTTAAAAAGTGCAGTTACGCGTTACGCATTCCAGAATAAATATTCAATTTAAAGATATTTGACCTTGAACTAAAAAAAAATCACCTGCGGCGCATGTTTCTTTACATTTTTCATTTTATTCAAATTTAGCACTGGTTTTGGCCCTCGAAACTTACAGGAGTAATAAGTATGGCCCTAAGGCTGGAAAGTTTGGCGACCCCTGCTTTACACGAAGCCCATAACAGTTTTTAATAAAGAATTATATTAAAATATAATCCAAAACTTTCAATTTTATTATTTGACTTTCATATCAAGAGAAATAACATATTAGATTTTGGCTAAAATTAATAAACCGGAAGTGATAGTTTACTTGAAGCTCTGAACAGATTTTCGTGAAAAATATATTGATATGTTCAAAAAAGTTATTAAATTCAATATTTAAGACTTTGATATGAAAGGGAACAACATATTAGATATTGGCTAAAATTGATAAAGCGAAAGTGATACTTTACTTGAAGCTTTGAACAGATTTTCGTGAAAAATATATTAATATATTCCAAAACTTTTAAATTAATAAGAACGACATATTAGATTTTTTCTAAAATTAATGAACCGGATATAATATTTTACTTGAAGCTCTGAACAGATTTTCGTTAAAAATATTTTGTAATATACCAATTTTACTCAAATTTGGCATTTAAAACTTTTATATTAATAAGAAGGATATATTAGATATTTTCTCAAAATTGATAAACCGGAAGTGGTACTTTACTTGAAGCTCTGAACAGATTTTCGTGAAAAATATATTATGATATATTCCAAAACTTATCAAATTTAGTATTTAAAACTTTTATATGAAGGGGAGCAACATATTAGATTTTGGATAAAATTGAGAAACCGGAAGTGATACTTTATTTGAAGCTCCGAACATATTTTCGTGAAAGATATATTGATCCAATACAGAATTTTTAAAATTTTGTTTTTAAGACTTTTATATTAATGAGAACGACATATTAGATATTTTCTAAGATTGATAAACCAGAAGTAGTAGTTTACAGAAAGCTATAAACAGATTTTCTTGAAAAAATATATTAAAACAATCCAAAACTTATCAAATTTCGTATTTAAAACTTTTCAACTTTAGTATTTAAGACTTTCATATCAAAGAGAATTACATTTTCGATTTTGGCTATAATTAATAAACCGGAAGTGATACTTTACTTGAAGCTCTGAACAGATTTTCGTGAAAAATATATTGTTATATTCAAAAACTTAGCAAATTTGGTATTTAAGACATTTAGAATAATGAGAACGACTTATTAGATTTTTTATAAAATTGATGAACTTGAAATGATATTTTACTTGAAGCGATATTTTACTTGAAGCTCTGAAGAGATTTTCGTGAAAAATATTTTAAGATATACCAAAACTTTTCAAATTTGGTATTTAAAACTTGTATGTTAATATGAAGAATATATTTCATTTTTTGTAAAATTGATAAAGCGGAAGTGATACTTTACTTGAAGCTCTGAACAAATTTTCGTGAAATATATATTATGATATATTGCAAAACTTGTCAAATTTGGTATTTAAGACTGCTATATGAAGGGGAGCAACATATTAGATTTTGGTTAAAATTGATAAACCGCAAGTGATACTTTATTTAAAGTTCTGAACATATTTTCGTGAAAAATATATTGATACAATCCAAAACTTTTCAAATTTGGTAAGACTTTCATATTAATGAGAACAACATAATTGATTTTTTTCTAAAATTGATAAACCGGAAGTAGTACTTTACAGAAAGCTATAAACAGATTTTTTTAAAAAATATATTAAAACATGATCCAAAACTTTACAATATTTTGTAACTACTTTTATAGTTAACATTGTCATTGTATTGTAACATGGGACGCCCGCCGTCGCCGCCACTGTAAGCGAGTGTCTATATATAGCGGTGACGTAATCGCGCTAGTAGCCGGCCGATGTAAACAGACTGGTCGCGACGTGTTTAATTACTTCCGGTCGCCTGAACCTTTTGTGTTCATTGTTATTATGTGTTCGAATATTCTAGACTGTTCTAGAAAATAATGGCAGCTGTATATAAGGGACGTAGCTATGCTCGAGAGACAGTTAGTTTGTTACATGGAGAGACATAGAGATATTCATATAGAGTGTTAGTGAGTTTGAGAAGCACAGCAGTATCGTGGTGAGCGTATGCAGTTGGTGTCGAGTAGGTACTCGGGAAGTTACTGGTATATTGGGATAGCTATGGATGTGAATACTCGGTAGTGTTGACGAGTATTAGGAAGCTACAGTGTACGAGGACAGTAACGGCGAGTCTGGAAATTACTGGTATATTGGGATAGCTGTAAAAGTGAATACTCGGCAGTGTGGACGAGTATTGTGAAGCTAGGTATAGAAGGACAGTAACAGCGAGTTGGAGTGGATACTTGGCATTGGTGTTGAAGAATTGTGGCATACAGATAGTTGGTGATACGGAGGCTGTGGAAGAGAGAGAGTTACATAAATAAACAGACAGTGAGGTGAAAGGTGTGACTTCTGTCCGAGCAGTTGAATATACAGACGCTGTAGAGTCAGTTGAGTATATAGACGCTGTGGAGGTCGGTAGGCGGACATTTGAACATGATACAAGTATATAGTGATATAAATATAGTGATATAAATATATCGCGTAAACAGTCTACAAGAGTCTGCAACAGACCGGCAGTCTAAGATTGGAACGCGTAGTGAAATAAATAATCTGTAATATCGTGGAAATAAATAGTAGTGTTAATTGGTTAAATAAATAGCGTTAGTGTTAGTGTTATTTAGTTAATTGTAGTTTTAATCTTAAATAGTTTTTAATAATTGTTTAATATTAGTAATAGTAACTTTCTTTATAGTTTAATAAACACTTAATTTTAATAAATAATAATTGTCTCATATTTACACCACCCAAATAAATAAAAAACGTTACAGTATCATTTTTCATTTGCATGTTATTTTCATCTAACTATATCCCTTTAGTTTATTTAAACAAACCTATACGAGTATGATACAAGAAAATTCTGAATTACATACAGGATGGGGGTGGTTAGCGGTGAACATAGGGATTAAACATGGGATTTTTGTTTCATGCAATTTCCTGATTTCCTTTTCATTTTACGCCAAAACCTGTAGAGTTATATTGAATTAAAAGTTGTATATGAAACTGTTTTTACATTTTTTATTATGCTTCTAGTTTCGTCACAATTTTAAAACGAAATTTAAAAATTTCTGTAAGTTCCTTGCAATAGCCATGACATTTTCACTACAATAATTCTTTATAATATTCGAATAAACATTCATTACTTTATCTACGACAGGGGTCGCCAAACTTTCTAGCCTTAGGGCCATACTTATTACTCCAGTAAGTTCCGAGGGCCAAAACCAGTGCTAAATTGGAATAAAAATTTAAAATGTAAAGAAAAATGCGCCGCAGGCGATTTTTTTTTAGTTCAAGGTCAAATATCTTTAAATTGAATATTTATTCAGGAATGCGTAACGCGTAACTGCACTTTTTAACCCCCTTTCATGTGACGGAATAAATAAAAATACGCATCTGAAAAAAGTTATAAATGATTTAATAATGATATTAATACGTAAAAATAACAATAATTATTTGACGCAAAATTTCAAAACAGTTAAAAAAAGCAAACTTAGAACATGTTCATGATTTATAATGCAATTATTATCGTGTATTGTTACGACCGTGACGACGAAATATGGTGGTTAAGTAGTACCCTCTATCGCTTACAGATGAAGCTAGTATGTACTTTCGAAAGTACAGTAACAAACATTCGTGATTAACCTGTCTGCCTACGGAAGGCGATAGAAGTGAAGCCGTCTGTTGTGAAATAAAGTAGTGCGGTTTCATTCGCGTTAATTTACCTTTTCCGTTCCTGAGGGAGGATAAAAATCATGTGTGATTCAATATATATATATATATATATATATATATATATATATATATATATATATATATATATATATATATATATATATATATATATACATTTCAAACATCGATAGACATACATATACGATACTCTTTACACCAACATAACTACCGAGGTTGAAACCGCGGGATGTTCACTAGTTTATGATATTAGTAGGATTCATTTCACTTATTTGTTAATTATTATGCTTAAGTTAAATTTTATAAATTTTCGTATTATACTTGTCATTAATCTTTACCTAACTAGTAAATAAAACCGAGTTATTATCATTCTGTGCTTTTTTTATCCAACTTATCACTGCAACAATAACAACAATAAGCCATTAGCAGTCGCGGGTCGGATTGGTGACACTGGTCATTAGCTGTCGCGGGCCGGATTGATGATACTGGCGGGCCGGATTTGGCCCGCGGGCCGTAGTTTGGAGACCCCTGATCTACGACATTGAGCTAATACGTAATTAGTACGCTAATTTGAATGTCATTATGAGTTTCATAACGGCACTGAGTGTCATTATGAAATATTTATTTCGTAAGACAAATAACAATAGAAATTTGAACAAAATTTATATTTTGTATTATGAAATTATGCCCGATGGAACATTATCTGATTGAGACTTATCTATTTTATCTTGAAAACTGCGTTAATGGAGTAAAATGCTAGTGTTAAAGAATATGACACGACTAAATTGTTTTTTTTTCCTTCTTCAAACAAACAAACGTATAGCTTGTGTCTAACATCATAAGTTTTTGGCGCAGGAAGGAAAACTCTTTACTTCTCTTTCTCTCTCTCCTATTGCCAGCCCTTTCTCTAGCTGTCTCTCTTCTCGATCTGCGCATTTCATAGCTCAGGACATTTGGCTACGAGAGGTGGTCTTTAGCAACTAAATAACAATTTATTTATTTAATCGTATCCAGCAAGTACATATATAAACAAGTATATAAAGAGTAACTCAAAAGGGAAAATAATGTTAAAAACCATTGATGTTGATGTTCCTCAGAGGTATGTCTATAACTTGTTGGAAGATTAGCTGGTGTTGCAGACTTCATACTGGCTAAAAAACCAGTACCCAGGGCCGCGACGAGGACGCTTCTGCTTGGCCCATTTTATAGTAAATTTTATTTTTGACAGCTGCCAATTTCTTCTCAAAATTTTCATTCAATTTAATAAAAGATTGAATTCACTTGTAACATTGAAATTTGTTAAAATAATCCAAAATTTAGTAAGAAACTGCACAAAATAACATTGACGTTTACATAAAACAAAATTACTGAATAACAATGAGTAAAATGAACATTTCAATGTTTCTCATTATGTCAAACATTAAATGAAAATAATATTTTATGTACTAAGGGCGTTACAATGAGAATATAATTCACTAGTCACGTGACATGTTTTCCGCCAATTAACATTCAGAATCTCCATAGTTACATGTCTATCACAGCGATGATAAAAAACAAAGGAATTATCACCATATTTGTATTCGTTACTAAGGGATTTGTTTTCTTTATTTGACATTGACAGTTAATTCTGAGTATAAAAATGTGCAATAATCGTTGGATTGATATCAACAACGATGAAAATAATAAGGCAATTGTCAAATTAAGCATGTTGTAATACAATAGACTAAAAGTTAGGTTAGCAGCATACACAATGTGTCACAAAAATTCATTATATACTCATTAAATATAAGCTCGTGATATGATTAATAATCGAAGATATTGCTCGTGAAACCGAAGCAGCATATATCACTCGTCCTTCGGACTCGTTATATCTGCAACTCGGTTTCACTCGAGAATATCATCGATGATAATCATATCACTTGTTATATTACGTATGATGATAATGCCAGGAGGGCGACGAGGATCTAGCCCGAAGGACTTTGACCCGAGGGATATATGATGTCGTCCGATGGGCATTATCATCTAGTAAAGCTCGTGGTGCATACAAGATAATGAGCCAAGCTCATAACCTTTTACTAAATATTAGTAGCACTACTAATGATTGCAACTACTCACTATTAAATTATTTGCGCTCATAAAGTAGAACTATTGCAAGTATAACTTAATAGTACCCAATAAAAATGAGATTTAGTAGTGATAATTAGTAGCACTAAAGGCTATTTTACGTACTATTACTTGCCAATGGAAATATTATCGTGATAATCATTTTAAATAATATATGGCTAGAGATATACGTGAATTAAGAGAAAATCACTTGCCAAAGAAATATATAAATAGAAGATAAATCCTTTAGAAAAACATACAGAAAATGAATTTACGAAAATATGCAAATATTTATTACATAATTTTTCTGACTTGATCATATTGCATTGCAAACAATACTTGTAATATTCTTACGCTGATTACAATAAAGAATATTTACAGTCCAAGAACATTAATTACAACAACAATGAATCTAAAATCCAACAAAGGAAATTTCATTAATATTTCAATACTAGCATTTAGCGTTCTCGTGAAATAAAAAATCAGGCATATGCATTACGCATTACTATAACATATTTTTTTTACTCTTCAGCTAAAAAACACAAAATTTTAAATAAATACACCTGAAACGTTAATTTCAAAATGAAATTCACATACATTTAAAAAGTTTTATCAGATATTTCATGTTTTCTTTGGCTAATTTCCATATTCAAAACTGGTTAACCAATCTTGTCATGTTAAAAATCGATTTTTTTTTCTTCCTAGGTATGTCCAATTTTCCCAACGCTCCGTTTATTTGCCATTTTCTTTGATATGTAATCTTATTTTTCTTCACTTCACTTCACACTTCACTATTTTACTGCTTTCACCTTACAACTGTCAAATCTGTTGTTATCTTACTGGTTATGTATATTTAGTAGTAATCAGAGCCGATTTTAATCTATCAGCCGCCTTTGTTCTTATATATAAATGCCCCCCCCCCATATTATTTTTCAGGTATTTAAGCCATTCATATTGCAGAGAATAGGGAATTGTTTTGACTTCTCTGATTGGCTGCATTTGGAGACAAGAGATAAGTTTACTTAAAACTGGCGCTGATGCGAGCACCATCTGCTGAATGGCTTAATTGGAACAGAGAATAGTTCTAAACAATAGCACACAATGAATTAGAAATAAAATCATTCCCCTAATACTATGTTAAAAACAAGTTTAGTGAATTAGGCGTATAATTTAATTATCTACAAGTTTTATTTTAAACATTTTTGTCTAAAATCAATTGGGAACTTTTACGCAAAGGAAAACTGATTTCCAATGTTAAACGCCTATGGCCCGGTTTTTGATTAACACCCTGTACCTATGTATATCTGTATCAAGAGTTGGGTAATGTAATGAAAATATGTTACTCTAATTATATATTCCTTAGGGTTTTTTCTAAAGATTTTTGATTGATTGAGCTTCATTAAAACAAAGAAAATTTGATTACAATAATGAAAAAGTTTAAATAATAATTACGTAAAAAAATGATTAAATATTACTGTGACCATACAATGTAAAAATTCATATAATTTTGCTTTTAAATTTTTTCTTGGAACGTTCTAAATCAAGGCGGCCCAGGAAATTTTCTCATAGGGGCGCAAGATTTCTAGTTACGCCACTGACAACAGAAGTGTTAGCGATTACATGATGATCTGATATTATATGACTTGTTAATTATAATTTTTTTGGGGAATTAAATAAATTTATAAAATACTAATTTTCGTTAGTTATTATACAATACCTTACGATTAATATGCGTCGATTATTATAGAAACTTCTATGAAGCTGAGTTGTTAGCAGGCAGTCTTTAACAAACCATTGACACGTGCAGTTCAGTAGTGTATTCGCTGCGAGTAGTGCGAACATTAATATTCGAGTATATCTAACTCGGCGTCTAGGGTGAGTAATAACTATTTTTATACGTATATGAGAACAGTATTGAAATATGTCACCTTTATATTGTAAAATAAATGTACGACGGATTACGATCTCTCGAGGTCATGCGGACCTAATGCGATCACGAAATGAGATCATGCGGATCTGTTGAGGTCATGCGGACCTTGCGTTACGATACACTACACATTAGTGTGAGGCCTCGAGGGTCTCGAGGATCAAGCGGATCCCCACAAGGTCATGCGTACGTTGCGTTGCGATACACTACACATTAGTGTGAGGCCTCGAGGGTCTCGGGGATCAAGCGGATCCCCACAAGGTCATGCGGACCTTGCGTTGCGATACACTATACATTAGTGTGAGGCCTCGAAGGTCTCGGGGATCAAGCGGATCCCCACAAGGTTATGCGGATCTTGCGTTGCGATACACTACACGTTAGTGTGAGGCCTCGAGGGTCTCGGAGATCATGCGGATCTCTCGCGGTAACGATACGAGGACACGCGGACCTGCTGTGAAGGCAATGGTGGTCATATGGGTCCCTAGCGATAGTAATGCGAGAACGTGCGGGTTATATTTGTTTTGTTTCTGAGGTTATGTGCGAATTTGTGCGACATCGAAGGCCGCAGTACTGTACGCTTATGTTTGCGACTGATCTAGTGTGCTAAAATTTGGTTTAGTTGCGAGTCGTTTCGCAGTTCTTAACGATACGCTTATAGAAGTATACTCAGTCTTTAATAAAATAAACTATATACCTATTACGATAGATATGTTACGAGTCAGCCAAACACAGGAATTTAAAGAAATAATGCTTTATTCATATGTTTATTTCATAAATTGTTAATATTTTTAAAATTCTTAAATATTTTTTTTTCTGTAAAAAGTTAGAATGGTTTTGCCGCCCCCATGCTTGGCCGCCTTTGTTCTGGGAACAAAATGAACACCCACTAGGATCGGGCCTGGTAGTAATCTAACCTGTGTTAACAGATCTTTCATTTCATGCTAACATATTTTTTTTGTATATATCTATCTCTTTTAGTCAACATTTTCATTAATAGTACAAGGTTGTCATATATACTTTACTACTAGTTAAAATAAGCTAGAAGTTAAATTATGAGCACCAATATTACTTTATTTTCCATTATTTTTAAAGTTAGTGGTAATTTTTAATTTTATTATCAATTAGATTAGCATTAAGACTCCATAGTATTCAACTAACAACTGATCTAATATAAATTTGGCAAACACAGAGGCAGGGTTTTTTGATTTAGATTTTGAAATTGAAAAAGAATGTACCAACTGAATGTTGATACATGTCTGCAATAATTTTATAAATTTCGCGTTTATTAATGTTTTCTAAAATTCAATAACAACTCCATCATTAATCGAGTAGATAGTAATGGAAATGAGTTATAGACTCATACATAGTAATATAGCAGAATAGATGAATTAAAACTGTTAAATTCGGAACGATTAGTGACATAATAACATTTCGACGCGGAATAGTTCGAGCGCCATTCAACCGCCTGGATGTATGGGAACATAATCATTGACAAAAAAAGCCACTGACATTGACAAGCATTCATTCTGATAATTTATTTTTAAGTCCAATGGAATTTTCAATCTTTTATCAAAATTTATGTTCTTGTTTTTATAAAGGATGACAAAATAAAACGGACCATATATAACTTCCTACGTAACAAAAGATTAAATGGGAGAAAATAATAATTTTCTTACAAAACAATTTAAATCAATTAAATTAGTTATAATATATATAACCGGCATAAAATCTACCTATTTTCTTATTTTTGTTTTTTTTTTAAATTATTTTAATAACTATCAGTCATAAAGTCGGTTAATTAGGCAAAAGTCGTCCTATATTAGGATGCCTTTTTAGCAACGTACTAGCAAAAACTCGATGAAGTCGAGTTTTCCCTAGTGCTCTGCCGATAGTGTTTAAAGTTAGACTATACGTACATCCAATTCTTCTAGGCACACTTTAAATACAAAGTGCTAATGCTAACAGTCTTCCAAAGTATTTCTTTTTCTGTTTTGCCGAGTTGTCTCTAAGGCTCCACCGATAGTGTTTTATAATAGTTTATACGCACATACAATCCGTATATGCACATTTTAAAACCAAGGTGCTAACGCCAACAGTCTTGTCAAATGCTCAAGTTCTTCCTTCTCTCAAACGAATTAACTTTATGCAGAGAACAGTAGCCAATCAACCCGTCAGAAATTTTTGAGTAACAAATTTCTGGTTGGACTCGATCACACAATTAACTTGGATGTGTGTGTTTTTTTTTAAATTCATACTTCTAGGTCTCGCTCTTTTCTTTTTGCCGGTAGATGTCCACTGTAGTAATTATTTCGGAAGCATCTTATTACTTATTCGCTGTTCGTGACCGTACTGTCTTAATTGATTTGTTTTTATATCATTGGATATAGTAATTTGAATGCCCATGATATCTCTTATTTTTTCGTTTTTTATCTTTTCTATTCTTGACTTTCCCGCTGCCATCCTCCAATAATCCATTTCCGTAGCTAGGAGCATTCCTTCAGTCTTTTCCTTTAAGGGCCAAACTTCGTTGCTGTATGTAAGTATGTTGTTTATAATGCTGTTATAAAATCTGTTGTAAGTCAAAGCTATTCTGATATTATATATTTGTAAATAGTAAAAGTAAAGATAACGTAAAATACCGAGAGCTGTAAAAGAATAGTAAAATAAAACACTATACTCTTTTCACCAACACTAATTTTATTTTCAATACTCAACACGACGGTTCAAAACAACCTGAAACTCAGAATTCATTCCCGTATAAAATATTACCAACCAATTATACAATCAATTACATACAATAACAAAATAATATAATTTACTAGTCGAGTAGCTAATTGCAGTTTGAGGTTACATAATCCAGCGGAAGTTACGACTCTTCGGAACTCCTAGCATCCGAGATTCTAACACGGCCATTCTGGGTATACCGCGGCCCCACGTGCTAAATTATGTACTGTAACAAATAAAACTTCAAGTATCGAAAATACGACAATGAAACACAATGACCATTTAAGGTCCAACTCACGACCATTAAGGTCCATGGCCATTTAAGGCCCATGACTATTTAAGGTCCAACACACGACCATTTACGGTCCATGGCCATTTAAGACCCAAACAACGACCATTTAAGGTCAGTGACCATTTAAGGTCCAACACACGATTATTTAAGGTCCAACACATGACCATTTAAGGTCCCACATAGGACCATTTAAGGTCCCATACAGAACGCAATGAGTTCTTGCTACAAAGTTCTCTAGATTGAAGTCACTGCCATTTCTCTATTCTCTTGAGGCCATTACCTCAGTTGTTCATGTGCAGCAACTTTAGTTACTTGCGTTGTCTTGTTCAAACGCTTCAGAACATAACGATCATTTGCTAAAATTTTGAAAACTTGGTAGGTTCCTATAAATGTGTCACCTAGTTTACCACTACCTGTTTTCAGTGTGTCTTGTACAACAAGAACATTAAATTCTCTTTCTTGTCTCTGTCTACTTTCCTCCATTTTTCTGTTGGCGATCGATCTCATAGCGCTCACATAATTGGCATCCATACATTTCTTATACGGCAAGCCTTCTAATAACTTCTTTTCTGCAGGTAAAAGATGCTTTTCTCCAAACATTAATGCCCTAGGTGTAAACCCTGTTGTAGAACTCATTATTTCATTAAGAACTGCTTCGATTTGTGGTACACTTCTCCATTTACATTCTGTTTCGTTCGTTAACATACTTCTCATTAAGTTAAATTATCATGACACGCTCTACTTGCTCGTTACCCCTGGGGACTCCAGTAGCTATCAAATATAACTCTAAAATTTCTGTGCAGTTATTTTATTTTACCAACGGACCCGCATGGTCAATATGCCACACCTGGTATGGTTTGGTTGCTTTGTTCCTTCTTTGATAAACTCCATGGTTTGGACCAGTATGAGATTTTCCCATAGTGCAGGATCTGCAATTTTTAATGTACTTTTTCAAGACTTGTCCCATTCTTGGCCAATACAGCTCTTCACGCATGCGAGCAATAGTCTTATCCCAATCAATATGAGCAGCTTCGTCATGGTATGCCTTCATCACTTCTAATCTAGCTGCTTTTGGAATGAAACATCTGATGAGTTCTTTTCCTTTAATTTTGGAAACATGATAGACGACATTTTCTTTTATAATAAACGAGCTGTTAGGTACAGTAATTAATGACTGACAGAATTCATCTTCAGCTTAAACCTCCAGTATACTCGATGGTTTTTTGGTTTGTGTTAATATTCTTCTTATTATCTTTCTTCAATGCAGTGGCTCTTACAGAATTGCAATCAGTGTATACCGTAAAATTCAAACCATACAAATACACACGAAAATGTTCATTTCCTTCGACGACGGCCAAGGTTTTTAGGTCATAAGAGTGATATGTCGATTCCGATTGATTACTTCTCTTACTAAAATAAGCCACAGGTTTTACGAAACCATTCTCCTACGGAACATGCATCCGTGTGGAGTTCAGTTGGAAGTACTGGATTACAAAATTCTTAGTACAGGTGCCGATACTAAAGTTTGGATGATTTGTTGTCTTACGTTTTCTTGTTCATGTGTTCATTTAAACTCTACATTTCTCTGTAAGAGTCTATTTATAGGTGCGGTAGTTATTGAGAATTTTTTAATATATCGTCTAAAATACCCGGCTAGGCTCATAAACTGTCTTACACCTTTAACATCTTTTGCGGGTGGTGATTCTACCAGCGCTTGAACTTTTCTTGGGCTAGGTTTGATGAACCCATTACCAACAATAGACCCTAAGTATCCGGTTTCTAAAGCGAAAAATGTACATTTGTTAAGATTTAGTAAAAATCCTGCCAAATACAAAGCCTCCAGCGTTCTTTCCAAATGGCTTCTTCTATATTTCTTGACGGTATTATTCATGATATCTTCTAGATACACCTGAATAATATTATCTTTCAGCGTACCCAAATCCTTATTGATCGCTCTTTGATAACATAATTGCGCGTTAGCAAAACCAAATAACATACGGTTATATTCAAAATGTCCATCAGATGTCACAAACGCAGTTAATTTTTTTAAACTCTCTGCGATCTCAATTTGGTGAAAACCCGCTTTCATATCCAAAGTTGTGAAATAAACTGCATTCCTTAGAGCATCTAATTGATCCCGTAAATTGGGTATTCGATATCTATCTCTGACAGCTTCTTTGTTAATCTCTCGATAGTCAACGCATAATCGCAAGGAACCATCTTTCGTTTTCCTTAGACTATTAGGCTCGCATACGGTGAAGTGCTTTCCCTAATAATTCCTTTCAACATATCTTGAATAATGGTCTTAAGTTGTATTCTTTCAGCGAGTGCTAGACGTTTAAGACGAAATGCAACAGGAAGTTCATCATTCAATTGTATTCTTAGCTTACCAGTGGTAACAATTTTCGCAGTTTGGGCCCGTACTTTTTCTAGCATATTATTTAATGTTTCTGTTGTTGCTCGTCCAGTTCTGACCATTTATTTTCTAAATTCATAGTACGGATTGTAACAGTAATTGTAGTGCAGTGTTGTAAGTCTAAGTCATGTTTTCGTTTTACAATAGTTACTCCCGGACGACTGCCATTAGGAATTACTAAAAAGTCAATTTCTAACGTAATTTCTTGTAGGGTTACATATAGCAAACAGCGTCCTACAGCACTTATTTGCTGTCCTAATCCAACTAAGTTTCGCGAAACTTGCAAAATTGGTGCATTAACTGAGTTTGCTACATGCTGATGGATGACAGAATAATCTGCCCCTGAATCTACCATATAAGTAAATTTGTAGTTAACGTCTCCCACAACTGCGGTAGCAGATGGCATTATTGGCGCATCGGTAAACACTTACGAAACGTATTTCGTGCCTTTTAACTTTCTGGAAGCAAGTTGCCTCCTCATGTGCAGGTCTTTTGCAAAAGTTTCATTGTTTAAAGTTTGACCTGTTTGCTTCGTTTTGTCTCAAAGTACCTGGATTCTCATTAGTGAATGTAGTTACCTTTCACCAATCTTTCTTATGACCAGTCTTGCCACAATTAAAACATTTTCCCAGAAATCTAGTTGTGCTATCATCTTTGCTCGTTTGGCTGGTGGTCCACTCGGGTTTGATTCTGCTTCATAGTGTCTTAAGAGTAGCATGAGCTCTTTTT
This sequence comes from Harpalus rubripes, assembly GCA_963082715.1. Taxonomy (NCBI): domain Eukaryota; kingdom Metazoa; phylum Arthropoda; class Insecta; order Coleoptera; family Carabidae; genus Harpalus; species Harpalus rubripes. Next base: position 21,910,384 of record OY720455.1, read on the forward strand.
CATCTTTTGGTTTATGGAAACGTATGCCCTCTTGAATCGAGTTTGCAGTAATGCCTCCAATAACAGGATACAATACTCGGCCCTACGGTAAATCGGGGTAGAATCGATATAGACTGTGTATCTTTTCTCTTCCATATTCAATAATACTTTGGAAATGAGAACTTTTCATATTAGCAGTACACAAGAGCTTGGTATGATAAGTTTCATAATCAGGAAAAGCAGTGAGTAAGTCGTCTTCGAAGTTACTCCAGTTTTTGTTAAAGGGTCTCCATCCCTTATAAAATTTACTGGCTTTACCTTGAAGTGCTTCTCCTGCCTTCAAAATCATTATTTGATCACTAACTTTCAGTTTTGTTCGAGTATCATTTACATTTTTAAGCCACTACTTTATAAAATAATCGCTTTTATCAGGATCGTAACGTATCACTAACACTTGGTCCCGGATTGGAAACAGTAGGTCGGTTCATTTTAGTCAATTGACTGAAAAATAATTCCATACATCGCTAAAAATTAGGAGCGCTATTTGATTGCTGTTCATTTTTTACTAATAGTGGTGCATCGCTGGGCCCAGATGCGTTATCTTCGTGCACACTCAAATTAGACACATGTTGTTGCTCACTGGTTTCCAGCAAATTTTCTATATAACCGTCACCTAGCTCACGCGACATTTTGAGGTACGATCACACTTCTGATGTAAACACTAAAAGTAAAGATAACGTAAAATACCGTATTCATAAGAATAATAATACAGTTATTGCATATGTCTATCGAGAAGTTTCCTTATATAAAGTCAGCTTTGGTTTAAACTTAACGGGAAAAGCACATGTCAGTAAACAAAGAATATACTTGCACAGAAGATTAGGTCATGTAAATTATAGTTTGCTAGCAATATTGAAGAATATGGGTCTCAATGATAATTTTGAAATGTTGGATGGAAACTGTGACATTTGCTTACGAGGAAAAATGACAAGATCACCTTATAGAAATAAAGCTCCGAAAACAAGAAGACGTTAGAACTTATTCACAGCGATATATTTAGTCCGGCAAGTCCTGCTTCAATTGGTGGATATAAACACTTTGTTACATTTCTAGACGATTTTAAACACTTTGTAATGGTTTTTGGCATAAAACATAAAAATGGAGTTTTTAAATTATTTCAAGAATATGTAGCGGAAGCTGAAACACATTTTAATAATTTTAAAGTCAGTAGATTGAGATGCGATGATGAACTAGAATATGTTAATAATGATTTAAGCAAATATTTGAAAGAAATAGATATAAAAATTGAAAATTAATCGAACATAAGTAGAAATGGCTCGTTGCTTATTAATTGACAATGGAATATCAAAATTATTTTGGATGGAATCAATTCAATCATCAATTAGATTGCTTACAAATGAAGAGAAAATTTCAGCTCAAATATGTATTGGATCTCAACCTGATTTAAAGAAAATAAAGGTTTTTTGGCAGTACTACATATTTACATGTCCTAGAAAATAAAATAAGCAAATTAAGGTAGATGAAAAAGCAATCAAATGTTGTTGGCTACGTTGTAAATGGATATAAATTGTGGGACGATAGAAAATTTATCACAGGAAGAGATGTAATATTTGATGAGGTAAAGCAACTTCCACATTACTATCGTACAATTAATTTAGAAGATAATAAGGAAAACGAAAAATAATATAACAAAGAAACATTAGTAGAACAAGAATTGCAAAGAAATAACAACGAGGTTATTGAATTGGAAGATGTATCTCAAAATAATTCGAATAAGAGGAAATTAAGTAAACCAAAATGGATGGAAGATTATGTTTTGGCACTTCTGGAAGATGTAGAAAATGTACCACGAAATTATCATTCAATATTAGAAAAAAGAGATAAGCAAAAATGGATAGAAGCAATGGAAGCAGAAATAAAAGCATTAAATAAAAACAAAACTTGGACAGATGCTGAAAACGTGAGTAAGAAACCAATTTCTTGTAAATGGGTATTTGCGAAGATATTTGATGTGGATGGTAAAGAAATATATAAAGCAAGATTGGTTACAAAAGGATTTAGTCAACAATTTGGTACAGATTACGAAGACACTTATGCTCCAGTAATTAGTAAAACGTATTATGCTTGGAATTGTAAATTCGATAAACTGGGAAATTCAACATTTAGATGTGAAGACTGCTTTCTTAAATAGTAAATTACAAGAAGAAATTTATATAGAAGTATCTGAAGGACCTTTTAAAGAAGATAATGGTATAAAAACATTAAACAGATCAATATATGTTTTAAGATCAAGTTCAAGATGTTGGAATAATGAATTCATTAATTTTGTTTTATCATTAAGATAATATATTTTAACACAAATATGAATAATTGTATAATTTTATATGTGGATGATATTTTACTCATTGGAAATGAAATACAGAAATTAAAAGAAAAATTTATGAATAGATTTGAAATGAAAGAACTTGGAGATGTAAAAATATTTATTGGTATGCAAATAGAACGAAATAGTGAAAAAAAAATCAGATTCGCCAAACAAAGTATATAGAGAAACTGATAAATAAATATTGTGAAGGTGAAGAGAGCAATATCAAAACTCCAATAAAAAAGAACTTGTACTGAAGAAAGGAGACCAAATTAAGATAGAGTAGAACATGAATACGGGCAATTATTAGGAGCTTTGATGTATGTCGCGTTAAATACATGACCTGATATATGTTTTTCTACGAATTATCTGAGTCGATACCAAATAAATGCAATGAAAGAAAATATGAAATATTTAGAAAGAGTACTTCGATAATTAAAACAACTAATAACTTAAAATTGGAATTTCTGGAAGGACAAATCGTCGAAGCCTATTGCGATGCAGATTGCCCAAATGATGTAGGCGATAGGAAATCTGTAACTGGATATTGTTTAAACACATTCGGTGAAACTGTAGGATGGGCTACAAGAAAACAAAATACAGTGACCCTATCTAGTACAGAAGCCGAATATACAACTCTTTCTTTGGTAGCATGTCAGTGTAAATGGATAAATGGATTTTCAAATGAGATTTGAATAAATAAGGAAAATGATGAAATTACAATATTTGAAGATAATAATGGAACAATATCTATTACAAATGGGACAGGTAGTCAAAAACGTACAAAACACATAGACATCAAATATCATTTTATAAAGAAATTAATAAATACAGGATACGTAAAAGTATAATATGTTGCCAGTGAGAATAATCTAGCTGATTTATTTACAAAAGCTTTAGACAGGAATTTATATGAAAGACATCGAGATGCTATTGCTAAATGAAGTAAAATATATTGAATGCCATTTTTGATGCGATATTGTTCATTTATCCGACAGATAAATTATCCAGCACTTTACCTGAAGATGGAAATACCAGCCCTTAATATTTTTTTACTCGAAAACTATGCATCCTACAGAAATTTGTCTTATTACGAGGGCACTCGAGACAAACAAATCCAATAACTTGAAACAAATATCACGAAAATCTATTGCACCATTTAGGCTGTAGAAGAGTTCAAAGGTTGACGATCGGCTTTTTGATTAAGGGCCACTTTTACAATCATTAGTTAAACCTCGTATAACGCCATACCAGGTATAAAATTGGAAATTGCATTTTACGAACCTCGGATAAACCTCAGATAGAATAAAAACCAGTATTTCTTATCTTATGGAAATCGATCGAATAAACCTTTGATAACTTTATCCCTTGTTCTTATGGATACCCCGTAAACATAAACGATATTTTGTTATTCATACGTTTGACACATGTCAATCAAGTATTTCATCACCATTGTCAGAATCCAAAATAACATTTATATCATCTAACATCGTGAAAAATGCAAATTAGTAGACAGAAATAATAACAATATTGAAGAAAAATAGTCTAACAAGAAGATAATTTTATTGTGCCAATACCAACCTAAAGTACTTTAACGTAATTTCTGGTATAACTATCTGACAGATAAAATAGCATTGTAAAAGACAGTCTTGTTTATCGAAGGTATAATTGCTAGGATAAAGTTATACCTCCGATAGCTATATCATAGTTTATCCATCAATTGTAAAAGTGGGCCTTACTGTTTATTCTGAAGAAATACATAGGTCACTAGATACAGACAAATATGTAGATTTTGCAGTCTTTTTGTTTTTACAAAACTTCTAAGTATGAAATAATTCTAATTTTGATTTGCGCTTCTTCAGGACAGTATTATCAGTATATTATCTACAAAATTTTATTTTACTATTCCTATTTAAATGTTATGAGCTCTGGAATTCAAGCCATTATTAAATGTTGCGTGTTATGGTTTGCCCCGTGATCACAGAAATATGTACAAAATTTTGGGTGAAAGTTTGAAGATGAAATTGACATCTGTCAACATTAAAATGTACTATATATATATATTTCGTATCAAGAGCATGTATAAAAGGAATTTGTAATAATTTCGAGTAGTCTGCCTTTGTCCATTTCACGCAGGCTCCTGTCGTGGAAAGATTAGCCGGTGCTGGGGTGCAACCGTTACCCAGAGGACGCCTCAATGTAGTACATATCCTTCGTGGAGGCTCTTTCCATGTCCCAAATGCGGCAAATTCAGCATCAACTGTCAATGTCACAATACAATGAAATGGGCCAAGCAGAAGCGTCCTCGTCGCGGCCCTGTGTATTGGTTTTCTAACCAGTATAAATTCTGCAACTACCAGCAAACAAGTTATGTTCAGAACTATGAAGGGAAATCAGTGGCTATTCGCTTTTGTGTTATTTGTTATGTACTTGTAGTTGCTGGATACGATTAAATAAATAAGAACAGTATTTTAAGCTCCTTTCAACAATAATACACTTCACCATTCTTTCCTTTTATTTTTTAAAAGCTCACAACCAATTTTCTTTATATTTTCAACATAATTTCTGGGGGATGTATAAACTACCAAAGCTGTGAAGTTAATTTCAGATGACTTAAAAACTATCAAAGTTTTCTTTTACTTGGGAACACTTAAAAATTGTCAAATTAATTTCAGTCTGACTTAAAAACTGTCAAAGATATTAAATTATGAATCAATTGTAACTTAATTCAAAAGACAGACAAATAAATAATGTTTATATTAAAAATATAAACACCGGGAGAAGATGCACTCAATGTTGACAACATCGTTATCTCAAACATCTGTAGGAATTATGACTTCGGTGGAAGTTATTATACTGGTAATTTTTATATATAAAAGAGCACTCATACGACAGGTACACATAAACGTTCTTGTTTTTATTTATATATTTTTTACTACAGCACTATATGTATGTGTTTCTTAATTATTTTGTTTTGAATAAATTTCCAAATTTAATCAAGTTACCTTGTTTCAATACTTCCTCCGATTTGGAGATTTATTCAATTCATGACAACCATATATAATAAAAAATTTAAAACACAAAAACTAATGAAAAAGTCCCATCTTCCGGGTACACCAGTTAATTTTTTGGAAAAGGAACAGCTTTTGTTAAATTATCTGCAATCATGGTCTTCGTATCCAACTTTTCGATTATAATTTGGTTGTTACGAATAGCATCTCTCGCAAAATAGTACTGTATATCTGTGTGTTTTGTTCTTGCGTGGAACACATCGTTCTAACCTAAATCAATTGCGCTTTTGTTATCACGGTAGATTGTTATTGGCTCGTCACAATGATGAATCTTACTTCCGTAAAAAATTTCTTCAACCAAATTGCCTCTTTTGTTGCAAAAAATAATGCGGTATATTCAGCTTCTGTGGTTGAGCAAGCTACACTGGGTTGTTTTTTACTTTGCCACGTAATTGCTCCTTCTGCTAAGACGAATACAAATCCTGAAGTAGATTTTCTATCATCTTCACACCCTGCATAATTTTCATCGCAGTATCCAATGATATTTGCATTTTTATTTTTAGAGTAAATCAATTTAGAGTTACCAGTAACTTTCAAATATCTCATTACTCTTTTCGCAGCTGCCCACTGAACAGTTACTGGATTAGAACAATGCTGACACAAAATATTAATTGAATTCGTTATGTCAGTTCCTCGTGATGCATATAAAAGTTTACCTATAGCACTCTGATAATTTTTTTCAAGTTTTCTGAATTCTTTTTACCATCTTTTAGTTTTCTAATTTTCTGATTACAATCCAACGGAGTTGAAACCGGATTGCAATCTTACATGTTAACTTTATTAAAGAATTTTCAACGTACTTCTTCTGATCTAATGTCGTGATCCCTTGTGTTTCATCTCTATTGATTTCAATGTCGAGGCAGTAATTAAGCAATCCTAAATTTTTCATTTCAAATCTCTGCCTCAATTCATTCTTGATCCAATTGATGAGTTTCAAATTGCTGGCAAATATTATCAAGTCGTCGTCATAAATTGCAATTATTAGTACGTTCTTTTCTTCAAATTTATAATAAACGCAAGAGTCAAATTCTGATTGAATTAATTTAAAATCTTTAAAATTTTAATCCAGTTTTGAATTCCAAGTACGACTAGATTGTTTCAATCCATAAATAGATTTACGGAATCTGCAAACAAACTTCTGGAATAGACATATAAATTTCTTCTTCTATATTACCTTGTATAAAAGCCACTATCGCATCCATATGATGAGTTTTCCAATCATGCAATGTAGCGAGAGCAAGTAAAATTCTTAGTGTTTCAAATCTTACTACGGGCGAAAAAGTCTCTTTATAATCTATACCTTCTTTTTGTGTAAAACCTTTTGCAACTAACCGGGATTTATATTTATCTAAAGATCCGTCTGCTTTTCTTTTTATTTTTTAACGCATTTTGATTTAATCGGTTTTCTATCTTTTGGTAATTCTACTTTGTCCCATATATGGTTTCGTTCGTGGGCTTCTAATTCAGTGTCGATTGCCCTTTTCCATTCCTTGGCGTCTTCTTAAGAAAGTGCTTGTACGAAAGTAGATGGTACATTGTCGGTATGGCACTCATTAAATTTTGCTGTATATGCCACGTTACATCTGTGTATATTTTGCATATCGATTTCATAATCTGCGAGATGGGGAGGAATGTTTCGTTCATGTACTGATCTTCTTAGTTGCTGATTTTCTTTTATTGGTTGTTATTCGACTTCCTTTTCGTTTTCTCTTATAACTGAGAATTTGTTTTAGTTTCTTTTGATGTAAATTTTTGATAGAATTAGTTCTTCCGATTTATCGTCTAATTTTTGGCAATTTACCTTGAGTATGTGCAGGTTTGCACGACTTCCAAAAATTCTAAAATAACTTAAATCGGATTTTTCATTATACCAAGCTTCGTATGGAGTTTTTCCATTGACAGCTATAGTTGGACTTCTGTTTTTGCAATACGTTGCATTGTAAATTGCTTCTGCCCAAAATCTTTTGTCCAAGTTGGCTTCAACTAATAACGAACGCGCTTTTTCTATTACAGTTCGATTACATCGCTCAGCTACTCCATTTTGTTCGGGGGTATGAGCTATTGTTAGTTAATGGTGAATCCCTTTTTTACAAAAATATTCTTTCATTTGTGCGTTTACATATTCTCCACCTCGATCTGAACGCAATGATTTTAATTGCTTTCCAGTTTGTCTTTTGATGTATGTAACGAATTCCACAAATATTTTGTATACTTCATCCTTAAAAAAAATTGATACGAAAGTCATATGTGCATAATCGTCAATTAACGTAAATACATTAAAAGCTCCACTAAACAAAGGTATTTGCATAGGGACACATAAGTCGCTATGCATTAATTCCAAAATTTTAATTGCTCGATGTGCTTTCTTCTTTGGAACCGGAGTAGGATGTTGTTTTCCTTTAATACATGATACACACGGTTTAAGTGTATCAGAAATGTTCTTTAATGTGCAGCGATGAGCGAGTGTCTATTTTTAGCGATGACGCAACAGACTTGTCCGAACCTGATTAATTACTCGGTTGATGCAATCTATTGTTTGAGTTTTTTTTTTTGAATAGTGTTCTAGTAAGTTCTCGAATACAAATACCAGAGTATATAAGTACTGTTAACGAAGGCATTGGACAGTCTGATATAAATAAGCGTCGCGTATTGAATAGTTGGTGATATAAACAGATAGTAGACAAGTGGTGAACATAAATAAATATAGTTATATAAATAAATAACTGAGTTATATATTGTTTAAATAAATAATCTTAGTGTTTAAGTGTTTTATAATATTCTTAGTCTTAATAGTGTTTAATATTTGTTTAATCGTAGTGTTCGTTATATTTATCATCTTTTAATTATATTTAATATCTATTTATCGTTATAATAAACTTTTATTTTAATTATAATATTTGTCTAATATTAAACTTGACCCAAATAAATAAAAACGTTACAGTTCATTCTATTTACCATACTACTTAATTTCCATAAACCTGATTCGCTTAAATGAGCTAAAGGTTTATGCCAAAGTTCTATTGAATTGTTCTTTTTCGTATTAAATGCATTATTCGGGTACCGCTGCGCGAATCGAGAAAGTCGACATAATTGTCTGTCAAATATTTATTCAGTTTAAAATTGAATGAAAGTGTATTATCATTATCCACAAATATACAACAATACATCTTGGACTCCCATCCATAATAATAAAAAGGTTGTATCTACATATTTATTTAAAATATTTAATCAACACATAACCTAACTGCCACACACGGGCTTATGAAAAACATGCCGCAAAATGAAGATAAACTCAGTACTTTTCTGCAGAAGCTAGAAAAACTGGACACCATTTCAGCAGATATAGCCGAAACAAAGAATGATTTACAGTTTTTCAAATCCAAATATCAAGAAATGAACACCAGAATTGACAACCTCGAAGATATAATTAAATCCCAAGCAACAACCATCGCCACGCTAGACAAACTATCTAGAAAGCGGAATGTCATATTCTATGGAGTTCCAGAAAATGAAGAAAGCAACAGTGATATACAATCCTATATTATCCAGCTCCTAATAACAAACTTAAATATCGAAATAGCAGAATCTGATATCGAGAATATCTTTCGTCTAGGCAAAAAGCTGGAAGTAACAGAGAAACCCCGTCCAATATTGCTCATACTTAATACACTTAAGAAAAAGCAAGCAATCTTAAAAGTCAGGAAACTCTTTAAAGGAAGTGGTATATTTGCCTCCGAAGACTTAACAATCGAACAAAGACAGTCACGCAAAAAGCATCAACAATACGATGTAGTGAAAACCCAGACCAATAAACGCACCTCATCCGACAGGAACTCATCTACAGACACGCCCACAAAACCACCACCGAAGAAACTACCATCAGGCAATCACCCAAACCCCGAAAACAACTCTTTTTTATCAGGAACCCCCCACAAGAGACCCGAATCGTAACAGAAGTCGAAACCGAAACTGTCAGCAACAAAGAAGATAGTAATAAGATAAGTAATACTATTGTAGAAAATGCAAATCTATGCATAGCATTTTGGAACGTCAATGGTTTAAACAATTTATTTACTCTAGACTTAGATAATGAAGCCAAAATGCTATGTGCAGATATCATATGCTTATATGAAACCTGGAACCTAAGTACAAATTTACAGCTGCCAAACTTTCTTACCCAATATAAAAACAATATATTCCTAAGCTTAGCGACCAAAGAAAAAGACAAAGGGAGAGGTAGTGGGGGTATTATGATATTATTTAAAGAAAATAAAAACTTTAAAGTTAAATTAATAGAAATTACCCACATGTCGATATTCCTAGAAGTTCGATATAATAAGTACACTTTTATATTGGGCACTGTCTACTTTAAACCCAGCCTAAATAATGAGATATTAATACAAATGTTTCATGACACGTTATGTATGATTTCAGATTTGCACACTAATAAGGATATAGCAATTTTGGGAGACTACAATGCACATATAGGGCAGGAAGATCAGATTGAAGAAAACATAATCCACTCTAAATTCGTCACCGAGGAAAGATTGTCATTGCATAATAATATTAACCCTCGCGGACAAAAATTGCTTGATACTATGCAAAATTTTGGATTGTTTGTTCTAAATGGCAGAACGGTAGGTGATACTCCGGGCGATACTTTTGTCAACCATAACGGTAAGTCCACAATAGATTTAATATGGTCCAATATAAATTTTCTCAGAAAAGTTACTAAATTAACCTTTTCCTTTATCTTATCACAATCTCCACACAGTTTGGGCATTGTAAATATTGGAACCCCTAATGACCCTATAAATGCAACCGAACAACACGACTTAAATACTGCACCCAATTTCTCGATCAAGTTTAAATTAAAAAAGATAGTGTAGCACACTACCAGCAATGCATAAATAACTCTCCGCAACTCTACTTTAACAGCAACAGTAGCAATGAACTAAATCAAAACTTAATAGCAGCAATTAAAGACACAGCTGCCAAAACGGGAATGCTAAAAGTTTCCAAAATTACCCCCAATATGCAATCGACTGTAAAGTCTAACAAACCATGGTACGATACTAACTGTCACAAATTAAAAAAACAGGCTAGACGCAATTTACATATTTATCAAAAACACCGTTCGGAAAATGCTTTAAACGCGTATATTGACTCCAAAAATATATATTTAAAATATATAAACCTCTGTAAATATAATTACAACAAACACCTGTCAGACTCCCTTAATAAACTTAACAACCCACAAGAATTCTGGGCTACAGTCAAAATTCTTAAATGCCATGAAACCTACATTAACGAAATACAAATGAAAGACTGGGAACTTTATTTTAAAAACCTATACTGTAATACATGCCCTGCCGCCCCACCTTACAAAGACTGCCTGCACCCCCTCCTAGACTGTGGCATTACATTAGACGAACTGATAAGAAGTGTCAACAATTGCAAAAATAATAAAGCACCCGGTAATGATGATATTTGCTATGAATTCTATAAACACTTAACTCCTGCATGGCTACACTATCTTCTAAACTTCTTCAATTTAATATTACATACTGAATGTATCCCAGAATCCTGGTGTAATGTCCAAACAGTTTTATTTTTCAAAAAAGGCGATAACAAAGACCCCTTAAACTATAGACCAATTGCTTTATTTAATACTATATGTAAAATTTTCACACAAATACTTTACAATCGCCTAGATATATGGATTGAAGATAATCATATCTTAAATGAAGCACAGATGGGCTTCAGAAAACATAGAGGTACTACAGACAGCATATTCTGTCTCTCGTCTATTGTTGGAATTAGGCTCAGATTAAAAAAAGCTAAACTATACGCTATTTTCGTAGACTTTTGCAAAGCCTTCGATACAGTAGACCATAGCAAACTGTGGGATAAACTATACAACTTCGGGGTTTCTACAAAGTTTATAAGACTATTATATAACATGTACAATAATGCTTTTTTACAAATCAAAAATAAAGACTCTCTTTCAGAAAAAATTAAAATAACCCTCGGCGTATTGCAAGGAGAAACTCTCTCCCCGTTACTCTTTACACTTTTCATTAACGATATAGAAAATTTTTTCAAAGCCTCGGCTGTAAAAGGTATAAACATAGACAATTATAGCGATTTACTTCTCCTTGCATACGCCGATGATATAGTGATTTTATGTGAGAGCCCAATAGACGTCCAAAAGCAACTGAATATCTTGCAACAATACTCAGAGATAAATAAACTTTCAGTCAATGAAAGCAAAACAAAAATCTTAACTTTTCACAAAGGTAGAGCTCCAACCCTTAATAAACCATTTACGTATAACAAGGCACCCACTGAAATAACCAATAAATTTAATTATCTGGGAACAGTATTTTCATCCTCCGGAAAATTTAATCTAGCAGCAAAGGATAGTTTACGCAAAGCTGCAATTGCAACTCAAACAACAAAAAATATTTTAATCCGTGCAAAATCCAACAAGTGGCCAGAAAAAACAAAATTACTAACATCCATAATAAATGCCACTGCATTATATGCCAGTGAAATTTGGGGCCCACAACAATATAATAATATTGAAAGAGCCCAGCTAACCTTCCTAAAAAGTATTCTACAATGCCCAAAAAACACCCCAAATTATATTATGCGATTAGAAACCGGAGTATCACCTCTAGCTGCTTCGGTCTGGAGTAGAATTTTAAACTGGTGGAGGAAAATTCTAAACATGGATCCTGACAGACTCCCAAAATTGCTATACAATCGTTTACTAGCTTTATCAAATCTACCCACAAATAATCCCACACTTAACTGGGCCTCCCAGGTCAAATCCTTTTTATATGAACATGGACACTCCGAAATTTGGATTAAACAACAAATCACAAAACAGAAATGCACAGAGATTATTACTTCTTATAAAAAAATTTTATTGGACAAAGACATCAATGATACACTTAAATCTAAATATAGCGATCTTTATAAGAATTTCTGCCTCGCGAATATTAATAATACATACCTCTCTTTCGACCTATCAATCTTTAAACAAAGAATTTTATGTCAACTAAGAGTCTCCAACACACACAATTTGAAAATCATCTATAAATATATTAGATATGAATTAGACGGCAGTAACAATTGCAGTATCTGTAATCGCCATGAAATTGAAAATATGTATCACTTCTTCTGTGTTTGTCCAATCTATAATGAATTTCGAACATAACACCTAAGGAACTATATTATTAACATCAAAGACACTTCAGAACTTTACCAACTTTTTGTAAACCTCGATACTAAGAAAGTCAATAGTATCTTTTATTTTACTATCAACTCATTCAAATTGAGAAGTTTCTGTTTCAATGACTAATAAAAAAAAAAAAAAAAAAAACTATATTTTATTTGTCAAATATTAAATCAACTAAATACGAAGAATTTCCACATGTTTCACCGAATCCTAAACAGTAATGTATTTATAATTAAATGTATGTATATTTGTTCTCTATAAGTTTATGTGCCATTTCATCCAAATATATATCTATATAAATAAATGTATATTAGTATTTATTAAACAAATAGTAATTAATCTGATAATTACTTATCTAACTGATAGGCTTTTCACTTTTTGTATTGTATTATATTATTATATTGATATTTATAATTCTGTACCAACCCACATTGTATGAGATGTGTATTTTTTTTCTCAAACAATAAACATTTTTATTATTATTATTATTATTATTATTATTATTATTATTATTAAATGCATTATTCTGTGCCACGTGTGAATAATATAAATTTTCACTATTTGAAGTGCTGGTTGCAACCACTTGATTTGTTGCTTTGTTTATTAAACAACATTTAAGATAATCGCCTATTGTTCTTATTCTATGATTATCTGCAAGATATTTTACAGAAATCAAGTTAACACCCAAATTTGGCACTAACAGTACGTTATTTATTGTTAATTCAACAATATCCTTGTCGCGCTTAATGTCAAGTACAATAGAACCCTCACCGGCACTCTGTATTGTTGTTACCCCAGTTTGAACCGGGAATAATGTGAGTGGTGTATATGTATGAAATGACTCACGGTTTATCGTCATTTGTTGATCTGCACCAGAGTCGATTATCCATGGTTCTAACATCGCGATTTTCTTTGACGTTGTCGTCCATGCTTTTTTTGCTTTTACGGTAGCACTTTTTGTTTCTTTGCTATTATTTGACTTGAAGTTTCCCAAATTTGATTGTATATCATTATTATTTCTGATATTCGTTTTCCTTGGTTTACAGAATCTCGATTTGTGTCGAAATTTACCACAGTTATTACAATTTCCATTAAAACGAAATGTAGGTTTACCAAATGATTTAGAAGCAAATGCTGATTGCGGTGACTGTTGCATTTTACCATACTCAGTTTGCAGTTTTTCACATGCTAAATCAGTCGACAAAGTTTGTACGCTGTGTTCCAACGCCATCGTTAGGGGTCGAAAGTAGGCTGGTAAATTCGTAAGAATGTTCGCAGATACGGCTTGATCTGGGTACGAGGGTAAAATTGTACGCATTTTACTTCCTACCGTTTTCATCTTTTCTTAATATTCTGACATATATTTACAATTTTCGAAGCGAGTTGAAAACATTTCTTGATTCAGAGAAATGAATCTATTTGGATTATTATCGGAATATAATTTTTTTAAACTTTCCCACATTTCTTTCGCAGTTTGACATTCATAAATATCTTTTATTATATTGCTCGATATACTACTGACGATAGCTGATCTGGTACGTTTATCTTTTTCTTTGTCGAGGTCTTTTATTTTTCCGATCCAAACTTCTAGTAGATCACGATCTTCTAGATGATACTTCAGTGTAAATTGTCATTCGATGTAATTCGCACGTCCCGTTAATTTTTCAAAAGTTGATGGTACGTTGTTTTCTTATGTCGATGATGTTGCCATATTTTTGGCTTTCTTAATGGTATATATTGTGTTATTATCCCTTACCCTTATTTTCTTTCTAATATAGTTATCAACAATTTTCTTTGATTATATCACTATTTACATTTGCCAAAAATAGTTTCCATGCCAAAATTTTCTCAGCAAGAAAATATATTAAAATGACCAGTAATCCAGTGTAAGGCCCATAACCTGTAGGAATTATGACTTCGGTGGAAGTTATTTTACTGGTAATTTTTATATATAAAAGAGCACTCATACGGCAGGTACACATAAACATTCTTGTTTTTATTTGTATATTTTTTACTACAGCACTCTATGTATGTATTAATTATTTTGTTTTGAATAAATATCCAAATCTTTAATCAAGTTACCTTGTTTCAATAACATCGCCTTTAACAGACTCTCTGAAGTTGTATCCAAATTAATTTCAAGTTTTATTATGAAACTGGAATAAGTGTTATATGAATACCTCGACGAATACTAAAACTTTTCCGTGACTGTAACTTATCTTGGCATATACTTATTACCTTCTTCAAATTAACAGATAAGTTTTAATGTGATTATAATTTAATTTCTTGAGTTCCATTTACAAATTGCTTCCGCAATAGCATAGCCAGAGTACTACTACTTAAATTATGATGCATCCACTACAAAACAATGGGACATTTCCAATTGCACATTAAAATATGCCACTTTTTCGAGATGTAAATTAAATAGGATACTTGTACGCTAGATAAATAAACACTTAGAAAACTCGATGTGCATGTGCACATTAAAACAGGATTCTTGCACTCTGGGGAAGTGAACATACCTTGACATAATCTATTAACACCCGCGTTATGCGAGCATAAGTTTTGTGCGTTAGGTTACACTAAGGTTTGTTTAGAAAAAATACATAAAAACGAGCAATTACCCTATTTTTAATGTGCAGTGTATTTAAGCAATGTTTAAATATTATTTCATTGTTAAACTTAGCTTGCAATTTTTTAACATGCATAGTATTTATTATTATCATTATTTAAAATGAACCTGCATTTATCGTAACGATTATTTACAAATTAACAAATATACTGTAGACAATGGGCAGTCGGATCAAAAAGCGATCTATTATCACATATTCCAGACACGGAAGTAAAAGAACGCATCTTGATACGAAATATTATTGCTTGTATTGTCTATATTAAATTTGCTTTTTATTTGGAAATAGTCGCTATCTCCCTCAATAATGGCGATATTTGCTGATTCATTTTCGCGTGATCGCCCTGGCGTATATCATCAACATCAATGCAGATATTATTTCAAGTCCTTACGCTTCATTCTCAAAACGAAAGTCGTAGTTAGTTTTAGTAGTTATGGTTACTGAGTTGGTAAAATAAAATTACTAGTTAGAGCGTGAATGACAGCGTTCACATTGTAGTGTCGCTCACGAGATCACGCTACAATCGCGCCTGCAGACACAGCAGTGTATTGACAACTCTAGAGAAGTAACATGACATCTGGTGTCTAAATTTGGAACTAGTACATGGCGGTAGGTGTGAGCAAGTACAACATAAGTTACCATACATTTTTTAAGTGTTATTTCTGTTACACGAAAATGAATGTCACAAAACGAGGGAAAAGCAATATTCTTCCAGATAATATGAATATTAATAATTGTATTTGAAACATATTTATGATTGTTATTTAATTTTGTAAATTACTTCTCAACGGAGACATTTGAAAACAAAAATGCTGTACCAATTTTGCATTACATTTATAATTCCTTGTTAAGTATCGGTAATTCCACATAACTTAATGTGATTCGCATTCATAATTTCTTCGCCTGTTTAGAAGATTAATATTTTAAATTAAGTAGTAAAAGGACATTATATACAATGATACCTTCAACAATATTTCTAGAATGATGAGTAGCAGTTAGAAAGTTATAGATCTGAACTATACTCCGCTTCATTTTGACGAAATACAAGCAAAATTATGTATTTTCCTTCGCTTGTCCTCCGATATAATTACAATGTAGTGTCGCGTTATGTCACACCTATCGGTACATTTGAAAGTATATAATCAAAAAAACACTCGACGTAACACCTCATTACAGCTCATTTAGTTACTCATTCCGTTATTTGTACCTATCGGATACGGACCTTCAACAAATGTTTGTGTTGTGTTTTTACCTTCCGTCATCTTTAGGTAAGGAAGGTATTGTCTTTGGTCAAAAAATTCGGTGGTGAGTTTTTGATGAATAAGCACGTTTTAGGGTCCCTAGAATACGATTTTACTATTTTTACGATGATGTCTGTATGTGTGTGTGTGTGTGGATGTGTGTGTGTGTGTGTGTGTGTGTGTGTGTGTGTGTGTGTGTGTGTGTGTGTGTGTGTGACAAAATTTTCGTCTACGATAACTCTAATGCTACAATTCCAAAAATTATAATTCTTTCATATTCCTCTTCGTTGCATCCATATGAAGAGCTGATTAGATATTGGTTATA
This sequence comes from Harpalus rubripes, assembly GCA_963082715.1. Classification (NCBI taxonomy): domain Eukaryota; kingdom Metazoa; phylum Arthropoda; class Insecta; order Coleoptera; family Carabidae; genus Harpalus; species Harpalus rubripes. The sequence continues at coordinate 21,927,262 of OY720455.1, forward strand.
ATTGGTCAACCGGAAGTACCCTCATTTGCAGATTTTAACAGTTTTTCTTGAAAAAACGATGTTAAATATAATTTTTCAAATTTAATATTATTATAAATATTAAAGAACATTGTATTCTCTATACGATTTGACTGCATTTTATGCTTCATATTAAATGGATATAGAGTTATAAAATTATAAAGAAATTAAATTTCATAAATTAGCCAGCTATGCTAGAAACAGCTACTATATTAAGAAAATTCTGATTGAAAGATGTCAGTGTCAAGTGCAATGACATATTCGTAGTATACTTGTGTTAGGATCTTTTAGCTCGAAATTTTCTGTATGAAATTTGTATAAAATACATACAACTGTCGAAAAGTAATGTACATACAATTTATAATCTTTTGCAAGGAACTTTATGTATGGATTTTATAGAAAATTCTACTGGTAGATACCGCATCTACCGACTGTGTTAGAAAACACGAGTGCTAAAAAGTTACCGTGTTCGAAAATTGTTCAATATCTACCAAATCCATCTACTGGATTCATGAAGAATCTAGTCTCAAAAAAAGGTAGTGATGTATAGCGAAGCGTGCGCGTTAAAAGTGGAAATGTGTTCAAAGTAGGACTCTGCTGATTTTGTTAACTACGTTAAATTTCTAACCTGTTTTAAATTTTCAAATTTTTTCCTAGGTTATGGATCTACCTTGTTTACACTTGCGTTCTTATAATATCGATTCCGGTAGGTATAAACTGATAAAAGCTGTTTACTGGTAACAGTTCACCAGTAGAATTTTCGTGAATACCTCATATAATTGACGGAAGGTAATGCGCTGGCCACATCAGATTTTTTACATAAAGTGTAGTGATAATGATATTGTGAAAAAGAAGGTACTCTTCACCTTCAGGCTGCTGCTGTGCTGCGCTGGAGGAGGAATTAAATAGACTGAAAGGAAAACTGATTTTGAAGTCCTAGTAAGTACTAGATACTTTGTTATGGCAAGGATATGGTAGTCATGTGACTTACTCTCATAGATCCGATGAACGCGTGTTCATCCTTTTTTCTGCCCTGTAACATTTGGATCTGGAAATCAGGGGATTTACCCCTTTAGATCTGATGGACATGTGTTCATTATGGCGTATAATTACACTTATTTGAACCAGATAGTCAAGTGACTTATTGCTGCGTTCCTGAAAAACATGTGTTTATCCAATTTTTAGTAATTAAGGTAAGTACTTTATAGTACCCTTCCATAGTCCAGGTTTAGTGTTGGCTTACTTCTATGGGTAAAAATGTTACATACGTTCAGTATTACATTTGTTATGTAAACATCATACCTTCCTTGATTCAGGTAGTTTGTCTCGTGACTTACGAACCTTATATTTTACTCATAAAGTTTCAACACAAGGAAATGATACATGCTCGTCCGGTGTGCGGTAACGATAATTTACCCAGGTACATGGTTCCGGAGACAAGTTTTTTCCTCTGTGTCTTAAGCAAAGATTTTCTTCCTTTCTTGGGGAAAAATCCTACCGATTTACAAAGGCCAAAACGTAAACATACAAGATGAATTTGCTGTAAGAATTAAAAAAATTTTAAAGGAAGAAATGACTGACAAGTACCCGTTGGTAGCCATTTATTAAGCATTGCACCCACCTAAACTAATTGGTGAAATTTAAGCGTGCATACCGGAAACAATGGTCAAACAAGACATTTTCCTTACATGAATAGACTACTCAGAGCCTTTTTAGCTTTGGTTATCTTAATGAGTAACATGCTAATAAACGATCTAACTGTAACTGATGTAGCAGATTCTTTGCCAAAATTGGCAGATGCTTCTCAGTTTATGGATAATGCTGCAATTGTAGATGCTTCTCAGTTTATGGATAATGCTGCAATTGTACATAACGCAATCTCACTTTACAGAAAATACATTTTCTCACCTGACCAAAATACAGAGTGCAGTACAATGGTGAAAGACCACAGGTATGGACGATTATTTCTTCAACAAAAATCTTTATGAAGACGTAAAAACGAACACTCCTACATTCAAAACCGTGTAAACTAACAGCGGCATCGGAACTTCACCAGGTTAAAAGACAGGAGGCAGGCGTTACACACAGGGCAATAAAAGGACAAGAGATACATGAGAAACTATGCTGGTTCCCTACTTAATTACTGTTGTAATGGTGCAAGTGGCAGGCTCTTACGCAAGACAAAGTTGTTCTAATCTGGGTAAACGGATTCGCTATACCTTTCAAAAATATTCCTTTCAAAATTCTATACCAAAAACAGTCAACTTTAAACATGAATAGGCTGTTTCTGACTTATTCTTTATAAGTACTATATCTAAGTGCTAGGTACGCCAAATGAGTTCATATGAAGTTATTTATTAGCAAAAAAAATCCTAATGGAAAATTTAGCTTCATTTAAAATTTAGTTCAGCTAAAATGTTCATATTACATCCTTTTTTAACATTAGAGGATTCTAAAATAGTATCTAAACTATTACTGATAATTGTTACCTAGCAAATATAGTTTTCAAACACGCTTGTTTTTTACTATTAATAGAAAGCAAATTTACAAAATACCTTAGATTTAGTTGGTTCAAATATCAGAGATACGAAATTAATTGTTTGCCATTTAGGTAAAAACATATATCATACATGCTAATAATGAGAAAAAAAAAACTAGTATTTAGTATCAATGTGTATCTACAGTAAAACTCCTTGAATCACTGTAATTCTTTTTTAACAGAGAAATTAACTTCAATCTAACTCAAGAACTAAAGTTTCTGGGATTTGAAAAAAGGAATTACAAATGTGCGTATTTTTTGTTATTTTTTAGTCCTGTTTTATTGGCAATGTACTGATTTTTCAAATTTCAAGAATACAAGTGCAAACCAGATAAAATTAATTTCAATCCATGTTATCGCTGACCATTACTCATTCATGATGTTCATTTCCTAAATGCTTATGAATTAACTAAAAACTATTAAAAAAGTAATTCAGAATTCAATGATACGAGAACGATTTTCTTCGTATTGCAAGTGTTGTAAAAATAAATAAAGTGTACTGAAAATGTGAAAAAAAAACATTGTATTATTTCATTATTCAAATTATTGTCAAAAACACACACTAACACAGGTAATTGAAAATTTTTGCCAGTAAAGGCCTTATCACACTAGAAATAGTATCTCTGACTTGTCACGCATTATCCATGACTTCGGTTCATCTCGCTGACTTACTTCAGTGTGATAGCTACAAGGTAGTCATGGATCCTGTTGTCAGATGCAATGGAATCGGTTTCATTTCCTATGACTATTTATCGCTGACTTCTCTATTGCGCTTGCGCAACTGTCTCTGAAGTACAGGAATGCAACTTTACGGATTAAAATATAGATGCAGAAACGTCAGAAGTTGACATTTTTTTGTCTAATGCGCAAAAATTATTATGCTTGCCCACAATTTTTCCATCGTTTGTATTCATTTTACTTGAAATAATTTGATATGTCAAATGACAAATTTGACATATGTTGTCATTAAAGAGAGCATATCATAACCAACTTCAAGTATGAAAATCCACTACCAGTCAGAGAAAACGGATGTTCGAAATTGAAGTGTGATAGATCGAGTTGGTCATACAAAATAAGTCACCGAAAAGGAGTCAAAGATATGATTGTAATGTAATAAGGCCTTAACTAGTAATCTAGGCATGCATTTTTGCATATACATATCTAGAGATCTACTTATGCATTTTTTTTTCGAAAAATATCAATACACAACATTGTAAAATAGTTCCACCTGTTTAAAAAAATTATATGCTTTATTGGAATCTTTTTTTACATAATACATTTACAGTAAACAATAAAGATTAATAAAAATTGTTATTTCCCACTGCTAATTTATTTTACAGAATATAACTTTCTAAATAATAACATAATTTATTAGGTGTACAGAGCATAACAGTTCCCTATATGGACAACTTTTTTCTAAGTTAACCAACTTTAAATGTTTTTCTATAGTTCTTGAGTTCTCCATGCAGGATATGTTATTTGGTGCATTGATGTGAAAGAATAAAAAAACAGAATGTTTTTAATGTTATATTTAACTGGCAATCTATTTCCGATCAACTTGTGGTTCAGCTTCGGGCCGATGTTGAAAATATAAAAAAGACACGAATACAATTTTATGAGTACAGAATTATTTATAATTTGTTAAAAAATGGAAAACATGAAAAAATATAAATTTCATTTAGTAAAGATAATTATAGGTTAAGTTCACGTGTCAACAAAAATGTAAATTCTATTACTTATTACCTAACCTACATTCAAAAAGAAGTTAAAATATTTAGCAGGTAGTTCTTGAAAATATGCATTCATTGATTATATAATTTACGAGATAATTTACTGGTTAATTATACTGGTTAATAATTAATTATAACTGGTTAATTACATATTTATATTTTTCATATTTTACATTTTTCAACAAATGGTAAAGTATTCTGTATAAAATTAAGTTTTTATCTTTTAATTGTGTGTTGTTCTGCAAAATTAATTCGTAACTCTTAAAGTACGTATATACCATAAGTTCATTGAAAATCGATTTTTCTTTCTTTAGATTTCGAAAATCGATGTATTATATTATTTACATTGATTATTATAATATAATATATTATAATATAACAACTAATGTTCAGAAAAAGGCAGATTATTAGGTCAAACAATAATGCTGTAAATTGTAATAATTAAGTAATCTTGAGAGGACTAATTACCCCGGTTACTTTGATTTTGTAATATTGTGTGAAAATCGGTAATAAAAAGAGTTTCAGATCGATATAAAAACTGTTTGAGTTTGATTTTGTGAATTAGAGAATAAGAAGTAGAACTAGATTTTATATAGATTCAGTTGATAACGTATTTTTGTTTGGTTGTGTGGTGTTCTTAGAGAATAAATACTTTAAGTGAGATATTTCCATAATAAAAGGCAATATGCCGTCTTCTTGTAGTGCTTTTGGGTGCACAAATAGACATAGCAAGGATAACCCTCTACAATTATTCAAGTAAGTATTATTGTTCATATATGTATATATGTATACATATTTATTCATACTATTGTTTTAAATATTTTACAGATTTTCTTTAAATAATAGTGGCATATTACGATTGTGGATAGATGCCATAAAAAGAAATGATTTCACAGCTACAAAAGCATCAAAAATTTGCAGTGATCATTTTCTTGAAACTGATTATTTGCAAAGGCTTGGAACATATATAAGATCAAAACCAGACTCAGCATCTTCTGTATTCCCAAATTTTTCACCACATATGCAAAAGGCATCTATTTAATAAGCAAATATTATTTTTAAATTTATACTCTTATTTAATAAATGTATATTATATTATAAAAATAATAATTATAATTTTTAAAATATACGCAATTAATATAAAAAAAGTCTGTTAAACATCCCATTTATAATTTGTTTTCTATATGTAATTTTAAATTTGGCGCGTATTTTGCTTTTTCTGCAAATGGCTGCCTTCCAGTTGCTTGCCTCACAGGTGACTACGTGCACAACATACAAGTTAGCAATCCAGTGTATATATTAATATTCTTGCTAGATACACTTTAAACCCAATGTGCTAACGCTAACAGTCGTTTGTTGTGTCATAGCTTGCTATTTATTTTGCATGGAATTTTATTAATGAAATAATTGGTTCCCATTTTTAAATGGTTGAATTAAAACTATGATAGATTTAAAGTTGTACACATTTTCGCTAAAACCAAAAGTGACACAAAATTCTTACTATGATCTTATTAACATTTTTATGTATCTTTCAAAATAAACGAAATATTTTTAGTGCCGGACTTACGCCGATCACCCTGTATACATAATATGAAAATAACTAAAATCTGAAACAGAAATATCTCTCATGTAACTTCTACACTAATGTAACAATTTGAATATGTCGTGAATAATAAACTGTAAACAATAAACTACTACGAGTACAGTGTGTTCAAATAATCCTAACTCGTAGTAGACTATGAACAGAGAAACGTAAGTCTGATCATTATACAATTCAAAAGCCAAGTTGTCAAAATTGATCTTGAAATGTAATTTTAAGGAAATAATATAATAAAGAAGGATACTGTGTATTGCCATTCACCGTTTCCTAATTTGTTTCCATTTCTAAAACAAGATTCAAGAAGAAATGTTTTTATTTCTTTAGATAAAATATTTCATATTTGACAATAACTCAAATTCACATTTTTTTAAAAAATAAATTGACATATATATCTTTTTTCATAGCATCCTCTGAGTTAGGATATATATATATATATATATATATATATATATATATATATATATATATATATATATATATGTGATATACTCGCATGAGTAAAGGATAAACACGCATTATCATTCATCCGTGGATGTATTTTAGAATGCATCCAAAACCCATTTCTGCTCTTATTTATGTTTCTCATATTTTAAGAGCATATCCGAATCTATCATCATCCTTTTATTTTGCTTTTAATATTCTATATCTACCATACTATACACATACCCCATACCACACATCAATGCAGACTCTAATACTTTATATTCAGGACAGCGAATATCTCTCTTACGACTTTACGAGCACATACCGCTCTTACTCTTCTTCAGTTCCCGATCAATATTACTGTACGACTATCCATTTAATTTGAATAAATATTTAAATTAATATATTGTCTATCTGTACTTCATATTCCATTTATTAATGTAGATGTAAGTAATCGTTAGAGCTTACGGAAAATGTTATATATTGAGATTTTTATTATATAGAAAAGATTGGAAAATCAGGTATCTGACTTTTAAGATATTTTTTTGTCAATAAAATGATGAAAAAAGAGATTATTTTAAAAAATCTGGTGTGGCCAACACGATACTTCCCGCCATTACAGCCCGAGTCACAAAAAAGATTGAGTCAATCCTTATTTTTGGATCAGTGAATTTTACTCTAATTTTGACAATTTATATCTTAAAATATAGTCTGCTCTAATCCAAGTTACTACCTTTTTTTAAACCCCTCAACAGGATTAAATCCCAATTACAGACTGGGTTCACATTCACACACATCCATGCCTTAGTGGGATTCGACCCCAGAGCCTCGAGGACACTCATGAGTTCTAGATATGAAGTTGGTTAACATACTGTAATGTGCAGCGCCCGCCGTCGCCGCCACTGTCACCGCCGCTGTCCCCACCGCTGTCCCCACCGCTGTCCCCACCGCAGTCCCTACAGCTGTCCCCACCGCTGTCCCCACCGCTGTCGCCGCCCCTGTCGCAGCGATGAGCGAGTGTCTGTTTTTAGCGATGACGCAACAGACTTGTCGGAACCTGCTTAATTACTCGGTTGATGCAATCTATTTTGTTTGAGTTTTATTTGGAATAGTGCTCTAGTAAGTACTCGAATACAAATGTCAGAGTATATAAGCACTGTTAGCGAAGTCATTGGATAGTCTGATATAAATAAGCGTTGTGTGTTAAACAGTTGGTGTTATACGCAGATAGTCGACAAGTTGTAAACACAAATTATTATAGTAGTATCAATAAATAAGCTATATATTGTTTAAATAAATAATCTTAATGTTTGAGTGTCTTATAATATTCTTATTCTTAATTAGTGTTTAATATTTGTTTAATCGTAGTGTTTGTTATATTTATCATCTTTTAATTATATTTAATATCTAGTTATCGTTATAATAAACGTTTATTTTAATTAATAATAATTGTCTAATATTTACACTTCACCCAAATAAATAAAAACGTTACTATTGGTGTCAGGTGTGGGGTTAATAAACTGTGAAGTGTTAATTAAAAATAAATAAAATGGCGACTAAACAATTAAAATTAAATGAATTAAAAGTAAGTGATCTCAACAGAGAACTGGAAGAGCGGGATTTGGAAACAGCAGGAAAAAAGTCAGTGCTTCAAGAAAGATTACGGCAAGCATTAATCGATGCTGGTGAAAATCCTGAAGAATACTTATTCGATCCATCCGATATTCATAAATTTATAGAAGAAACATTAGAAGATAAATTAGAAGAAAATTCTAGAATATTGGACCAAAATTAAAATAGGAAATGGCAGATAATTCTAGAAAGGCAGTAGAAAATTCTAGAACATTAGAAGAAAAATTAATGGAAAGTTTTAGAAAAGCAGAATAAAATTCCAGAACACTAAAAGAAGAATAATTGGAACAGTCTAAAACATTAGAACAAAAAATGGAAGAAAGTTCTGGAATTCTGGAGCAAACTTTAGAACAAAAATTAGAAGAAAATTCTAGAAGTTTAGAACAAAAATTAGAAGAAAATTCTAGAAGTTTGGAACATAAATTAGAAGAAGACCTGAAGAATTTAGAAGATAAGTATGACAAGCAGATTGAAAAATTACAAGAAAAGGTCACTAGAATTACATTGTCACAATGCCAAATTTCGATGTAACGAAGGCCAGTTTACAAGAACAAAGGAAAGTAGTAAAACCTGAAACTACTACAACAATGCATATCAAAATACCGGAATTTGATGGAATATCTTCGTGGCCAAACTATTTAAAACAATTTGAAGCGGCTGCGAAAGCACATAACTGGACGTCTAAAGAGAAGGCTACAGCGTTGACTGTTTCGTTGCGTGGGGAAGCCATCGACATCCTACAAACGCTGAAGGAAGAAGAACAAGAGGACTACGACGAACTAGTCAAGCGGCTGGACATGCGGTATGGCAATGCGCGCCTGGAGCAGGTGTACCAGACGCAACTGAGGACCCGCTATCAGAGTTCAAAAGAAAGCCTTCAAGAATTTGAAGTCGACGTAGCTCTTGCAGCTTTTAACAGCGTTTTGGAGTGCCTGGTCGTTTAAGCATTCATCTATGAAGTTCGAGATAGCGAAACGCAGCAAGCACTGCGATTGGCCCGCCCAAAAACATTAATTGACGTGCTCTCATATGCACTAGAACAAGAAGCTGCCAAACAAGCTGCACGTAACCTATCTCGAGTGCGAAATATTGATGCCAAGAAAAAAGACGACACGGAAGATCTAGAAGAGAAAATGCGGCGAATTGTAAATAAAGTGTTTGCCGGAAAAAAGTAACTCTTCTGTTGATATTGCGGTAAACAGATAAATGCAAAAAGAGACAGAATCGGCAAAAGAAGAAAAGGCATCGGAAAACTAAATCTAGCAGCCACACAATCCATCAGTTATGTCGCATCCCTTCATCATCAAGCCAGCATCATCTACGTGCTCTATGGCTCTGTTGATAGAAGACCACTAAAAATGTTACTGGATACGGGTGCGACGAAGACTATAATTTGACCCGCCTTAGCAAGGAACACAGGCAAGACGCGTCTTAAACCAACCAAGTGGTAATTACGTACAGCAATGGGAGAACAAGCTACCACATTGGGATAAATAGATATGACCATCACTATTGGAAACACATCCTTTAAACATCGTGCGTTGGTAGCTGCCGTTGAAGATGAATGAATACTCGGTATGAACGTAATGAAAAAGCACGGTTTTAAACTTGATCTGAAGAATGGTGTGATGATGGTCAATGAAAAAGAACTGGTATTAAATCCACGAGACGACAAGGCCGTGCGCGTACTAATGGCCAAAGACGTTGCCCTTCCAAAACGAAGTGAATCTATCGTGCAAGCACAATTGGATGGTACCTTCTGTGAGGGAATATTGTAATGTTTGAACCTAAGAATAATGATGTGAAGACTGGTACTGCAGTTGTTGTAGGAAAATCACTTATTAAAGCCAGGCAAGTGATACCAGTTCGAATAATAAACGTAAATTGTTATCCAGCTGTTCTTAAGAGTGGAACAATTGTAGAGGAATGCTTGAGAGTAACCTCGATTATTCGAACTGTGGAGGCCGAGGGAAATATATGTCAGGAAGTTCCGAACACTTTAAGTAACCAATTATCAACGTCCTTCCAAGAACTGATCGCCGACCATAGAACCCAGGCGAAGATATTAATTGGAAAATTTCAAGATGTGTTTAAAGTTGACAAGAAGACCAACGGAAGAACTAATTTGGTTTACCATAAGATAGACACCGACGACGCAAGACATATCCGCCAACCAGCAAGAAGACTTCCATTGGTGAAGCGTGAGGAAGCGGAAAGAATTATTGAGGACATGAAAAAGGAAGGTGTGATCAAACCTTCAAGCAGTCCGTGGGCTTCATCAGTGGTGTAAGTGAAGAAGAAGGATGGTTCTATACAATTTTGCGTCAATTACCGTCAACTTAACAACGTGACTAAAAAAGATAGCTACCCGCTACCTCCAATAGACGATACACTAGACACTATGGCGAATGAAGATTTTCTCTACACTGGATCTAAAGAGCGGATACTGACAAGTAGATTTGGATTTAAAAGATAAGGAAAAGACAGCCTTCACCATTAGTACCGGACTCTGGCAATTTACTGTAATGCCATTTGGGCTCTGCAATCCCCTGCAACGTTTGAACGACTGTTGGAAACAGTATTGGCTGGGCTATCATATAAAACCTGTTTAGTCTATCTCGACGACATTATTGTGGTAGGTAAAATATTCGAGGACCACATGAAGAATTTGGAAGAAGTTTTCCAGAAATTGCGGAAGGCTAACCTAAAGCTCAGTTCCAAGAAGTGTCAAATGAAACTTCATTAATTTGGGCACGTGGTTTCTGATAAGGGTATTGCAGTTGATCTGGAAAAGATAAAGGCTGTGAGAGATTGGCCAGCGCCTAGAGACATACACGAACTTAGAAGTTTTCTTGGTGTGTGTGTACCTATTATCGACGATATGAACCTGGATTTGCCAAGCCACTGACAAGGCTTACTGAAGAAGGTCGAAGATTTATCTGGGAAATGGACTGCAAAGTTGTGTTCAAAGAACTGAAACATGCGTTGACAAGCGCACCTGTCCTTTACCTGAAGGAGAGTTCATAATAGACACAGAAACGTGGGATTTGGTGGCGTTCTTTCCCAGATACAAGACGGACATAAGAAGGTAATTGCCTATATTAGTAAGACTTTGTCAAAACCAGAGAGGAATTATTGTGTTACTAGAAAATAACTCGTGGTAGTCGTGAAATCCATGGAATATTTCTACAAATATTTGTACGGAAGGAAATTTTTGATTAGAATTGACCATGATGCATTAAAATGGCTGCTGCAATTCAAAAATCCTGAAGGTCAGGTGGCTAGATGGATTGAAAGACTACAGGAATACGATTTCAAAATCGAGAATAGAACAGGTACCAGCCATCGTAATGCCGACGCATTGTCCAGAAGGTCCTGCCAGGATGATTGCAAGCATTGTAGTCGACTAGAAGAGAAATTCTCTATCGTCGCCAGGACAACAGTAGTCGATGATAATTGGCAGCCCAATGGACTACGCGAAGATTAAGAAAAAGACCCGACTTTGAAAATTATACTGGAATGAAAAGCAGAGGAAAGCAAACCAGTATGGAAAGATGTTACACCGTACTCACCGAGTGTTAAATCGTACTGGGCGCAATGGGACTCCATACTGATTGACGATGGCCTGATAACGCGTGTGGTAGAAAATGCTGATGGAACTGAGAAGAGAAGTCAGTTAGTTATTTCTAAGAATAGAGTACCAGATGTATTGAAAAAGATCTATGACGGATCTGGAGGCCATTTTGGAGTCAACATAACGCTAGAAAGATTGCACCAGCGGTTTTACTGGGTTAACTTCAAGGAAGATGTTAAAATTGGTGCAAGAAATGTGTGGTTTGCGCTGGAAGTAACGGTCCGCATAAACGACGAAAAGCTCCAATGCGTCAATACAACGTTGGCAGTCCATTTAAGTGTATTGCAATTGATATAGCTGGACCATTCCCAGAAAGTGACGAAGGAAATAAATACATCATGGTTGTCAGACTACTTCACCAAATAGGTTGAAGCGTATCCATTACCCAACCAGGAAGCCACCACAGTCGCTGAAATATTAAATAATGTATATGCCGATTCGGAGTACCACGTGAACTCCACTCCGACCAAGGAAGAAATTTTGAGTCTGCCGTCTTCCAAAATGTCTGTAAGATATTAGCAATTAATAAAACTAGAACAACTTCATTACATGGTTGAACGAATGAACAGAACGATCAACCAATAATTATCGAAGGTAGTCTCCGACCACAAAAGAAACTGGGACCGACATCTCCATCTGTTCCTGACGGCTTATCGTTCATCTGTGCATGAAACAACAAGGCAAACTTACGGAGAAGAATGGATGACATTCATGAACAAGTCCTTATGAACATTCAAGCTGCCAGCGACCGAATGAAGGACCGTTATGGCATCAAGGCCGAAAAGGGTGGATATCAACCTGGGGATTTAGTGTGGCTTTACAACCCACAAAGACGTCGCAGTTTGTCACCAAAGCTGCAAAAGAATTTGGAGGGCCCCTATGAGGTAGTCAAAAGGATAAACGACGTGGTATATAGAATTAAGAAACGACCTACCGGGAAGCCGAGAGTAGTACACTTTAATCGGCTAGCCCCTTTCGCGGGAGACAACTACGAAGACCATAATGGTGCAACGGTTCGTCGGATCATAAAACAAGAACCAGCGTTTGAAGACTTCATGGAGAACTATTCCTTTGGCCGCAAAGCGCGGTTCGGCGTAACGAAAGAAGAACACCGAGATCTATTCACCGTGTCTTCAGATTATTCCCTCGGTCACTGCGTATGAGAAGACTTAAAGATGTCCCGCGGCATAGCTTCAGCCTTTAAGGCGAAATTTTGGCAACTACAAGAACTGGCCAACCTACGCCCAACTGTTGGGAAAACGCTGCGCCTGAGGGATAGCAATGCAGACCATCACCGGTACATCTATTACCTGGTTACAAAATACGCTCGTATCATCTTTTAATTATATTTAATATCTAGTTATCGTTATAATAAACGTTTATTTTAATTAATAATAATTTTCTAATATTTACACTTCGCTCAAATAAATAAAAACTTTACAATATATTAGGAAAACCATTTTACTGGAGTTCGTTCTTTGAGAAACAATGCATACGTCACTTGATATAGGAGAAAACGTAAATTTGGCAGTATTTATTTATTTATTTTTGCGAATATTATAAAACCATTTTTATGTTATTTCGAATTTCGAAAATTGGAATGTTTCACCAATAAAATCATATTTTTTTTAGCTTTACAACGATGTATAACTTATCTATCTATATTTATCTGTTTCAATAAGTAAAAATGTATCAATTATTGAATCTATAAGTTACAAACAATATTTGTTGCTACTGCAATGAAACAATTGAAAAACACAATAGTTTGATTATTTTTATTGATAAATTCCTTATTTACTTCTCAAAATTTTATAAGGTTTGCGTATTTCATTCTCAGTTAATCTTAATGTTTTTATATGGACGTCATAATAATCATTACATATTTATAACGATATTTGAAAAATGTTTCAATTCTATACATATGTTAACAACGTTTAGCAAACACACATTAACGTTGTTAATAAAATTTTATTGTATAATTTACAATACAAAATAAATATGCAATCTCTATAAACATCACAACTACTGCTCGAACAGCCATCCCATCTCTACTCCTCGTTCTTAATCCGACCATCGTCTTCTTGCCCATCCCTGGGTTCCCGTGCGCTTGCGTAGCCAAAAATAGCAAAATATATATTAATGAAAATAAACTTAAAAATAAACAAATCCCAATACCTGACTAAAGAGTTGATTTCAACTATCTTTTATAGTTCTCGAGAGCTTCGTGTTAGACACATTATCACAAACATTCTGTATATTTTATACTCACGTATCCAACTACATTCTAATGCATTAGTTAATTAATGAAATACATTCATATACTACAAGGAGGTGGGATATGCTTCATTACAGCCGAGGATTTTGTATTTTACCAAGAGATACAGCACTGTGATGAAACTCCCAGCAAGATAATGTACATGTACTATTTAATTCACGATTATAAATAAGACAAAATAAATATGTCATCATGGCTTATTACCCATTGCTGGGTGTGCCAATCAGCTTTGTACACGGATATCAGTAATGATAAAATATTTGCACCGTGTGAGCGCTTATCAAGCATCACCTCACAGGCACTCGTTGCTGGCGTGGAGAGTGCACCGCAGGGGTTAATTTTGTGCCATTTAAAATTCTAAATATTTGGCGTCGGACAGGATCGAACCCGGTTTCCCAGATTCGCGACCTGACACTCAGGCATGCGGCCACGATCATCCTCTTTTTGAATCAATAATTTGTTTAGCTTACTTTATTATAGAGATCTACAAAAATGTTGCTAGGTAACCCTGTATAAACTTTCCCACCCTTGGAGTGGAAGACCGAATTGTCATTTGCCACCAACAAGATTGTCATTTCAGTTAGAAATGATATATTTCCCAACCTCTAAAGGGTTAGGAATCGACATATTACTACAATGAGTACGTTTATCTCGATAATTCAAGCGGCTTCAAGTATATTATAACTTGAAAAATCCTTTTGGTTTATCTCAGCGGATTGAAAATAGGATATAGATATTTTTAATCTTCTTTAAATTTGTATCGACTAAAAAAAGATAGCTAAATGCTCGATTATGCAGACAGACATAGGGAGAGGTATATGATCTAATTTCATCCTGGATATATAGCCCTAAAATCTAAAAATTGTCATGTTGTTATTTGTTTTCTCTATCAAAAACATAAAAAAACATTTATTTCTTCATCAAATGATATGAATTTATTAACACTGCAACATATTGCGGATGTGCGCATGCGTAGTTACATTATTTGAAGCTTCACTGTTTCTTTCGACAGAAGTCAAGCCGCTTCTTGACTTGACATTTTCAAGCGGCTTGAAATATTAATCTCGATCGTTTATTTCGAAGATTAAAAAGGAATTTACTAAATTCAATCTTCGAAAAAAACGTCCGACATTAATATTTCAAGCCGCTTCAAAATGTCAAGTCAAGCCTATAAAATAACAGGCTTGGACTTACGAAGCAGCTGGACTTCTGTCGAAATAAACAGTGAAGCTTTAAATAATGTAACTACGCATGCGCACATCCGTAATATGTTGCAGTGTTACTAAATTCATATCATTTGTTGGTTGTTTTCATTTTACCTCATTTTATAAGTCGCGACACAAAATTTAGTAAAATTGTCGAAAAGCGAAATATTTGGAGCGATGAAGAAATAAATGATTTTTTTAATATTTTTGAAAGAGAAGACAAATAAAAATAACAACATGACATTTTTAGATTTTGGGGTTATATATCCAAGATGAAATTAGATCATATACCTCTCCCTGTCTGTCCGCATAATCGAGTATTTAACTATCTTTTTTTAGTCGATACGAATTTAAAGAAGATTGAAAATAACTCAATCCTATTCCCAATCCGCTGAGATAAACCAATAGAATTTTTCAAGTAATAATCTACTTGAATCCGCTTCAATTATCGAAATAAACGTATTCATAGAGTGTGAATAATAAATATTTTCTTTTTGTTTGCAAATATTGAATAAAAAATATTTATAACATGTTTGTAAATCTACAAATAATTGTAAATCATCTCAAATTCTATTCACATAATCAAACCGCACTATTATTTATGAACTAGAAACTAGACTCTAGAATTCAGAGCAATGTTCCATCATATTTGCTGTTCGCTATGAAACAAACAACAAGATCATCAGACTTGTGTGATAACAAAACTAAATAAACCTTTACATATCTCACACCTACTGTTCGAATTCTCTCGAGTATATGAAATCGCGCTGTAAATAAATTCTGCAGGCTGCAATACTGTAGTTGTCTTGCTTCACCTATCACGGCTGTTTTATTTATTTATACCTCTACATGCGCTTAGGGAAAAATATATCACAACACTGACTGAACAAATGCAAATATATTGTATAGCGATGTTTCATTTATCGTTACCTAACAAATTTAAAGTAAAAAAAAAAATCAACAGTGTTTCAGGTGGTATTCTCTTGATGATACAACTCATCATCATCAAAATATACCAATCAGATAACATCGGTTATTTGCGTTTGTAAATTGTGTTTCGCGAAACACAACTAGTGGTGTTTCGGTCGCAAATAAATCAATCATTAGTAATCATATCCATGGATATAAATGAACAAGTAATATTTTTGACATTTCGTAAAAATATAGTTGTTTGATTCGTTGTATAGTCTTAACATATTCAACTCGAGCTTCGAAAATCATCTGAATATACAGTTACCTTGTTTTCTAGGCAACACATTTCGTCCTCCTACTCTATATTCGATTATTTTCGAATCTCTTGCTGTATAACTATTGACTATACATATATTTTACACCGTCCAAAATATTCTAGATTAAAAGAATCAAAAGAATCAATGTACTCAAATTGTTTCCCCTCGGAGAGAATATTAAAAAAAATGAGGGTACATATGTTTCGATGTACTGATTCTCAATCGAAAAGAATTTTTCCAAATTCGGAATATTATTTCAATATTTATTTAATTCTTGAAGTGTACATTTTTAATTCCCTGACCGACACGAAATTTTTATTAAATATAATGAATTATCTAATCTTACGTTATATTAAAAATTTCGTGTCGGCCAGTGGTACTAAAAATGTACACTTCAAGAAATAAATACAGAATAAGAAATATTTTTTTGATTGACAATCAGCACATCAAAATCATTTATCCATACCTTACTACGGTCGCAAATCGTACCGCGACATTTTTGTCCCGAGTTGTTATTGTTATATATACACTTACCTTCCTACTCTAAATCTGGGTTTCTGCCTAACATACTTATTGAAAATTTCAACTACTTGCCGTCTTTTGCTTATATTTCTGTCCAATAATTTTTTTCTCGTTAAACTTATCCGTTTTATTGATTATGTTTCGGTTGCAGTATTTCTATAATATTTCATGTACTATGCGTTTTATTTTTATTAACTTATCTTTATACTTATTTTGGCTACTGTGGTGATATTTAATATTTCATCCTTCAATATTTATCGTTATGTGGTTTATTAGTTTTAATTAATTATTATTAATTATTATTAATTATTATTAATTATTATTAATTTTTATTAATTATTATTAATTATTATTATTTCCAATTTTAAATGGCACAAAATTGACCCCTGTGGTGCACTCTCCACGCCAGCAATGAGTGCCCGTGAGGTAACGCCTAGTAGGCGCCCGCACGGTGCAAATATATCATCTTTACCGATATCTTTGTACAAAGCAGATTGGCACACCCAGCAATGGGTAATAAGCCGTGATGATATATTTATTTATGTATTTGTTACGATTTTTCTCTTATTTAATATAAGGGAATCCCTGTGCCGTGTGTAGAAGTGCTATATAAGTAACGTAAAAAGATAAGCGGACCTATATTAAAGTTAGGAATCATTTATATTAAAGTAACGTACCGTAAAACTGGGTGACTTGGGACACTTTTCGGGTATTTTCACATACTACAGTCCCGTGCCTTTGAGATAGTAGTTTACTTATTTTACATTTAACAATAAGGGGCTTGCCTTGTTCGAAAATAAATCTGAAAGTATGACATTTCTTGAAAAGAAATAAATAGTTCAAACTTGAAATATATAAAGTTAAGTAATATTTGAGAAGAGTTATGCTCTCAGAATATTGTTTTATTTATCATTTTTAAAATATTAATTGATCAACAGTACTACTTTTAATTTTATTTTGTGCTATTATTTTAAAGTCTTCTGTTCTAATAAAATTTAAAATATTTTCATAACACCCTTCAATTAATTGAAAATAACCGTGTCCAGAAAATTTATCGCCGGTAAATTGATCGCGGAAAATTTATTGTGGAAAATTGATCACGGGGAAAATTCATCGCCGGTAAATTGATCGCCTGGAAAATATATCGCCAGTAAATTGATCGCCGGAAAATTGATCGCGAGGTAAACTGATGGCCGGTAAATTGATCGCGTGGAAAAGTGTTGATCTCGGGGCAAATTGATCGCGAGGAAAATTGATCGCCGGTAAATTAATCGCGTGGATATTTATGCACACAAAAAGTATTGTTTATAAAAATACAATTGTTACAAATTTTTGTTTTAATAATTTAATTTTTAGGTCCCTGAACCTGGCACAACCATTTCGGCACAATCACATAAAATCAATCAGAAAATTTAGTACTCATTAATTACCCAAAAACCAAAGTTATTACGGTTTTTTTTAAATACATAGGGTTTTGCAAATAGTAATAAAATATTTACTAGTGTTACAGGGTCCAACCGAACTAATTTTTGGCCAACATTAAATTCCAGCCCCTCCTTCATCCCAGTTAAAACCACGTTTAATGTATTTTTTGCAGTCCCTGAAAAGTTAGGGCTATTATATTAAGCATCGATGGGAGCTAACAAGGAGCGAAGTGGAGTGATTGGCTTTCGGCGGATCGCAAGTTGGAAAATTGATCGCTAGGAAAATTGATCGCCGAAGTATTAATCTCGTAATTAATCACCAAAAAAGAATATTTATGCATACAAAAAATAATTTATATAACAAAACAATTGTGTTAAAGACTTTATTTTAATTATTACCTTGAGGTAAGGAAGGTATTGTCATTGGTCAAAAAATTCTATGAGTTTTGAATGAACAAGCACGTTTTGGGATCCCTAGAATGCGATTTTACTATTTTTACGATGATGTCTGTATGTATGTATGTATGGATGGATGTATGTATGCGTGTGTGTGACGATTTTTTCGGATCGCATAACTTCAATACCACCTTTCCAAAAATTATATTGCGTATTCCTTTTCTTTACATCTAAATGAAGAGCTGATTAGATTCTGGTTACAATTGGTCGACCGGAAGTACCTGAATTTGAAGATTTTCACAGTTTTTCTTGAAAAAACGGTGTTAAATATAATTTTTTCACATTAAATGTTATTATAGATATTTAAGAATATTTAATCTCTATAAGATTTGATTGTATTTTAGCCTTCATATTGAATGGATATAGAGTTATAAATTTATAAAGAAATTAAATTTCATAAAGCTGCAAGCTGTGCTATAACCATGGAAATGGAAACATATACTATAAGAAAATTCTGATTGACAAATGTCAGTGTCAAGTGCATTTGACAGTATGTTTGTGTTATAATTTTACTGGAAATATATAATCTCTTACAAGAAACTTTCTGTATGGAATTTGTACAAAATACATAGAACTGAAGGTAATGTACTGAAAATATGGAATCTTTTACAAGAAAATCTCTGTGGAATTTTTACAATATACATAGATCTGACCACGATCTAACGGAAGGTAATGTGCTGGCCACATCAGATTTTTTTGTTGTGCTTATCTATTATAAGACAAATAATTTAGTTTTAAAAAAACTTTCCTACCTATTAAAATATTTCACTTTTTAACTAGATCTGTTTTAGACTTATTTTATTTATACAGATACAAAAAAATATTAGAAGGAGATGATAATAACAACTATCATGTATAGTAGAAGAAGACGGTTAGTGATTTGGGGTTAGGTATTGTGTAACTACTAACTAAGTTTTCTCCGGCCCTGCCGTATCTTCACAAAATTCTGCAGGTGGAGAAAATAATATAATTTTACTTTGTTTGCGAACAAAGTCTAAGAATTCCCATTCATATCTTAGCAAAATTCAGGGAATTACTTATATTACAAACTACAATACAATAGTCACCACCGCCGTCCTTTTAACCCCTCGGTGTTAATTTTATAATTTTCTTGACGATGAACTATGAGCTATATTAGGGACTAATTTTTTGGCAATCAATTTTCCCTGCGATTAATTTATCGGTGATCAATTTTCCCCGTGATCAATTTTCGTCACGATAAATTTACCGGCGATCAATTTTCCTCGCGGTTAATACCCCGGCGATCAATTTTCCTCGCGATAAATTTTCTTCGCGATTAATTTACCAGCGATCAATTTACCTCGCGATTTATTTTCCGGCGATGAATTTTCCGCGATAAATTTACCGCGATCAATTCACCCGCGATGAACCACCTTAGAAATTACACGGATAAGGTTGCCTAAATTCAGGTAAAAAAAGATCAAAATGTGCTTTCAATAAGAAATTAACGGCATAAACGGTTTACTTTATTTCAACGATTATAAATATAAAATTTGGAAGAATATCTAATGGCAAATTGATTAACGGTATGGATTAATATTCCCGGTATGGACTAACAATTGAGTTTCACAAATATGCAATAAGAAATACTAACAAATTTGAAGGGGATTATTTAAAGATAAAGAAATTTGTGAAACCCAGTTATTAATCCATATCAGTATTTAAAATTTGAATAATTTATTTTAGTAAAGTGTAGCGTACGTTATATATCCACTTATATCATATACATTAAATATATTTTTCATGTATTTTATGTATTTGAACGTACGTTTCAGTACCTTTCGTTTCATACATAGTTAACACTCACGGAAAATGTATAGTTTCTACAGAGTCGTTTTTGTTTTTTGACCTATTTTCAGCGCGCTCTAGCGGCTGATGTCTTGGTCGCAGAAAAAACTTTTCATATAAAAATTGTCTACTTTAATTTTGTATAGAACGGTCTTTTCGAAAAAACTCATAGTTTCCGAGTTACAGGCAAAAAATTAAAAAAAAATGCCAAAATTTACGTTTTTTGCAAAAAAAAAACATGTTGCCGGGCACAATCGGAATTGGCAAACCTCAGATTCGTGTTTTGCGACCCAAAATACATAAAGGTACCAAATATCACGAATACTGAGAAACTTTTCGTTATTTTTCCTAAATGTCTCCGGCTATCAGGGACCCAAACCGTAACGTAACCGTAACCGAAAACCGATATGATAAATAAGTTCGTTCTGTAACCGAAAACATAACCGAACCGAAATAATATCGGTACTAAAACCGTAAATTTAAAATTAGGTATTTTTTATTAACCCACATTTTTTCGTAGAAATACTTTGCATACCTTCGAGTTCATAAAAAAGTAATTTCTTATTTAAAAAAAAATTAAGGCATTTTATTCCATTTTTTAGTTATTTTTTGCAATTATAATAAAATTACTCATTTGTTGACATTTTTCATTCAATCACCCATTTAGTTTACGTATTAGTATTGGAATAGAATTATTATTATTATAACTTAAAATTAAAATATTAATAGTTTACGAAACGTATTTAAATTTTGTTGCAAAAATAAACTTAACAACTAATTACTTACAGATCCTGTTATGTAGTACACACGCCAACTTGTTTAAATTATAAAAATGCATGTTACTTAGCAACAAGAATTTGAATGTCAAGTAATGTCAAGTCGAATCAGTAAATTACTGAAATAAATACTGTAATTAAGAATTCAATCTGATTTTAACTTTCCCCCTTTCAGCTGAAACGGAAACCACAAATACAACATTTGGTGTCAGAAGTGGGATTCTCTAAAAGGTTTTCAGTTTCAGTTCAAACGAAAATTATAAAATGCCTGACGAAGTGTCTCCTGATATCCTGCAAGCATTAACGCAAATGCTTGTAAATGCGTTAAGAACATCCGCAGCGAGTGCTGTTGCCGAAGTTGGTACATTTAACGGCACACCAGCTACAGCAGCTCAACCAAAACCACCACCGTTCAACATGCCAGAGTACCGTTCATTGGTAGAGTCATCGGTGACACATTATTTTAAACATTTCGAATGGGCACTGCAACTAAGCAAGATTCCCGAAGAACAATACGCAAACTACGCTCGAGTCCACATGGGTGCAGAACTTAACAATGCTATAGAATTCTTGGTAAATCCTCGAAAGCCCGAAGAACTGAACTTTACCGAAATACGCACAACATTAATAAATCATTTTGATCAAACAAAGAACAAATACGTCGAAAGTATCAAGTTCAGACAAATTATTCAGCGAAAAGGCGAATCGATCTCACAGTTTGCTCTTCGTCTGAAACAAGGCGCTGCCAGTTGTGAATATGGCGATTTTTTGGACAGAATGCTGATCGAACAACTTTTGCACGGACTTGAGTCAAGAGGGATATGTGACGAAATTATCGCAAAGAAACCGACCGTATTTGACAAAGCATATGAAATCGCTCATACACTTGAAACAACCCGTAACACGGCTAATGAAGTTAGGGCCCCTGTACCTTCGATCTTTGAAGATATAAACAAGCTGGGTTACGAAACACCCAAAACAAGAAAATGCGACAAACAGGGACAGCGTGCAAAGCATTGGGAAGGTTCGAATAGGAAATTTGACAACAGTGAACGTTATACAAACCAAAAGCCTTGTAATGGATGCGGAGGTCAACATCAACGAAATAAATGTAAATTCCATGAAGCAATATGTCATAATTGCGGTAAAAAGGGACATCTGTCAAAAGTGTGCCGATCTGAAGTATTAAAATTTCAAAATTATCCTGCCTGTCAAATCCAATCAGAACAATTTTCAGAAGAGGAAACTGAAGTACTGCATACATTGAGCCAAATTCATGACATTGTTTCATCAGAGAAACAGACTGTCAACGTAAAAATCGATGACCAATCTCTGCAGATGGAAATTGACACAGGATCACCATGTGGCATAATTTGCATTTCACATTTACGTAAAATAAAACCTCATTTTACATTACAGAAATCCGATAAACAATTTCGTAGTTATTCAGGTCATCCAATTAAATGTCTAGGTTACATCTCAGTGAATGCCACAATAGGTTCAACTACACGCAAACTCAAACTATACGTCGTATCAGGAAAATCGGATCCGTTGTTTGGACGAGAATGGATTTCACAGTTCAGAGGCGAAGTGAATCTAAATGAAATGTTTTGTTCGACAGCTCCAGTTAATTCTCTGAAATCTCAAGAGCTACAAATAACTACGGAACAGAACTCCCGTCTCAACGAACTACTCAAAAGATTTGAAGATATTTTCTCCGACGTGCCAGGTAAGCTGACTGGTCCTCCAGTTACAGTACATTTGAAACCTGGAGCATCCCCTGTCTTCGCCAAAGCCCGTGATGTCCCAGTAGCACTCCGTGAACAATATTCCAAAGAAATCGAAAAAAAAATCGCATCTGGATTTTATAAAAAAGTTGATTTTTCTGAATGGGCTTCACGTACTCACATAGTAGTTAAGAAGAATAGAAAGCTACGCATCACCGGAAATTATAAACCAACTGTCAATCCCAGAATGATTATCGACGAACATCCTATACCGAAAATCGAGGATATCTTTAACAAAATGAAAGGCGCTAGTCTTTTTTGTCATATAGATATTACTGACGCCTACACGCATCTGCCTATCGATGAACATTTTCGTCATGTTCTCACACTAAATATCCCGACTCATGGACTTGTGCAACCAACGCGAGCTGTCTACGGAGCAGCGAACATTCCAGCATTATGGCAACGTCGTATGGAAACCGTTCTTCAAGATTTGCCTAATGTTATCAACTTCTTCGACGATATCATCGTATTTGCAAATGACTTTGACGGTTTAATGACAGCACTCACAGCAACCTTGGATCAACTAAAACTTCATGGTTTACGGCTCAACCGAACAAAATGCGTCTTCGTAACATCGACCTTAGAATGCTTGGGTCACAAAATTGATCGTCATGGTTTACACAAATCAGATAAACACATTGAAGTCATCCGTAATGCACCTAAACCGGCAACTCCAGAAGAGCTACAACTGTTTTTAGGTAAAGCTACTTATTACAATTCTTTTATTTCAAATCTTGCGGATAGATCTCGACCTTTACGGAACATGTTGCTCACTAAACCATTCACGTGGACACCAGCTGCAGAAAAAGCTTATCAAGATATCAAGGAAGCTTTGATTTCACCACAAGTATTGATGCAGTACGACCCATCACTGCCGCTCATTCTAGCAACCGATGCAAGTAAAACTGGCTTGGGAGCAGTCCTTTCCCATCGACTAAGCAACGGCCAAGAACGACCGATTGCTTACGCCAGCCAAACTATAAGCTCCACCGAGCAAAAGTACCCCCAGATTGACAAAGAAGCTCTCGCCATCGTCTGGGCGGTAAAGAAATTTTTTCACTATTTGTATGCCCGTTAATTTGTTTTAGTGACAGATCACAAACCTCTCACTCAAATTCTACATCCCGAAAAATCTCTTCCTACACTCTGTATCAGTCGAATGGCTAACTATGCAGACTACTTGGCAAATTTCAATTTTGACATTATATTCAAGCCAACCGATCAAAATACAAATGCCGACTACTGTTCCCGCATACCATCATTCCAAAACAAAGTCAACAAACTCTCTTTAGAAGAGGGAAGAAACATAGATGAAGACGGATTTGCTCATTTTGTGTTACGTCAAATCAGTCAGATGCCAGTCTGCGCTGAACACATTGCTCGAGAGACGCGCAAAGACCAATACTTGGGCAAGATTGTACAACAACTGGAATCAGGTTGTAACCTTTTACGTATTGGATATAAACCTCCAGAATCGAACTACACACTTGCGGCCAACTGTCTTCTCTTCGAACACAGGGTAGTAATACCACCCACACTCAGGCAAAATATTTTGAATGATCTTCACGCAGCTCACCTCGGAATTGTAAAAATGAAATGTTTAGCACGTTCATTTGTTTACTGGCCAGGAATAGACTCCGACATCGAAAAACTAGTTAAATCCTGCTCAGAATGTGCTCGACACTCACATGCGCCACCAAAATTTAGTGGCCATCATTGGGAGTATCCAAAAGAACCTTGGGAACGTATTCATATAGATTACGCTGGTCCAGTTGCAGGCGCAATGCTATTCATCGTCGTGGATGCGTACAGCAAATGGCTGGAGGTCAAGGTTACGAATACTACAACAACAGAGACTACTATTAATATTTTAGATCAACTATTTGCTTCATATGGTGTGCCAACGACCATTGTCTCGGACAACGGTGCGCAGTTCACTAGCGCTGAATTCAAGATATTTCTGCAAAAGAACGGAGTTAAATACCACAAAACATCAGCACCGTACCATCCAGCTACAAATGGGCAGGCTGAACGGTATGTTCAGACGGTAAAAGACGCTCTGAAGGCAATGTCAACTACAAGAAACTCGCTTCAGGCAAATCTGAACGTGTTTTTACAACAATACCGCAAAACACCACATATCACGACTGGAGAATCACCCGCAAAACTTTTCTTAGGACGAAATATTCATACGCGTCTTGATCTCGTAAGGCCCCAAGACGTCAGTACTAGAGTTAGACAGAAACAACAAGCCGAATTCAACCCATCCTTTCGGATACTGAAGCCAGGACAACAGGTCTATTTCCTTTCCGGAAACCCGCACATGGACAAATGGATATTAGGTGAAATTGTTACCCGTTTAGGGGATATTCACTATGAAATCAATTACCATGGAAAACGCGTCAAACGTCATATCGATCAGATTCGACTTTATAATCGAATCATGGAAAAGAACCAAAACGAAAAACAAGATAACACAACCCGCCGTCTACGTTTTTATGAAGATGATGCGATGCTCCAAACAGCAACTCCGAGCCCAGAACAAAGAAGTCTACCGTCTTCCCCATCCAGTTACTCATATCCACGACGTTCCACGAGAGTTCGCCGCCCGCCACAGAGATATCCCCATTAAGCCTATTTTGAAAGAGGGGAAGAAATGTTATGTAGTACACACGCCAACTTGTTTAAATTATAAAAATGCATGTTACTTAGCAACAAGAATTTGAATGTCAAGTAATGTCAAGTCGAATCGGTAAATTACTGAAATAAATACTGTAATTAAGAATTCAATCTGATTTTAACTTTCCCCCTTTCAGCTGAAACGGAAACCACAAATACAACAGATCCTTTTCGAATTTTGAATTCCGAACAAGCCGAATATATCTATTAGTACTAGTTGTTAGTAAAACGTGGAATTAACATGTTATTACATTACGAAATAGGTACTAAATGTATTTCATGTTGCAAAAAATAAATACAAAGCTAATTTTTCATTTAAACCGAAACCGAAAAGAACCGAAACCGTAACGAAAACGAAATTCATTTATTTTTTTAACCGAAACGAAAACCGATATAATATTTTCAAAAAAACCGTAACCGATAACCGAAACCGAATTTTCATTAATGTAAAAACCGTTAACCGTAACCGAACCCCAAAATTTTTCGGTTCGAGTCCCTGCCGGCTATTATAAAAATTAATATTAAAGATACAAGTACGGAAAGCTAGTCTCTTACGAATGGATGAGAATTAAATTAGGAAAAAAAATGTATGTTCCGTAATATTTGGGAGGTTAAGATGATATAGGAAACTTGGGACAACAATTATATTTTTAAAAAATTTAAAAAAAATGCATAATTTCGTGTATTATAAAAATAAACATATTCTCTCGTAAACGCGATGCAAACTCCTGTAATTTTACAAAAAAAGATAACAATAAAACATCTTGACAAACGCTAATTCTGGAATTAGGTCGTACGGGGTCACCTGAGTGGTGAATATATAGTTTCCTCTTTTTAATGGTAGATTTTATTAATTTATTAGCTATTTAACTCATTTAAGATACGAGGGTTGTCTCAAAAGTAAGTTACACTATTTTTTTATATCCGCGCGGTAGGCAGGATACGTCTGGGATTCGCATGGAACTTTCGTCCGAGTGTGGTGGCAGCACTGTAAAATTCCTAAGCGGCCGCCATGACCCATTTGTCAGTTGCGATCAAGCCACTATGGAGCTACCACTTACTTCTACCGCCGATTGCGAAGTACGCAGTGTGATTCGTTTTTTAACGGCAAAAAATAAAAATGCAACTGAAATTCACCGTGAATTGTGCAGTGTGTACGGTGAGAACGTTATGTCGAGGCCAATGGTTTCTCGTTGGCGCCAATCATTTATTGAAGGCAGGACAACAATACACGACGAACTGATCTGCATCTGTCCAAAGTGTGTGCAAGGTGGGTTCCACGGCTCCTGCCTTCAATAAATGATTGGCGCCAACGAGAAACCATTGGCCTCGACATAACGTTCTCACCGTACACACTGCACAATTCACGGTGAATTTCAGTTGCATTTTTATTTTTTGCCGTTAAAAAACGAATCACACTGCGTACTTCGCAATCGGCGGTAGAAGTAAGTGGTAGCTCCATAGTGGCTTGATCGCAACTGACAAATGGGTCATGGCGGCCGCTTAGGAATTTTACAGTGCTGCCACCACACTCGGACGAAAGTTCCATGCGAATCCCAGACGTATCCTGCCTACCGCGCGGATATAAAAAAAATAGTGTAACTTACTT
This sequence comes from Harpalus rubripes, assembly GCA_963082715.1. Lineage (NCBI taxonomy): Eukaryota > Metazoa > Arthropoda > Insecta > Coleoptera > Carabidae > Harpalus > Harpalus rubripes. Next base: position 21,954,612 of record OY720455.1, read on the forward strand.
TTGAGACAACCCTCGTATGTTCTTCATCTATTCTAGAAAATACTGCCGTTCCGCCAAAATTTTTAATGTACTGTCCTTTGTACTTTCGGTGTATAGTTGATTTAGGGACATTATACTTTTCACTGGCTTCATGAAATAAGATCCCATTAGCTATATCACTCGACCCAGGTTTTCTTTTATAATAATGGGGCATTTTTGACCCCTGTGGTGCACTCTCCACGCCAGCAATCATCATTACCGATATCTGCGAACAAAGCAGATTGGCACACCCAGCAATGGGTAATATGCCGTGATGATATATTTATTTATTTATTTTATTTAATTGTCCAAAGTGTCCTGTAAAATCAACAGGTTGCTCCACACTAACGAAAGTAAGATTATAAATAAAGAAAATTCAAGTTTCTTTATAAGTTTCTCATCAAAATGAATAACACTTTCACACTCAGTGAACAATAATATAAAATTTAAGAAACTCGGTACCATAATTATGCAGAGTTATAAACGCCCTTTCTAAAATGCCACAAAAAGAGCACTGAAAATAAGTTTTTTTTTCAATATTTGATAAAGACTTGAACATGTTTAGCGATAGATTCCTGTGACGAGTTGTTCCACCTATGGGCTGATATATTATTCTATAGATGGACCAGGGAGGCAAGTAGCAAAAAAGTGTCATTTAGCTAAACTAACCTGCACTGTCCCAAGTCACCCGGTTTTACGGTATGTATAGGTAGCAACTAGTACTGTCAAAAGTATTTGGTTAACCGATTAACCGGTTTATGCGATATTTAATAAATTAAAAACCGCGGTTAGTCGCAAAAACGGTTTAACTGCGGTTAGCCGCATAACCGGTTAACTGCGGTCAGCCAACGAAACCGGTTAACCGCGAATATTCGACGCAAAAACCAGTTAACCGGCTAGTTTTCAAAAACTAGTTAAGCGCTATTCGGCAATAACCCACAAATTAGTGAAAATGTAAATCGGTATTGGTATATTTTGTCCTTACGTTTGAGATATATCTTGTATGGATTATTTGATGCACAAAATTCAATTATTATAAACGTTATACTTAATTACTTGAGTAAAAAAACTATAACTTCTAATACATTTTTAATTTTAAATTCAAAAATATTATTTTTGTATTTATACATATTTACTTTATGAAATAAAATAATAAATCTTTTAACTTGTGCTTGTATTTATTTGTATCTGTCATTTTTTTCATTATCGCGGTTAGCCGGTTAACCGTAGTTTGTTGTCATTATTGTAACTAAACTTTTCTTCCGTTGGCCGATCAGAAGTCAGTAATTTGAATATTGCGTCAAATCGAAGCTGACATCAACCGTTTTACAGATAGGCGATATACGACTCATCTGTCACTGTCAGAATTGTTTGTGTTTAGTGCAGTTATAAAATGGATAGAAAAATAATTCAATTGGTTATTTCTGCATCACTTATTTATGATGCAGTATAAACCAAATTGAAATTATAACAAAAACTCAATGAAAACCTAGAAAATGTTATATGACTGACAGCTTGTATCGAAATTATAGTATATACTCACTCTGATTGGTTGTCAGTAAGCATAATAATTTCTACGTACTCGTAAAATATAAATCAGCTAGTTCGCTTGCTTTACGTCAACTCCGTTGCGTTCTGCATTACTTCAGTATAAATATAAATCCAGTTTAAGTTCCGGAGATAGAGTGTACTCACGCTAACTAAAGTGTGTTCATCAATTGCGCGATGTTCATCACGAGATGAGGTTTTAAGAACAGATTAAAACCTGTGTAACATTATTTTTAATTTATTTTATTTTACTTTGTGCGCTTTTTAAACAGAAACGAAGTTAAAGCGGATTGTTTAATTTTTTTCCAAATTTAATCGAACAGCTTATTCGCGTAATCTCCTGAGAATAAAAATATCTGAAAAACTAACTTTTTGTTCTTCAGCCCATTCGATAATTTAGTTTAACGACTGCACGACTTGTTCTGAAGAAACTGTTTTCTTTTATGTCACCTCCAAACTGTCATCACTTGCTCCCTTTATAATTCAACAGATTCACCAGATAAATTATCTTTATTTCATGTCAATATATCTACAAAATAGTAATTTTCTTCTGCATTTTCTTGACGAATCCCCTAACTACGCACATGATAACTACGCACATAAAATAACAGGCGTTCAAGTTAGTGAGAAGAGGACCAGTGTTCACGTTAGGCAGTAGCTAATGCTGTAAATGTGGGTGTTCATGTTTTACAGAAGTTCATTAAACAATGTTCACTGTATTTATATTTAAAACTTTACCCCTTTCTGGGCTAACCCAAAAATTAGTGGATATACGAGCCTAGCGACTTTGCCATTCGATTACGGGAAAAATTACATAAGTTTACCAATTTTGACAAATTTTGTTCGGTTTGTACAGCCAAAAAACTTTAATCCCTAAAAATGGCCAAAATTGCAAGCGGTACAACATAGCTTTTTACGACATTTTTAGTATAATCTAAAATAAATATCGATGCTAATTTTATTAAAAATTTGTATACTATGTAATTTTAACAGTAGAATCGAATGGTGATCGTGATGTCCACTACTATAGATCCGGCCCTTGTCTGGTTAAGCAACAGAGTATAGAGAAGATTCAAGATGGAAGGGAAGTTTTTAATCAAAAGATTATCCCTAGGGGGTATTGATGTCAAGATTGAATGGGGATGCACGTATTTAACTTTGTTAAGAGACGATTAGGCCCAGCTCCGTATTCTTCTCCGAGCTGTATAGAACTCCCCAGGACCAAGGCCTGCAGCTGCTTCTATAATACACATTTTAAAATTAGGATAAAGACTTGGCTGTGTGCATGTAACTAATACTAATTCTAACACCACATATCACGTACGCAAACAATTCCCTAACTGTGTTATAAGTTATAAGTATACATTAAATCACGTGGAACATATTACGATTTTGTGAAACTATGTAGTACTTAACACAAGTTTATAAAGAATAGAAATACTGAAGGTCCAGGTCCTTCTTTGAATGCTTGATACCATTCGTATGCTCATGTTTTTGATAAAGCTGACTCAATGTAGGCCATCTCCAACATTTTCAACGATTCAGCACAAGAAATATTGTTGACAACACAAAATTTGAGGCAAATTTTTGTTCAATATTTTTAGCCATTTTAAAAATTGCAAAGTAAATTTGAGGTCGACTAACCTAACAAACAACTATACACAAACCCTACTTGGCAATAGGGCTATTACAAGAATTTTACGTGCCTTCTTCTAAGTATTAAATTAAATTTTTTTTTTCTTTAAATAGCCTCAAATTTAAAAATATCCATTAAATATTTTACAATTAATTATTAGAATTTGTGTAATATTTCGAAAAGGTCCCTTAATCTGAAACAGAATGTGAAGTCAAAGTTCATACAGCTTAACACTAAACTTCAGGTCGATACAAAGAATTTACGACAAAGTTTATAGTATACTACTTATTTTTAAAGACGAATTCGATTTAAATTTTCATCGATGTATTACTACATTATTGTACCTCTACACATCGTCATACAATTTAGCATCAGGCATATCTGTACAGAGGTAGATTTGGAAATTAAATCTGCAATCGAAGTTGAAGTTAAAAGAAGTAGCTGCGTTTAACCCGGAATAATTTTACTGGATAGACAGTTTAAAGAGTTCACTCTCTAACAAAAAGTTAATTCGGATCAGTAAAGCATTCAATCCGTATTAGATTTATCGGAGATGTGTGACATCGGCGGTTATCTCGTAAAAATCCCTTAATTGAATTAAATTCCGTTCTAAATTTGATGTTGAGCTTACAGGGAGTACGATCGGGTTTTCAGGTTCCATGTAAGTTTTTACATATAGTACCTAATATCGATGTGGAACATAAAAGATTTCAGTTGAGATATACAGGATGTTTAAGTTTGTAAACGTAATTGAGACACATTTCATCGTTTTATGACCATACTTTGAGTTGAAGAAATATACTAGGCACGAATTAACTCAAAGATATACGAAATCGAACCATATGGTATGACGGAGATCAGAAGACATATTCATGTCGATCATGTTTCATATTAATTTATTTAATTTCTCATTTATAAAAAGGGGCAATTAATTTCATTAGAGTATTTTAGTTCCTACATAAACATATTTTAATTACAAGTATATTTAATTTTTCGGCGGTCCATAATAAACTAAATTGTAAGTTAATCTAATTTATATCTATTACACACATCTTATAAAATTATACAAAAAATAATCAAGTTTAAACAACCAAAATTTAGTTATTAAAATCTACATATTTCAAATAAACGTTAGAATACCAGCGTAAAAGACAAAATGGAAAGTTCAGGAAAGTTAAAAGTTAGCAAAGGTCGAGTAATTTCACTTGCAGCGATATTAAAGCCCAGTTCTGTACCCGAATATAATTTATTTCCATTTATCTCAACGCTGAAGATATACGAGTATAACCCTGACTAGAACGAATAACTCCACGATATCTTACTTACTGATGAGGTTTTATTGGAACACGCATACGTATGTATACAGACAGAGAATGATTTTCAAGTTCAAGTACATATTGAAATGGCATAAGCACTCCATGTACTTACTGAATATGAAACAAAATAGTTATTTTCCTACAAATCAAGTGGGCTTTTTAATGTTTTTTTTAGCGATAAAAACGTAATTTTATGACATCAGTGTTAAAAATGACAGGCCATTGTTAGTTTTGATACTAGTGTTAAATGTGAATGTTAAAAAATTATTAGAAATACACATTTATGTTAAAACATATTGTTTGTAGAAAAAATAGTGTATGATATACGTGTTAAAGGTGATTTTATTTTGTTCGAAGGTTTGGATCACTTCGCTTCGCGTCGTGTTCTAAACATCCTTCTCACTTTAACACAAATCATAAATAACTATTATGATATAAGTGTTAAAAGTGACATTTTATTTTGTGAGAAGTTTGGGACACGACGCGAAGCGGAGTGCTCCAAACATTCGAATAAAAGAAAATCACTTTTAACACGTATATCATACATTATTTTTCTACAAATACTATTTTTTCATTTAAATTTGTATTTCTAATAATTTTTAGATATATGCCAAATGTCAATTTGTTCCATTCGTCATTACCAAGGTAACTAATTCGCTTTTAACACTAGTGTTAAAAGTAAAAATAGTATGTCACTTTTTAACGTAAGTGTCTTATTTGTAGAAAAAGATTTTTTCCAAATTCGAAAATTTAATTATTAGGTTTTTAAACCAAACAGTTGTGGGCCACTGGTTGAGTAGGTGGTTCTAATATTTTATACATACCGGGTGGTGACCGCGACCCCGGAAGATAGGACTTTAACATGTAAAATCATACTTTCGTAATTTCCTGCTTCCATAGTTATTTTCGGTAAAAATGCTTCAAATAAAAGTTGCAGAGCTTAAAATTCTGTGTCAGAATCAATACGCAAAATTAATTATACATATGCTTTGTAATGGCAGAAATTAGACATGAAAATGTCGAAAATCACCCCAAAAATAGCGATATCCATGGAATTGAAACAGATAAATTAACAAATGTTTGACGTTTTACCTGTCAAGTTAAATTGATATATTTTGACTAAGTATTATTTATCCGTTCAAGTGAACAATTATTTATTAATTTATACAAATAATTCTTCCATTTACAGGAATTTCAAATAATAATAAAAATTAAAATAATAGACTGACAGATGAACATTTGTTAATTACCTTCCGTCACCTTTAGGTAAGGAAGGTATTGTCTTTGGTCAAAAAATTCGGTGGTGAGTTTTTGATGAATAAGCACGTTTTAGGGTCCCTACAATACGATTTTACTATTTTTACGATGATGTCTGTATGTGTGTGTGTGTATGTATGTATGTATGTATGTATGTATGTGTGTCCGTGTGTGTGTGTGTGTGTGTGTGTGTGTGTGTGTGTGTGTGTGTAACAAAATTTTCGTCTACGATAACTTCCATACTACAATTCTAAAAATTATAATTCTTTCGTATTTCTCTTCGTTACATCCATGCGAAGAGCTGATTAGATTTTGGTTAGAATTGGACAACCGGAAGTACCCTCATTTGAAGATTTTAACAGTTTTTCTTGAAAAAACTATGTTAAATATCATTTTTTCACATTTAATGTTATTATAAATATTAAAGAATATTTTGTTTTCTATACGGTTTGACTGCATTTTATACCTAATATTAAATGGATAAAGAGTTAAAAAATTATAAAGAAATTAAATTTCATAAAATAGCCATAGCTGTGGAAACAGCTACTATATCAAGAAAATTTTGATTGAAAGATGTCAGTGTCAAGTGAAATTGACATGGTGTGTTTGTCTTATAATTTTACTGGAAATAGGTATAGGATCTTTTGCTTTCTGTATGGAATTTGTATAAAATACATACAACTGCTTTAAGGTAATGTACAAGAAATAATAATAATAAATCTTTTATTTCTGCAGATACATTACACTGTATATAGAAAACGTCACAAAATAATAATTTTCTGTATGAAATTTGCATAAAATACATGCAACTGCCGGAAGGTAATGTATAAGAAATAGAATATTTAATTTAGCAAGGAACTTTCCGTATGAAATTTGTACAAAATACATAGAACTGACGGAAGGTAATGTGCTGGCCACATCAGATTTTTTTAGATTCAATTCCATGTCTATCGCTATTTTTGGGGTGATTTTCGTCATTTTCATACGTAATTGCTGCCGTTATGCAGCAAGAAACATTAATTTTACTCATTGATTCAAGTGTAGAATTTTATGCTCTACAACATTTTTTATTTGAATCTTTTTTACCTAAAATAATTAGGGAAGCAGAAAATTACAAAAGTATAATTTACATGTATATGTTTAATATTGTAAGTAATTAATAACTAATGATGTATATTGTATAGCAAATCTTAGGTAATTTAATTTTATTTAAGTATTTATTTAGCCGTAAGTGGAGTAAATTTTGAAAACTGTTTTGTAACAATATGGTTAATAATAATATTGATTTTACAGAAATTACATTACATACAGGATGTTAATAAAGGGTAAAATAATAGTACATTAAGATACAAGTTTCATAAGACATGATTTTAGCGCACGCGTCATTCTTAGAAACGAGCGGCTTGCCGCGAGTTTTCTAAGGGAACAAGTGCGCTGAAATGTCTTATGAAACGCGTATTTTATACTATTTTTTCTATTTTGGTCATTTTTTCAAAAAATGTATGTTTTTTTCATGTCCAGGAATTTCAATTTCGGTTGTTTAATATGTACTTTATGAAACGCATTTGGATGTCGTAATGAAGTACTTTACGACATCCAAATGGGTTTCATTAAGTACAAATTAAAGAACCAAAATAGAAAAAAAATATTAATCAACATGGGTCCGATCTTCAATAGGTTCCGAGATATAAGGCAGTGAAAAATGAATTTTTACGGGGTTTACTTTTGCTATCTCGAAAACTATAACAGTTACGACTTCCATTAAATGAAACTTTTGTTTACCTTTTAGAGGTCATCTTAGATGCGCTTTTGTGCAAAGTTAGATGTTGTTGCGACCTTGGCTAATAATTATTTTTTAAATAACTTCGTAACAATCAGAAACTGAGAAAAATGTTCCATATTAAATTTTGTTCCATCTTTATGGTCTATTTAGTGGCATAGACAAAATTATGTTCAATGTCAGTCTTTGTCAGCTTTTCTTCGATTCTATTACGAAATGGCCTCTTCCTCGGAAACAATTGATGATCATACCTATATTGATTAAGCTTTTTTTAATCATTTTGGTCAGCACTACCCCAAAACCTAAAGAATACCCTTTTTGTATGTAGTTGCATAATTAATTTTGATATAATGAAGTATTCCAAAACAATGATACTAAAAATGGCCTCTTCCTCGGAAACAATTGATGATCATACCTATATTGATTAAGCTTTTTTTAATCATTTTGGTCAGCACTACCCCAAAACCTAAAGAATACCCTTTTTGTATGTAGTTGCATAATTAATTTTGATATAATGAAGTATTCCAAAACAATGATACTAAAAATGCTGATTTTACATTTAATAGGAATATTATTGTCCCGCCAACATAGGAACTAAACGGCTTGCTTCAAATGACGTAAGAATGATCCCTCTTGCGCAGGGCAGCTTGGCGCACTTACGCGTCCCTTAAGAAACATCCGTGTCGAAGGGCCTCTAATAGCCAGAGATACGCCGGTGAGCTATCTATAGATAGCTCTTTGAACGCACTACAATTTTTATTAGGATTATTTTCCGGTATAACTCTAGTAGCACAGGGCTTTCGTTTCTGCAAAATTGGTTTCTAATCACTGGCCTTGGTCCTTAAAATCTATCCAAAAATTATAGATATCCGATCTTTTGCAAGGAACTTGACTGAACTAAGAAAATTTATTATAAAATGCAACACATGTTTCATCACTTCACTTCCATGGTTGCACACTACTGTCAAAAACTAACAGCAATGTAATATTATTTGTCCATTTTTAATGCAACATTATAAATAGTATTTGTGATTTGAACGTTTATTACATTAAAATTATTAATTTTTGTAAGCCAAAGTTTATTAAGATGTGCTACATTAAAGCTTTGATTTTTGTTAATCGTAGGCAGACTAATTTATTAGAAATTAGAATTGAAAATACATAACTACAAATTTTGTATGTTGCATTTTAAAATGGACAAATATTACATTGCTATATATATATATATATATATATATATATATATATATATATATATATATATATATATACTGGGTGTTCTACAAATACTGTAAAAAAAATTAAGGGCATATAGTACTGATCAAAATAAATAAAAAAGCTTAATCACCATAGAACTGATCTTCGACTGTCTCCGACAAAAGCGAAAAATCGAAAAACTGACAAAGATAGTGATCGAACAAAATTTTGTCAATGTCAGTAAATAGACTATAAAAAACAATAAAATTTTATATGAAACGTTTTTCTCAATTTTTAATAGTTATGAAGTTATTTGAAAATTAAATATTTTCCAAGGTCGCCACAACGTTTAAAATAGTAGTTAGTAGATTTTTTTAAAAAAAACAAAAGCACGTCTAAGATGGCATCTGAAAGATGAACAAAAAATCCCATTTAGTCAAAGTCGTAACTCTTATAGTTTTCGAGATAGCAGACGTAAGTAAAAACTCAGTTTTCACTGCCTCAAATCTCTCGGAAACTATGGAAGATCGAACCCATGTTGATTAAGCTTTCTTACTCATTTGGTCAGTACTATATGCCCTTAATTTTTTACAATATTTTTGAAACACTCTGTATATATATATATATATATATATATATATATATATATATATATATATATATATATATATATATATATATATATATATTATATAAATGTAATATCCGGACCCCCTATAACCCCTCTGACTCAATGTATTACGCCAACATTATTGATAAATTATACTCGTATGTACCATCAAGATATTAAAGTGTAATAAATTATATAGTTAATTTCACTTGACATAATCTTCATCAGTTGCTAATGAAATCAGCGATCCCCGTTTCTGAGTCAATTTGTCTCTGGAATATAAATTCCATGAAATGTTTTGTTTTATTTCATCACCACAGTGCTGCTTTAATTAAAATTAAATAAAACCGCATTGTACGTCTGTATATTATGTTTTGTCGCTTATACCGTCTTTGTGTCTGACTAGAAAATTTGAGAAGATACGCGCACAATTAAAAACAGAGAGCTAAATTCAGCATGTTACCTCAAAAGTTATCAGTGGCGTAACTAGAAGTTCAGTCGCCGGGTAGCAAAACTTTTACTACCGCCTATCAATATTTAGTAAATGTAAATTCGAAGCAAACAAATACACATGGCTTAACATACTCGTATTCATTTATATATTACATTAAACGTATAGTTTATTCTTATAAAAAGCATTAATATTTTTATAAATGTTCTTGTTAATTACTTAGTGACTTATATACAAAGTGTCCCATTTAAATGTGCCATCGCGAATAAGCCGAGAAATATGCATTTGATCAAAAAATATTCCGTATCATTAGTTTGACGGTTCGGAGGGGGATATCTGATTCTATCACCCCCCCCCCCCTTTGCACACCATTGGGACCGGAAGGGGACAACTTTGTAATCTTAATTAGGAACCCCCATTTCTTCATTGCAGATTCGGATAGACTGAAAAATTGAAAAAATTTACCTGGCCCTTTTCTCGAAATTCTCGACACATTTTCTTAAAACGTTTGGCGATATCGATCCGATCTACGGGCATTTCTGATCCTGTGCGACTTTGTGTACTATACAAAAAAAAATTCCTTTGCATGTTTGTTTTTTGGGTGCGAAGGCGTAAAAACTAATTTCATTGAAAATGAAAATTGAATTTTTTTAAATATTATTTTTCGCGATTTAGCAACTGCAAATGCATCAATAATCTTGTCACTTACATACATCTATGTGCTAGCGGAATTCGGAAATGTCATATTACATATTTGAAATTTAATAACAAAAAATATGCAGAAATAATTAAAACATTACAAGTAAGATAGTTTTCGTTTCAGTTCGAGTCCAAGTGCGTTTTTATATCATATATGGTAACAGTTTTTTCTTTAAAATTTTTTCTGTTTGCGTTTGCGCTTTCTTCTTATTTGCAAGTTTCTAAACAGCCGGTAGGCGCCCATAGCGCTTTGGCGTTGTGTTACGCCGCAACCCTTGTAATTACGCCACTGAATTTTTATTTTATTTCGAATGTACGATAACATATCTTTAAACGTAGACAAACATAGTGAAATGACTACTCCAACTGACGAATTTTATAAAATAATAGAAATCTGTTTAAAAACTTTTGAAAAATATTTTTATAAATTATTATGTAGTAAAAAACCTAAAACTTAAATTATTTGAACACATTAAGCAAATCCCATTAATATGTATACTATTATTCACGAAAGATGACTATTCAAGGCAATTTGTACGAAGAAAGAATACACATCACTTTATAGCAGTAGCTTAGCAACATTTTATTTTAGAAAGAGAAAGATTATTTGACCTATGTCTATTTAATTTATGTAGTGTGACAGATATACGTAAATAGTGCCATTACTTGCTAACACACTATAAATAATAATGACGTATGTCGTAGAATTACAGATACCTAATTATCTACTGCACTGCCCTCTGTGCCAATATTTACCCAGTGGCGTTGACGTTTAAATTAAATTATTATTCCTTGGTTTATAAGTTAAGTCTATGTTTTCGTATTTTGCAAAAACATAAGTGAAGAACATAAATCTTTCAGAAAGGTATTATTAAGAAAGAAACATAATTTTCAAATGAATTATTCTTATTTTTTCAGTTAAAATGTGTCCATAAATATTTCATCTAGCACGCTTATGCAAGCGAAATGCAATGAAGTTATCTGCAAGTAATATTATATCAGACGGCTCACAAATGACCTTGAATAGTCATCTTTCGTGAATAATAGTTTACTTGGTTAACTATTGACGAGGAATCCATAAATCATAAAAAGTATATTATTGAAAAATTATTATTGTGTAAAATTTACAAAAATTCAAAACTACTGCGTCAAATGAGAAGAAAACTAATCCAAAATTAAGAATTTTGCAGTATAAATGATGAAAAACTTATGTATTTTCCATTTCTTTAATTTTTTTTTTGTTTTTATGTAGGTATCTATATTTTTACCTTTCGCTAAGAGAGGTATTGTATTCATGCTAAAAATCGCATATCCAGATTTTAATGAATAAGCACGTTTTAAGGTCCCTAGAATCCGATTATAACATTTTTACGATGATGTCCGTATGTATGTATGTATGTGTATGTGTGTGTGTGTGTGTGTGTGTGTGTGTGTGTGTGTGCGTGCGTGCGTGTGTGTGTGTGTGTATGTTGGATTCACTATATCTCAAATACTATAAGACTTAAGACATTTTTAACTACGGATTCCTTAATCTAACAATAATGGGAAGAGTCGAGTCAGTTTTGGTAACAATTGGACAACCGGAAGTAGTAGTTACAAGAAGAAAATCGTCTAAATATTATTTATCGAAAATTTATGTAAATACTTATATTAAAGAACGTTAAATTCTTTATTCGATAAATATAAATTCATTATTATATCTTCTATAGATTTAGAGATAACAAAAGGCATATAAAATAATTTGATGTAAAAAATCTCAGATCAAACTACTACAAGGCAAGAAATTCGAATGTCACTGTCAAAAATATTTGTATGCCTCTGTCAAAAATATTTGTACATTATGAAGATTAAAAAAAAGTCAACAACGCAAAAGAATATACGTAAAAAAGAATATAAAAGGAATTTGCGAAAAAATGACGAATATAAGGAAAAAGAAAAGGAAAGTAGAAAAAGAAAATTTCAGGATATTGAATATAAAGAAAATGTATGTATTGTAGATAATTTATATTAAAATAATTATTTTGTAGTGAGACATGAATATATGTATTTGTATTTAAAAATATTTTTCGTTTTATGCGTACAACCAGGTAAAATATCTGGCGAGAGGTTATGTGTTGGCCACATCAGATTTTTTTATTATCACAAAATGGATTTTTTTTGTTAAATAAATCGAATTACTAGTATAATTATTTTTATTTGATACACCCTTAATTAAACATCAATAACTCTGCCGAATATTCCATACCTGACTACTATAACACATTAGTCATCAATTCACTTTCTGAAAATGAGGTTATGTCAGCTATATGCAAACTAAAAGCAAACATGACAACTGGGCCTGACTTAATACCTGCATTTATAATTAAAGACTGCTCATCCATCTTTGTTAAACCTTTAACCATTTTATTTAATCATATTCTAAGTAGTTCAACATTCCCTGAACTTTGGAAATTATCTAGAATAAGACCGATCTATAAAAAAGGCAACAAGAATGATTTAACAAATTACAGACCTATTGCTATACTGTGCAACTTTAGCAAAAATTTTGAAACAGTCTTACAGATCAAAATCTATAACCATGTAAATAATATGATCTCAGTTAATCAGCACACAGTCTCCAATCTGATGTGTAAAACACAACTAATATGCGAAACAATTGATAATCAAGGTCAAGTAGATGCTGTATATTTGGATTTTTCGAAGGCCTTCGACAAGTTGGATCACGGAATTCTCCTACATAAACTTAAACTTTATGGCTTCTCCGATTGTCTTTTACAACTTATCTCGTCATACCTAAGCAACAGACTTCAGTTTGTCAGTATCAATGGATATAAATCAGAAAAATTTCATCAGAAGTCCGGTGTTCCCCAAGGGTCAGTCTTGGGACCCCTTCTGTTTAATATATTCATAAATGATATCACTGCACGTCTTACTGTTAACCACTTGCTCTACGCAGACGATTTAAAACTATTATGCCATATATCTTCTGTAAATGACTGTCTATTACTACAGTATAATTTAGATATTATTTACCAATGGTGCACGACAAATAATCTGTCTCTAAACATCGATAAATGTCAGTGTATGTCTTTTACCAAAAAGCATAACCCTGTATATTTTGATTACTCACTAAATTACAACATCTTGCTCAGACCAGAAGTCATTTGCGACCTAGGAGTATATTTCGATCCAAAACTTTCTTTCACTACGCATATTGCGAATAAAACATCGACCGCACTAAAATGTTTGGGATTCGTTATCCGTAACTCGAATATGTTCACCGACTTGAATACACTACGACTTTTATTTATTTGCTTAGTTCGATCTAACCTCGAATATAGTTCAGTGATCTGGAATCCAATTCAAAACAATCAAATAGGGTCATTAGAGCAAATACAAAGAAAATTCTTGAAATATGAAACCTACATTTTGGAAGGAACTTATCCCCAAAGGGGTACAGCGCAATCTCAACTTCTGGAACGTTTTGATTTGGCTTCACTTGAACAAAGACGACAAGTTGCGGCGGTAATTCTCTTACATAAAATCCTAAATGGTGACATTGACTGTATGTACATCATCAATAAACTATCCATTCAAGTCAATAGATTATCGTCGAGAAATAAAGCAGTGTTTCACTTAAAAGCAGCCAAATCAAACATCTTATCTAAATCCCCCATACATTATATGGTTAGATCATATAGTGTTATTGAAAGTACTATTGACATCTTCCACAACTCTGTCCGCGATATTAAGAAATGCACTACCTTTTTTTAACTACGTTCTCTCCTTACCCTAGAATTAGGCCTGCGCCTGTTGGGTACTGTATTTAATAATAATAATAATAATAATAATAATAATAATAATAATAATAATAATAATAATAATAATAATAATAATAATAATATAATAATAATAATAATAATAATAATAATAATAATAATAATAATAATAATAATAATAATAATAATAATAATAATAATAATAATAATAATAATAATAATAATAATAATAATAATAATAATAATAATAATAATAATAATAATAATAATAATAATAATAATAATAATAATAATAATAATAATAATAATAATAATAATAATAATAATAATAATAATAATAATAATAATAATAATAATAATAATAATAATAATAATAATAATAATAATAATAATAATAATAATAATAATAATAATAATAATAATAATAATAATAATAATAATAATAATAATAATAATAATAATAATAATAATAATAATAATAATAATAATAATAATAATAATAATAATAATAATAATAATAATAATAATAATAATAATAATAATAATAATAATAATAATAATAATAATAATAATAATAATAATAATAATAATAATAATAATAATAATAATAATAATAATAATAATAATAATAATAATAATAATAATAATAATAATAATAATAATAATAATAATAATAATAATAATAATAATAATAATAATAATAATAATAATAATAATAATAATAATAATAATAATAATAATAATAATAATAATAATAATAATAATAATAATAATAATAATAATAATAATAATAATAATAATAATAATAATAATAATAATAATAATAATAATAATAATAATAATAATAATAATAATAATAATAATAATAATAATAATAATAATAATAATAATAATAATAATAATAATAATAATAATAATAATAATAATAATAATAATAATAATAATAATAATAATAATAATAATAATAATAATAGTAATAGTAATAATAATAATAATAATAATAATAATAATAGTAATAATAATAGTAATAGTAATAATAATAATAATAATAATAATAATAATAGTAATAATAATAGTAATAGTAATAGTAATAGTAATAGTAATAGTAATAGTAATAGTAATAGTAATAGTAATAGTAATAGTAATAGTAATAGTAATAGTAATAGTAATAGTAATAGTAATAGTAATAGTAATAGTAATAGTAATAGTAATAGTAATAGTAATAGTAATAGTAATAGTAATAGTAATAGTAATAGTAATAGTAATAGTAATAGTAATAGTAATAGTAATAGTAATAGTAATAGTAATAGTAATAGTAATAGTAATAGTAATAGTAATAGTAATAGTAATAGTAATAGTAATAGTAATAGTAATAGTAATAGTAATAGTAATAGTAATAGTAATAGTAATAGTAATAGTAATAGTAATAGTAATAGTAATAGTAATAGTAATAGTAATAGTAATAGTAATAGTAATAGTAATAGTAATAGTAATAGTAATAGTAATAGTAATAGTAATAGTAATAGTAATAGTAATAGTAATAGTAATAGTAATAGTAATAGTAATAGTAATAGTAATAGTAATAGTAATAGTAATAGTAATAGTAATAGTAATAGTAATAGTAATAGTAATAGTAATAGTAATAGTAATAGTAATAGTAATAGTAATAGTAATAGTAATAGTAATAGTAATAGTAATAGTAATAGTAATAGTAATAGTAATAGTAATAGTAATAGTAATAGTAATAGTAATAGTAATAGTAATAGTAATAGTAATAGTAATAGTAATAGTAATAGTAATAGTAATAGTAATAGTAATAGTAATAGTAATAGTAATAGTAATAGTAATAGTAATAGTAATAGTAATAGTAATAGTAATAGTAATAGTAATAGTAATAGTAATAGTAATAGTAATAGTAATAGTAATAGTAATAGTAATAGTAATAGTAATAGTAATAGTAATAGTAATAGTAATAGTAATAGTAATAGTAATAGTAATAGTAATAGTAATAGTAATAGTAATAGTAATAGTAATAGTAATAGTAATAGTAATAGTAATAGTAATAGTAATAGTAATAGTAATAGTAATAGTAATAGTAATAGTAATAGTAATAGTAATAGTAATAGTAATAGTAATAGTAATAGTAATAGTAATAGTAATAGTAATAGTAATAGTAATAGTAATAGTAATAGTAATAGTAATAGTAATAGTAATAGTAATAGTAATAGTAATAGTAATAGTAATAGTAATAGTAATAGTAATAGTAATAGTAATAGTAATAGTAATAGTAATAGTAATAGTAATAGTAATAGTAATAGTAATAGTAATAGTAATAGTAATAGTAATAGTAATAGTAATAGTAATAGTAATAGTAATAGTAATAGTAATAGTAATAGTAATAGTAATAGTAATAGTAATAGTAATAGTAATAGTAATAGTAATAGTAATAGTAATAATAATAATAGTAATAGTAATAGTAATAGTAATAGTAATAGTAATAGTAATAGTAATAGTAATAGTAATAGTAATAATAATAATAGTAATAGTAATAGTAATAGTAATAGTAATAGTAATAGTAATAATAATAATAATAATAGTAATAGTAATAGTAATAGTAATAGTAATAGTAATAGTAATAGTAATAGTAATAATAATAATAATAATAGTAATAGTAATAGTAATAGTAATAGTAATAGTAATAGTAATAGTAATAGTAATAGTAATAATAATAATAATAATAGTAATAGTAATAGTAATAGTAATAATAATAATAATAATAGTAATAGTAATAGTAATAGTAATAATAATAATAATAATAGTAATAGTAATAGTAATAGTAATAATAATAATAATAATAATAATAATAATAATAATAATAATTAAATTCTGGAATGTCACCCCTAATAAATTAGAATTTTCGGTTTAAAGTGTACAATTTATAAATGAAAGTTTTACAATGGTATAGTTTTACAAATGCATTGTTACAT
The DNA here is from genome assembly GCA_963082715.1 of Harpalus rubripes. Classification (NCBI taxonomy): domain Eukaryota; kingdom Metazoa; phylum Arthropoda; class Insecta; order Coleoptera; family Carabidae; genus Harpalus; species Harpalus rubripes. The sequence goes on from OY720455.1 coordinate 21,971,890, forward strand.
ATACTATGAAATTTGCATTTAATTTATACTATAAAGAATTATGAATATTTTGGATTTTTATGACACCTGTCAATCTATTTTTGGAATATTAATACAAACATAATTGAAATATATATAAATTAAGAAGATGAAATTAAAAATGGATATGTTAGAATATATAATAGAAAATATAATGTAAATATTTATCGTGAACATTATATATTAAAATAAAAAAGTAAAAATGACAGATGTCAAATAATTGATTAAATATTGACAGAAGAATATGGCAAAGAATGGAATGAACTGTAGGAGGATGGGTTCCTATCTTAGGAATCTTCCCGGGGAGTGGCGTCCCTGGGTCATCGAGCCACAATTGGGTGCGTCTGTACGTCAGAGGCACGGCACCCCAGCAGCGTCTGTTTCCCAGTGGGGCGGCTGTTAATAAATCTCGCATGGGAGATGCATACTCACCTTTGCATCCTGGTGAGCGACGACACCACGTTCCCGAGTCAACACAGTCCTGCGTCTGTTTCCAGTGGAGCGGCAGGGCGACAGCGTCTGTATCTCATGTTAGAGGCGGCTGAAAACAAAGCTGGCAGCAAGCTATAAAATGCTAAATTAAACAAAAATGGTACAAACAAGATATCAAACTTCGCGTGGCGTGCCGGGATCACCGGGTCGGATCTCGCCACACACAGGACAGATGCTTTTGGATGACAACCCTGGCAATGAACAAGGACAACGAGTACAAAACAACCAAGTAACACCGCAAAGTGCTGAAGAAGGTTACCACGCCGAGGAAGCTCAAAGTGGACCTTCAAACACACAAAAAGCAAGATCGGTTTCTATAAGAACAAATAATAGATTACCCTGGTCAAAAGATGAATACAAAGAAGTTATGTGGTGTTACCATTTTAGTAGGCTAAAGGAAGGAACTTATAGAGATGCATACAAAGTTTGGCGTGAAAGAAACCCGAATATCAGACAAAATCTTGATGCCAACAAATTGCAGAATCAACGCAGACAAATTGAGGTAAATCACAAACTAACGAATACAGAAATAGAAGAAATAAGTGATAATGTAAAAGCAGTGCTTCAAGCTGAAGTAAACTGTGAATCTATCACAGGAGTAATTGAAATTCAAGACAATAACGTCAGAGAAGAGGAAAATAGAATAGTGTCTGATAATCCAGAGAGAATTATAACTGAGACAAGATTAAAGAACAGAATAAATGATTTACTAAAGAAGGTCTATAATTCCAATTTTAATATTAGAGCTCCGCTACCGAGACTTAAATACATAAAAAATAACCAAGAAATAATCATGGTAGGGAATGAATGTTTTAAAGACATAATATGTGAAACAGAAGAAACTAACATATTATTCACCAATTCTTTAATATACAGTACTGCTTATGCATTAACAGAAGAAATAAATGGTGAAATAATGGATGCAAGACAGCGATCGGAAAAGAGAAAATATCAAGAAACACCAAAGGGGCAACAAAGATTATTAAATAAAATAAATGATTTAAGGAAAGACCTATCTCACCTTCAACTAATTAAAGATAATAAAAGACTGAAGGATGCTCACAGGCTTGAATATCTAAGAAATAAATACTTACAGAATCCAGAAAAAGGTTTAAGTGAAACCATAGAAGTTGTGAAACAAAGAATAACAGCAACTGCACAAAGATTAAGGCGTTACAAGCATCGAACGCGGCAATTTTTTCAAAATAGAATGTTCCAAACAAATGCGAAATCTTTCTATAGAAAGATAAGGAGTAAGGAGAATGAAAAATCGGAATCTCCTGATAAAGAAAATTTAGAAAACTTTTGGAGGAACATATATGAAAGTGAAACAGAACATAATAGAAGGGCGGATTGGATCAGGAAACTGAAACAAGAACACAGAAACAAGATGAATTCACAGGAGATAACCACAGAAGATGTAAGTATGATGATACGGAGAACGCAAAACTGGAAAGCTACTGGAATTGACAGAATACCAAATTTCTGGTTAAAAGAGTTAAAGGTGGCTCACGAATATCTGGCTAAACATTATAACGATTTTATAACGCAGCCGCAAAATATTCCAGAATGGCTTACCATAGGAATAACTTATATGCTACCAAAAGGTAAGGACACTAAAAACCCTAAAAATTTTCGCCCAATAACGTGCTTAAATACAATTTATAAAAACTTAACGGGGATTTTAGCAAACAAAATTGTCATTTTCACGAATGAAGAACATATTTTACCATATGAGCAGAAAGGGTGTGCTAAAGGCTTCCAGGGCTGCAAAGATCACCTTTTGTACTCTAAGTACATGCTTCATGATGTGAAGAAAATGAAGAAGAACCTGTGTATTGCATGGATTGATTACCAAAAAGCTTATGACAGTGTCCCACATAGTTGGCTGATAGAGTCTTTGAAAATCTACGGCATATCCCAGCAAATAATAAATTTACTAAATCATCTTATGGGAATGTGGAAAACGAAACTGCATATTAAAACAAATGAAGGTAATATAGAGACAAATTATATACATATAAGGAAGGGAATATACCAAGGAGACTCACTATCCCCACTTCTTTTTTGTATTGCTTTGGCGCCTCTCTCCAAACTAATTAATGAAGCTGCGACAGGTTATAAACTAACAGGAACCCCGAATTCCATAACCCACCAGTTATATATGGATGACTTGAAATTAATATGCAAAAGTGAGAATGAATTAAAAAAAACATTAGATGTTGTTAAAAAATTCTCTGATGATATACGCATGAGATTTGGTTTGGAGAAATGTTCCGTAGCTGTATTTCAGAGGGGAAAACTACGCTGGTCTGACAACATAGCATTAAATGATGAAGAAAGCATACAAGCACTAGAACCAGGAAAAACATATAAATACTTAGGTGTGGAAGAAGGCGAGGAATTTGACCATATGGGAATGAAAGAAAGATTAAGAAAGGAGTACTACACAAGAATTAGGAAAATACTAAGATCAGAACTTACCTGCAAAAATAAATTTCAGGCTATAGGTGCTCTCGCTGTGCCAGTTCTTAGATACAGCTTCGGAATTATAGACTGGACTATAGCTGAAATACAAAACATAGACAGGAAAACAAGAAAGATCTTAACACTCAATGGCCAGTTACACCCTCGTCAAGATGTTGACCGTTTATATGTGCAAAGACAGTTAGGTGGAAGGGGTCTTCAACAAATAGAAAGTGTGTATTATGATTCTGTTTACAGCCTCTTTTATTACATAACAAATAAAGCATCATCCGACCCAATTATTAGGAATATAATAACCTACGATGAAACTCTTTCACAGTACACGTCCCTAGCAAAAAGATCTATACGAATTAAGCAAAAAATATACAAGCCCGTAGAAAAATATGAGGACAGAAGGAACCATGTTAGGCATGAAGAAGGTTTAGAATTAATAGTAGAAAACGCTGACTTAGATGTTGAGGAAAACAATACACATGAAAGAACTAATGTTAGCCCTGCTCAAATAAAAACACAATGCAAGAAACGTTTATACGATTTGTGGAGAAATAAACCGCTTCATGGTCAAAAACTGCGTGACATGGAAAAAATAGAATATGACAAAGTCGTGTCGTTCATGTGGCTTAGAAATGGATCAATTAAAGGGGAAACTGAGAGTTTAATAACAGCGGCTCAAGAACAAGCATTAACAACAAGATATGTAGGAAAGAAACTCCACAAAACATCTGAAAATACGAAGTGCAGAATATGTAAAGCTGCAGATGAGACAATCCATCACATAATGTCATGTTGCTCAGAATTGGCCAAAAAAGAATATATCGAACGACATAATAAAATTTGCAGTATAATTCACTACAATCTATGTAAACATTTTATAGACAAACCAAACGAACAGCTATGGTATAAACATGTGCCTCAGAAAGTCTTGAATAATACTGACTGCACTGTAACAATATTGTATGATATGGGAGTACAAACAGACCGTACCATCAACGCTAATAGGCCTGATATTATTGTTAGAACTCGCAGCATTACGTACCTAATAGACGTCTCTGTACCAGCCGATGAGAAAATAATAACGAAGGATGCCGAGAAACAGTTAAAATACAAAGATCTGTGCATTGAAATCAAGCGTATGTGGAAAACAAAATGCGAAATAATTCCCATAATAATTGGAGCGACGGGTTATGTAAATAAAGAATTTATAAGTAACGTCAGACGCATCCCAGGAAACCATGACCCTAATCAATTACAAAAACTAGCAATATATGGAACAGCCCACATAATAAGGAAGGTACTTACATAAGAATACTTGTGTCCTGAGCTGTATGGTTTATAGCTGGACCAAGGTAGAAACTAGGACACTCGAAAATCATGCCCTAGTAAGCAGATGAGGCCTCCATTTTGCCAAGGCTGATGGAAATACCCTGCAAGCCCGAAGTTTAGGACTTCACTACGAGCAGCCCCAACACAATAAAAATGAAAACTAACCATATATATATTGTATATTTTCATGCTCTTTGATGTTCTTGAACGTAGGTGAATAAAGTAAATAATAATAATAATAATAATAATAATAATAATAATAATAATAATAATAATAATAATAATAATAATAATAATTATAATAATAATTATAATAATAATAATAATAATAATAATAATAATAATAATAATTATAATAATAATAATAATTATAATAATAATAATTATAATAATAATAATAATAATAATAATAATAATATATATTTTGAATATTGTTAATGGAAATTAACCATGGACGGTTTTAATTGTTTTTATTTTTTAATACATTTGTCAAAAATGATATAAAATTATGAATTTATGTGTGCACTTATTTTTTTGCTATATTGAGTCGGTCTTGATTTTTAACTCATCAATGGCACTAATAAGTGTCTATTAAGATTCCAAAATTTGTCCTTATTTATTATATACTTCATGTACTCATATAGAGGTACTTGGTTTTTCTTTAATTTTCCGGAATAATATTTTATTTAACAGTAAATTATTATTATTGTATTTTTTACTTACTATTATATTATATCATATTTAATTATAAATAATTAATGATCCTTTCAAATTTATTCGTCTATTACTACATGTATTGCATATTGCGATTTATGATTCGTTCGAAAGAAACTCTGCAGTTCTCTCAATTGCCGTTCTGCTGCCGTATCGACAGTGACCTCTATATAGAGGTCACTGCGTACCGAAGACTCAAACCGTCAAACCCAAGCATCTAGCGCAACGTAAACATAACTGCTTTGAAAAGATTCTTGCGCCTAGAGACATCTATTGAGAATCAAATTAACTTTTATCCATCCTGCCATTCCGTACGTAAGATCGGCGAATCTGTTAGTTACGTGATCAGGGGGTCTATTCTAATTCATATAGCGTGAGGCTAACATAGCCCAATCCCGCTATCTGACTCCGACTCCATCTGTTGGCCAGTAGTGGAATTTATATTAATTTAGCCACATATGGCTATCCGTAGCGAGAGCTCCAGTGGTACCACTACGAGCAAAGTGTCACGCTATAATTTGAATGTTTGTTTTGAAAGTGACTGATAACTCTGAATGACAAGTTGACAAGCATTTCGGCTTTTAAATTTTGTGTTAAAATACGTGTGTTACATCATAATAATATTTGATTTATATCTATATATTGTAAGTACATATTTAAATTATAATAATTATTTATAATTCTAACAACTAAACTAAGTAATCTAACACACTATTATCTACTAATAAAAAATTAAGAACTATAACGATACTACTAAATTAATCTTACAACAAACCTAAATAAATAGCCACACCAAGAACTAACACAAATTAAACACAAATAGGTACTATAAGAACAAAGCCACGATCATCCACAGTCAAACTAGAGTGAAAGCTATCAGCACTTTTGACATCTGTCATTGTAGCGGATAGCACATGTGGCTATCCGACTTGAATCCATCTATTGGCTAGTAGTGGAACTTATATAGCGGATAGCACATGTGGCTATCCGACTTGAATCCATCTGTTGACTAGTAGTGGAACTAATATAGCGGATAGCACATGTGGCTATGAATTATAATAGACCCCCAGGGATAATACTTTATGTTTTATACCTACTGACTAATTGCGAGCGCCATCTGTTGAAGGGGTTAAATATAACAGAGTATAATTGAAGTTCGACGGTAAGCAGAAAACTACGAGAACTACGGCTGACTGACTCATTTTTTTTTTATATTTTAAGCATGAACATCCACGGTTTTCTCCTGACAGTGTCTATTTTACGTTTTGATAGTACTATATCTAAATTTAGACATTTTTGTGAAATCCATGGTTTTCTCCTGTCTAAAGGCCTGTGTCCACGATCGTAGAAATCGATCCGAGTTCTCGGATATAGTTCGCAATTCGATATCTCGGATCGTGGACACTACCAACTAGGGCGCAAAAATCGAATAGAAAACTCGAATGGAAAAATGTGCTCTGTCCCATTTTTTCGTACAAGTTGCTAATTTCATTTAACTATTACCAATTTCAAATCTTGACGTTTGATGTTTGATAAGCTTGAAAATGATAAGGTTATAAAATATTACATAATTCTACTCATTTTTGATATTGATTATAAATAATTACTTATAAATAAATTAATATATTCGTTGTAAAAATTTAAATTACTTACTGACGGGATAATTTCTTGGTTACGTTTTATTAGTTTTTAGTATTGGTAGAAATGGCTGAAACTAACTTCATAAATTCGATCAACCTGACATCTGTAGTCATACAAGTTCAATGTTTATGATCAAAAAATGTGATCGAGAACTTGGAACGATTTCTAGCATCGTGGACACAGGCCTGAAGACCCTTTAATAGTTATTAACATATCAATGGGTGTATTCTGTAAAGCACCCGTTAAAAATTAAAGGCCTTTAAACTTTTAGAATTTTGACATTAAATTAATGGCAGCTAAAATTATTATTTTCCTATTCTGTAACTACATTTCCGTTAAAATTTTAAAGGTTTCTGTTAAAATAACCCGTTAAATTTTGACTTTTTAACAGCTTCTCAAGAGTAGATGTTAATTATTTTAATTTCGATATTTGAAGATTAAACGTACATGAATCAATTAATTTAATTGAAATAAAATTAATTAGAGATTTAGAACATTATATGCGATTGTACGATATATTTATATTTTTTAATGGAGAGATTTACGAGAAAATCAACGACGACTAAGAGATGTTACTTTGTGATCCGGTCTCTTCTTCAGTAACATTTAATTCAAAACTATTTTCTCTAGCATTACGCTTTAGTTTTGAATTCTGAGAAAATCATCTCAATATATATGTACATATTAATAAAAATATGGTGTTTTTGTTTATATCTTCCTTTGTGTCATTTTGAAGTTTGTGCTAATATTACTGGTATTTAAAAAATTTGTTAGTTGTGCCCATTTATTGAAAAAAAAATCTTTTTTTCGGGCTTTTAAATTTCACTGTCAACTAAACATCTATTTTGTTCCATAAACTCAATCAACAATTAATTTACTATTTAATAAACACTGTTTACCACGACTGCAGTTCCAAATATTTCTCATCATTTCTACAATGTTTTTTTTTTTTGTTGTTTGGTTATTCTTTGTAACCAGCTGCTGAATATTATAGACACGTTTGGATTTCAAGAATGTGTCAAATAAATTAATTATCATACCTTTCAAAAATGCAGCTGACATGATACTTTTTAGTTCAAAAAACTGTGATAAATTGATCAAAGACAAGCGTTTTTGGTTAATCTGTTTCTCACGTCACATCACTTTTTAACAGACCCGTTAAAAATATAAAAATAAACGGACCGCTAAATTTTTGTATTACACAATAGTAACTGCCAACAAAAATTTTAACGGACCGTTAACATTTTAATTTCGGCATATAAAGTTTAACGGAAAAATTACAGAATAAAGACAATAACGCCTGAGATCAACAGTGTACTTTCCGAGGAGTGTACGTTGACCGACGGCATTATCGTCTGTGTAACTCCCGTTGAATTCAACGTTTAACGTCCGACTATAATTTTTAAATAATCTACGGATTGCAAATGAGAAAGTTTTAATAAAATTTATGGAGTAGGTAGGCTATGAATGCTTCTTCTTGTTTTTTAGGCTTCATCCCAGTATCAATATCAATGTCTTGACAACATTACCATACCAACAACTCATAACACCCTAGGATGTTATTTGGTATATAACAATCTTGAAAGCAGGGTTGTTATGATAATAAAATACCAGTCGGACGTTATAGTTATAAGGCTGATATGAAGCAAGTAACAGACGCTCAGACGCGGTTGAATATTGTAAAATCGAGGCGACAGCCGAGATTTTACAAACAACCGAGTCAGTTATTTGCATATCGGCCGTTCAGTACTTTTCATAATAACATAAAATATCTTCTGAAAATTCTATTTTCTATGGCATATTGACAGGTGACAGCTCTTCATGACAATTTCATGATGCTGCGATTTTTTAGGAACACATGATTTTTAATGATTATACTATTATAAAAAATAACGGCCGTGGCTGTTTTGACGCATATATTGGTTGAGCATACAGTACTGTTAAAGCACATTTAACAGTATGGTATTATGAAAATATGCAAACATTAGTACGAATACTAAATATACCGTGAGTTTCAGCTAAGAGCAATATTTACTATTCTGTCATTTATCATTAATATATTACTTTGGATACTAGTTACACACACTACGAGATAGGCGTTTTTTATTTATGTAACCGGGTTACATATGGTTAACCGTACGTAACCGATGTGAATAAAAAATGCCAGGCACAGACTATCTATACCTAACGGCAAGAGACACAACAGATAGTGTTATTTTTTAAACTGCAGTTACGCAGCGCCAACTACCGACGTTAGGGTGAACTAATTCTTAAAAGTTCGCCAGTTGGCGGGATTTTTAAATCAAGGACTATAATTATTACAGAAATATATTATAAATAAAAGAACAATTAGGTAAAAAGCTTTTTATTTACAATTTTTTTTACAAAACAAGATAAATGTATTATGAAAACACCAGTCACGTTAGTTAATTTGTTAAAATATGTTCAGTCGAAATTTCGACTTATTTAAAGATACAATAAAATTATGTACATATAATTGTAGCAACCCTGAAGAAGATTTGAGAAAACTGGAAACGTTACCCGAGTATATTTTAATAAATTGACCAGCGAGAATAAATTTATATAATGATTTCGTTGAAAGTATGTCTACTTTGTTTTATTTACATTTCTGGACGAGAATCTTGCCGCTTTTCCTATTTAATGACAGAAGTCTTTCTGGAACACATTTCCTTTTTTCTCGGCGTCAACTGATTTTTCCTCTTGACTCCAAGATGTTGTACCGTGATCGTTCCTATACCAGAAATAAACTATAATTATATATTTCTTAATTGTAAATTTAGTATATAACTATAATGCGAGTGTAATTAATTATCTGATATTTCAAAAATAAAAGAAAACACTTTTTCAATAACATTTAATATAAGATACATAAGATACCGAATAAAAATTATTAAGAGTACATACCTTCAGGAAGTACAGGACGGGGAATTTGTCTAAAGTTTAATTTCTTCTTCTCGGGTGTTTGAAATTGCCTATCATCAAAATGAAGTTTACATACTCGACATCTAAATCTAGCCTATTCATATTACGTAGCCAATGTTGTCTTAATACTTTCGTTCTTGGAAAACAAAATAATGTACCATGTTCTTCCACTGGTAACGTATTTGTCACACATACTTCGTAAGCACATTTCTATAAAAAGATAGATAATTAATATTCAGTTCCCAAACTGATAAAAATTTGCTTAATAAAATTTGCTAATCATATAGTGTACTAAAATGATTACTATTTATTAAAACTGTATAACAAAACTTAAAACATTAAAATAAGTATAGATAATTGATACTTACTTTACTCATGATGCTAATGATGAAATATTTTGCATCCACAATTCAAAGCACTTGCTGACAAACGAGAAAAATAACTTTATATTTGAAGTAAAGTATATTGTATGAAGATCAGATTACAAGTAATTATCAAGAGATTTTACGATTTTAGTTTATTAAACATCTTTGCTCGGAAAGTAAACTTCAAACTTGAATCTCGCTGACGTTTGGCAAAACAAATTCTTATTGGCTAAAATCGAACGAGTTGAAATAATCACAAACGACCCGGCGATCTCAGCGCAACTACCGACGTTAGGCTGAACTAAAACCGTTAGACGCGGGAATTCATTGAACTGTCAGCGGGCTGATGCCAGGTTACTACAGACGATTCCGTCAAATTAATTATTTGACATTTATCGAATATTTATCTTGTTCATAGTGTGATACATTTAATTTAAAACGTATTGACAGATTTCATGTTTACTTTTACTGAATTTTGTCTAACTGCCAAAATGTCAGCGTTTTGACAGTTAGAAAAGGAGAGCAATAGCAACCTGACATGTAACCGCCCAGCATACAGCGGTTACATGTTTGACGTAACCGCAAATAACCGGTATGTTGAATAAAATGCGGTTACTATGTAACCGGAGGTAACCGGTCTGAATAAAAAACACATTATGCGCGTATCACAATAGCGGGTTTAGAAGCGATTGGCGGGTGCGGGTGCATATGCGGGTGACTCCTCGCTCAATAGGAGCGCGGCAGCTAGCGGTTGCGAGTGAAGAGATAGCTGACAGGCTATTTTTCCACCCACCAACCGCACCCGCAGCCATTCACGAAGCCCGATACTGTCACGTGACTGCCTTGGTTTGACGTGTGCTGTTTTCGTCTGTGATTGTGCAGCATTTAACTCTTAACTTATCCATTGTTTTGTCACGCGTTCATCGCCGTCTCGAACTGTTCTCGCTTTCGATTAAAAACGTCAAGACGAATAAACAGTGGGAGGTGTTTCTGAGCGGGAGCGGCTACCGCACCGCACAGTATGATTACAAGAACCGTTATCCGCACCCGCACGCCGCTTCGAAACCCTCTAGTGTGATAAGGGCTTTTGTTGATACGGGCTTAATATCGTTCCATAAAATGCAACATAGGTTGTCAAAGTTGTCAATGACAAATGAACTTGTCATCATAATTTACTGATTTATAATTAACTTAAGAAAGTAATAAGTGCAGTATCAATAAATAATCAATGAATTTCAAATCACATATTACAATATATTTCCAAAACTTTCACCTTTAACAATTAATTAATTAGCGTTCAGATTATAAATTCCCAAACATATCAGAAACATTTCTCAAACTATAACCAGCATTGCACCAAACAACCTTTAAATTTTTTTCTTCTTTGTACCGTATTCCAGATAAGAATAGACTTAGGAGTAAGATAGAGCTTACAATTCCAGCTTTCTGACTGGTCCAAACGCAAACCAAGTATACAGTAGCAATATATAAAGCAGGTATATTATTTATTCCATTTTGACTGTATAATCTATTTAACAACTTTAAGTAACTGTTTATTTACTAAATAGTTAAAAGTAATCAAATTTTGATGTTTCGAGCTGTCAAGTATGTCATATATGAAATAAACTAATTCATAAGATTTATGTGTGTAAAACAGACTGGCGCCGCAGCGCTACCCAGTCTATTCTTATCTGAAATACAGTATTGGGATCGGTAGGATAGCATACATCAGCGGAATTTTAGGGAACTAAATTAACGGCGGGCAGTAAGACATGTCAAATATGGAAACTCCAAGAACCATCGTAACAGAAAAAGAAGTTTTTCTATTTCGCAGGCCCGGATACGGCCACCGGGCAACCGGGTAAATGCAACATTATTGATAAAGTATACTCGTATGTACCATCAAGATATTAAAGTGTAATAAATTATATAGTTAATTTCACTTGACATAATCTTCATCAGTTGCTAATGAAATCAGCGATCCCCGTTCCTGAGTCAATTTGTCTCTAGAATATAAATTCCATGAAATGTTTTGTTTTATTTCATCACCACAGTGCTGCTTTAATTAAAATTAAATAAAACCGCATTGTACGTCTGTATATTATGTTTTGTCGCTTATACCGTCTTTGTGTCTGACTAGAAAATTTGAGAAGATACGCGCACAATTAAAAACAGAGAGCTAAATTCAGCATGTTACCTCAAAAGTTATCAGTGGCGTAACTAGAAGTTCAGTCGCCGGGTAGCAAAACTTTTACTACCGCCTATCAATATTTAGTAAATGTAAATTCGAAGCAAACAAATACACATGGCTTAACATACTCGTATTCATTTATATATTACATTAAACGTATAGTTTATTCTTATAAAAAGCATTAATATTTTTATAAATGTTCTTGTTAATTACTTAGTGACTTATATACAAAGTGTCCCATTTAAATGTGCCATCGCGAATAAGCCGAGAAATATGCATTTGATCAAAAAATATTCCGTATCATTAGTTTGACGGTTCGGAGGGGGATATCTGATTCTATCACCCCCCCCCCCCTTTGCACACCATTGGGACCGGAAGGGGACAACTTTGTAATCTTAATTAGGAACCCCCATTTCTTCATTGCAGATTCGGATAGACTGAAAAATTGAAAAAAATTACCTGGCCCTTTTCTCGAAATTCTCGACACATTTTCTTAAAACGTTTGGCGATATCGATCCGATCTACGGGCATTTCTGATCCTGTGCGACTTTGTGTACTATACAAAAAAAATTCCTTTGCATGTTTGTTTTTTGGGTGCGAAGGCGTAAAAACTAATTTCATTGAAAATGAAAATTGAATTTTTTTAAATATTATTTTTCGCGATTTAGCAACTGCAAATGCATCAATAATCTTGTCACTTACATACATCTATGTGCTAGCGGAATTCGGAAATGTCATATTACATATTTGAAATTTAATAACAAAAAATATGCAGAAATAATTAAAACATTACAAGTAAGATAGTTTTCGTTTCAGTTCGAGTCCAAGTGCGTTTTTATATCATATATGGTAACAGTTTTTTCTTTAAAATTTTTTCTGTTTGCGTTTGCGCTTTCTTCTTATTTGCAAGTTTCTAAACAGCCGGTAGGCGCCCATAGCGCTTTGGCGTTGTGTTACGCCGCAACCCTTGTAATTACGCCACTGAATTTTTATTTTATTTCGAATGTACGATAACATATCTTTAAACGTAGACAAACATAGTGAAATGACTACTCCAACTGACGAATTTTATAAAATAATAGAAATCTGTTTAAAAACTTTTGAAAAATATTTTTATAAATTATTATGTAGTAAAAAAACCTAAAACTTAAATTATTTGAACACATTAAGCAAATCCCATTAATATGTACTTGATTAACTATTGACGAGGAATCCATAAAACATAAAAAGTATATTATTGAAAAAATATTATTGTGTAAAATTTACAAAAATTCAAAACTACTGCGTCAAATGAAAAGAAAACTAATCCAAAATTAAGAATTTTGCAGTATAAATGATGAAAAACTTATGTATTTTCCATTTCTTTAATTTTTTTTTTGTTTTTATGTAGGTATCTATATTTTTACCTTTCGCTAAGAGAGGTATTGTATTCATGCTAAAAATCGCATATCCAGATTTTAATGAATAAGCACGTTTTAAGGTCCCTAGAATCCGATTATAACATTTTTACGATGATGTCCGTATGTATGTGTGTGTGTGTGTGTGTGTGTGTGTGTGTGTGCGTGTATGTGTGTGTGCGTGTGTGTGTGTGTGTGTATGTTGGATTCACTATATCTCAAATACTATAAGACTTAAGACATTTTTAACTACGGATTCCTTAATCTAACAATAATGGGAAGAGTCGAGTCAGTTTTGGTAACAATTGGACAACCGGAAGTAGTAGTTACAAGAAGAAAATCATCTAAATATTATTTATCGAAAATTTATGTAAATACTTATATTAAAGAACGTTAAATTCTTTATTCGATAAATATAAATTCATTATTATATCTTCTATAGATTTAGAGATAACAAAAGGCATATAAAATAATTTGATGTAAAAAATCTCAGATCAAACTACTACAAGGCAAGAAATTCAAATGTCACTGTCAAAAATATTTGTATGCCTCTGACAAAAATATTTGTACATTATGAAGATTAAAAAAAAGTCAACAACGCAAAAAAATATGCGTAAAAAAGAATATAAAAGGAATTTGCGAAAAAATGACGAATATAAAGAAAAAGAAAAGGAAAGTAGAAAAAGAAAATTTCAGGATATTGAATATAAAGAAAATGTATGTATTGTAGATAATTTATATTAAAATAATTATTTTGTAGTGAGACATGAATATATGTATTTGTATTTAAAAATATTTTTCGTTTTATGCGTACAACCAGGTAAAATATCTGGCGAGAGGTTATGTATTGGCCACATCAGATTTTTTTATTATCACAAAATCGATTTTTTTTGTTAAATAAATCGAATTACTAGTATAATTATTTTTATTTGATACACCCTTAATTAAACATCAATAATATAGGCAATAGCGCAACAAATAAAATTGTTGCATATATAAGGACGAATATTTATTTTATTTAAACTGCTTATTAATTTATAATGCATTGCTTTATAAACACTGTCCTGACCCAGTGTTCCATGTAATAGTGATTTTCCCGAAACCGCCAAGAATATTGAATTTGTATGGCTATCTTGAGTCTTGAAAGTTCATATCTGCAGTATGTACTAGGTATGTAAAATTTTAATTGTCTTTTTTGAATATTGTTAATGGAAATTAACCATGGACGGTTTTAATTGTTTTTATTTTTTAATACATTTGTCAAAAATGATATAAAATTATGAATTTATGTGTGCACTTATTTTTTGCTATATTGAGTCGGTCTTGATTTTTAACTCATCAATGGCACTAATAAGTGTCTATTAAGATTCCAAAATTTGTCCTTATTTATTATATACTTCATGTACTCATATAGAGGTACTTGGTTTTTCTTTAATTTTCCGGAATAATATTTTATTTAACAGTAAATTATTATTATTGTATTTTTTACTTACTATTATATTATATCATATTTAATTATAAATAATTAATGATCCTTTTAAATTTATTCGTCTATTACTACATGTATTGCATATAGCGATTTATGATTCGTTCGAAAGAAACTCTGCAGTTCTCTCAATTGCCGTTCTGCTGCCGTATCGACAGTGACCTCTACATAGAGGTCACTGCGTACCGAAGACTCAAACCGTCAAACCCAAGCATCTAGCGCAACGTAAACATAACTGCTTTGAAAAGATTCTTGCGCCTAGAGACATCTATTGAGAATCAAATTAACTTTTATCCATCCTGCCATTCCGTACGTAAGATCGGCGAATATGTTAGTTACGTGATCAGGGGGTCTATTCTAATTCATATAGCGTGAGGCTAACATAGCCCAATCCCGCTATCTGACTCCGAATCCATCTGTTGGCCAGTAGTGGAATTTATATTAATTTAGCCACATATGGCTATCCGTAGCGAGAGCTCCAGTGGTACCGCTACGAGCAAAGTGTCACGCTATTTTTGAATGTTTGTTTTGAAATTGACTGATAACTCTGAATGACAAGTTGACAAGCATTTCGGCTTTTAAATTTTGTGTTAAAATACGTGTGTTACATCATAATAATATTTGATTTATATCTATATATTGTAAGTACATATTTAAATTATAGTAATTATTTATAATTCTAACAACCTTTGTTTAAAAATAATTTTAGATTATGGCATGTATTTATAGGGTTCTATTTGCCGCAGATGTGCTTGAAGAAGAGGAAAGACGGGAAGAAATTCGATTGAATAGACGAACGATTAGGGATGCGCAAGATCCATTCAGTTTCATTGAAAGGGAATTTATTTTAAATTTTAAACTAACTAAAATTTCTATAGTAGAATCTAAATCTATCGAAAATTTAAAAATATAATATATAAATAAAACTATTAACTAAACTAAGTAATCTAACACACTATTATCTACTAATAAAAAATTAAGAACTATAACGATACTACTAAATTAATTCTACAACAAACCTAAATAAATAGCCACACCAAGAACTAACACAAATTAAACACAAATAGGTACTATAAGAACAAAGCCACGATCATCCACAGTCAAACTAGAGTGAAAGCTATCAGCACGTTTGACATCTGTCATTGTAGCGGATAGCACATGTGGCTATCCGACTTGAATCCATCTATTGGCTAGTAGTGGAACTTATATAGCGGATAGCACATGTGGCTATCCGACTTGAATCCATCTGTTGACTAGTAGTGGAACTTATATAGCGGATATCACATGTGGCTATGAATTATAATAGACCCCCAGGGATAATACTTTATATTTTATACCTACTGACTAATTGCGAGCGCCATCTGTTGAAGGGGTTAAATATAACAGAGTATAATTGAAGTTCGACGGTAAGCAGAAAACTACGAGAACTACGGCTGACTGACTCATTTTTTTTAAATATTTTAAGCATGAACATTCACGGTTTTCTCCTGACAGTGTCTATTTTACGTTTTGATAATACTATATCTAAATTTAGACATTTTTGTGAAATCCATGGTTTTCTCCTGTCTAAAGGCCTGTGTCCACGATCGTAGAAATCGATCTGAGTTCTCGGATACAGTTCGCAATTCGATATCTCGGATCGTGGACACTACCAACTAGGGCGCAAAAATCGAATAGAAAACTAGAATGGAAAAATGTGCTCTGTCCCATTTTTTCGTACAAGTTGCTAATTTCATTTAACTATTACCAATTTCAAATCTTGACGTTTGATGTTTGATAAGCTTGAAAATGATAAGGGTATAAAATATTACATAATTCTACTCATTTTTATATTGATTATAAATAATTACTTATAAATAAATTAATATATTCGTTGTAAAAATTTAAATTACTTACTGACGGGATAATTTCTTGGTCATGTTTTATTAGTTTTTAGTATTGGTAGAAATGGCTGAAACTAACTTCATAAATTCGATCAACCTGACATCTGTAGTCATACAAGTTCAATGTTTATGATCAAAAAATGTGATCGAGAACTTGGAACGATTTCTAGCATCGTGGACACAGGCCTGAAGACCCTTTAATAGTTATTAACATATCAATGGGTGTATTCTGTAAAGCACCCGTTAAAAATTAAAGGCCTTTAAACTTTTAGAAGTCGTTAAAATGGTTTTTCTATTCTGTAACTACATTTCCGTTAAAATTTAACATATTTTCTGTTAATTTTGACATTAAATTAATGGCAGCTAAAATTATTATTTTCCTATTCTGTAACTACATTTCCGTTAAAATTTTAAAGGTTTCTGTTAAAATAACCCGTTAAATTTTGACTTTTTAACAGCTTCTCAAGAGTAGATGTTAATTATTTTAATTTCGATATTTGAAGATTAAACGTACATGAATCAATTAATTTAATTGAAATAAAATTAATTAGAGATTTAGAACATTATATGCGATTGTACGATATATTTATATTTTTTAATGGAGAGATTTACGAGAAAATCAACGACGACTAAGAGATGTTACTTTGTGATCCGGTCTCTTCTTCAGTAACATTTAATTCAAAACTATTTTCTCTAGCATTACGCTTTAGTTTTGAATTCTGAGAAAATCATCTCAATATATATGTACATATTAATAAAAATATGGTGTTTTTGTTTATATCTTCCTTTGTGTCATTTTGAAGTTTGTGCTAATATTACTGGTATTTAAAAAATTTGTTAGTTGTGCCCATTTATTGAAAAAAAAATCTTTTTTTCGGGCTTTTAAATTTCACTGTCAACTAAACATCTATTTTGTTCCATAAACTCAATCAACAATTAATTTACTATTTAATAAACACTGTTTACCACGACTGCAGTTCCAAATATTTCTCATCATTTCTACAATGTTTTTTTTTTTTGTTGTTTGGTTATTCTTTGTAACCAGCTGCTGAATATTATAGACACGTTTGGATTTCAAGAATGTGTCAAATAAATTAATTATCATACCTTTCAAAAATGCAGCTGACATGATACTTTTTAGTTCAAAAAACTGTGATAAATTGATCAAAGACAAGCGTTTTTGGTTAATCTGTTTCTCACGTCACATCACTTTTTAACAGACCCGTTAAAAATATAAAAATAAACGGACCGCTAAATTTTTGTATTACACAATAGTAACTGCCAACAAAAATTTTAACGGACCGTTAACATTTTAATTTCGGCATATAAAGTTTAACGGAAAAATTACAGAATAAAGACAATAACGCCTGAGATCAACAGTGTACTTTCCGAGGAGTGTACGTTGACCGACGGCATTATCGTCTGTGTAACTCCCGTTGAATTCAACGTTTAACGTCCGACTATAATTTTTAAATAATCTACGGATTGCAAATGAGAAAGTTTTAATAAAATTTATGGAGTAGGTAGGCTATGAATGCTTCTTCTTGTTTTTTAGGCTTCATCCCAGTATCAATATCAATGTCTTGACAACATTACCATACCAACAACTCATAACACCCTAGGATGTTATTTGGTATATAACAATCTTGAAAGCAGGGTTGTTATGATAATAAAATACCAGTCGGACGTTATAGTTATAAGGCTGATATGAAGCAAGTAACAGACGCTCAGACGCGGTTGAATATTGTAAAATCGAGGCGACAGCCGAGATTTTACAAACAACCGAGTCAGTTATTTGCATATCGGCCGTTCAGTACTTTTCATAATAACATAAAATATCTTCTGAAAATTCTATTTTCTATGGCATATTGACAGGTGACAGCTCTTCATGACAATTTCATGATGCTGCGATTTTTTAGGAACACATGATTTTTAATGATTATACTATTATAAAAAATAACGGCCGTGGCTGTTTTGACGCATATATTGGTTGAGCATACAGTACTGTTAAAGCACATTTAACAGTATGGTATTATGAAAATATGCAAACATTAGTACGAATACTAAATATACCGTGAGTTTCAGCTAAGAGCAATATTTACTATTCTGTCATTTATCATTAATATATTACTTTGGATACTAGTTACACACACTACGAGATAGGCGTTTTTTATTTATGTAACCGGGTTACATATGGTTAACCGCACGTAACCGATGTGAATAAAAAATGCCAGGCACAGACTATCTATACCTAACGGCAAGAGACACAACAGATAGTGTTATTTTTTAAACTGCAGTTACGCAGCGCCAACTACCGACGTTAGGGTGAACTAATTCTTAAAAGTTCGCCAGTTGGCGGGATTTTTAAATCAAGGACTATAATTATTACAGAAATATATTATAAATAAAAGAACAATTAGGTAAAAAGCTTTTTATTTACAATTTTTTTTACAAAACAAGATAAATGTATTATGAAAACACCAGTCACGTTAGTTAATTTGTTAAAATATGTTCAGTCGAAATTTCGACTTATTTAAAGATACAATAAAATTATGTACATATAATTGTAGCAACCCTGAAGAAGATTTGAGAAAACTGGAAACGTTACCCGAGTATATTTTAATAAATTGACCAGCGAGAATAAATTTATATAATGATTTCGTTGAAAGTATGTCTACTTTGTTTTATTTACATTTCTGGACGAGAATCTTGCCGCTTTTCCTATTTAATGACAGAAGTCTTTCTGGAACACATTTCCTTTTTTCTCGGCGTCAACTGATTTTTCCTCTTGACTCCAAGATGTTGTACCGTGATCGTTCCTATACCAGAAATAAACTATAATTATATATTTCTTAATTGTAAATTTAGTATATAACTATAATGCGAGTGTAATTAATTATCTGATATTTCAAAAATAAAAGAAAACACTTTTTCAATAACATTTAATATAAGATACATAAGATACCGAATAAAAATTATTAAGAGTACATACCTTCAGGAAGTACAGGACGGGGAATTTGTCTAAAGTTTAATTTCTTCTTCTCGGGTGTTTGAAATTGCCTATCATCAAAATGAAGTTTACATACTCGACATCTAAATCTAGCCTATTCATATTACGTAGCCAATGTTGTCTTAATACTTTCGTTCTTGGAAAACAAAATAATGTACCATGTTCTTCCACTGGTAACGTATTTGTCACACATACTTCGTAAGCACATTTCTATAAAAAGATAGATAATTAATATTCAGTTCCCAAACTGATAAAAATTTGCTTAATAAAATTTGCTAATCATATAGTGTACTAAAATGATTACTATTTATTAAAACTGTATAACAAAACTTAAAACATTAAAATAAGTATAGATAATTGATACTTACTTTACTCATGATGCTAATGATGAAATATTTTGCATCCACAATTCAAAGCACTTGCTGACAAACGAGAAAAATAACTTTATATTTGAAGTAAAGTATATTGTATGAAGATCAGATTACAAGTAATTATCAAGAGATTTTACGATTTTAGTTTATTAAACATCTTTGCTCGGAAAGTAAACTTCAAACTTGAATCTCGCTGACGTTTGGCAAAACAAATTCTTATTGGCTAAAATCGAACGAGTTGAAATAATCACAAACGACCCGGCGATCTCAGCGCAACTACCGACGTTAGGCTGAACTAAAACCGTTAGACGCGGGAATTCATTGAACTGTCAGCGGGCTGATGCCAGGTTACTACAGACGATTCCGTCAAATTAATTATTTGACATTTATCGAATATTTATCTTGTTCATAGTGTGATACATTTAATTTAAAACGTATTGACAGATTTCATGTTTACTTTTACTGAATTTTGTCTAACTGCCAAAATGTCAGCGTTTTGACAGTTAGAAAAGGAGAGCAATAGCAACCTGACATGTAACCGCCCAGCATACAGCGGTTACATGTTTGACGTAACCGCAAATAACCGGTATGTTGAATAAAATGCGGTTACTATGTAACCGGAGGTAACCGGTCTGAATAAAAAACACATTATGCGCGTATCACAATAGCGGGTTTAGAAGCGATTGGCGGGTGCGGGTGCATATGCGGGTGACTCCTCGCTCAATAGGAGCGCGGCAGCTAGCGGTTGCGAGTGAAGAGATAGCTGACAGGCTATTTTTCCACCCACCAACCGCACCCGCAGCCATTCACGAAGCCCGATACTGTCACGTGACTGCCTTGGTTTGACGTGTGCTGTTTTCGTCTGTGATTGTGCAGCATTTAACTCTTAACTTATCCATTGTTTTGTCACGCGTTCATCGCCGTCTCGAACTGTTCTCGCTTTCGATTAAAAACGTCAAGACGAATAAACAGTGGGAGGTGTTTCTGAGCGGGAGCGGCTACCGCACCGCACAGTATGATTACAAGAACCGTTATCCGCACCCGCACGCCGCTTCGAAACCCTCTAGTGTGATAAGGGCTTTTGTTGATACGGGCTTAATATCGTTCCATAAAATGCAACATAGGTTGTCAAAGTTGTCAATGACAAATGAACTTGTTATCATAATTTACTGATTTATAATTAACTTAAGAAAGTAATAAGTGCAGTATCAATAAATAATCAATGAATTTCAAATCACATATTACAATATATTTCCAAAACTTTCACCTTTAACAATTAATTAATTAGCGTTCAGATTATAAATTCCCAAACATATCAGAAACATTTCTCAAACTATAACCAGCATTGCACCAAACAACCTTTAAATTTTTTTCTTCTTTGTACCGTATTCCAGATAAGAATAGACTTAGGAGTAAGATAGAGCTTACAATTCCAGCTTTCTGACTGGTCCAAACGCAAACCAAGTATACAGTAGCAATATATAAAGCAGGTATATTATTTATTCCATTTTGACTGTATAATCTATTTAACAACTTTAAGTAACTGTTTATTTACTAAATAGTTAAAAGTAATCAAATTTTGATGTTTCGAGCTGTCAAGTATGTCATATATGAAATAAACTAATTCATAAGATTTATGTGTGTAAAACAGACTGGCGCCGCAGCGCTACCCAGTCTATTCTTATCTGAAATACAGTATTGGGATCGGTAGGATAGCATACATCAGCGGAATTTTAGGGAACTAAATTAACGGCGGGCAGTAAGACATGTCAAATATGGAAACTCCAAGAACCATCGTAAAAGAAAAAGAAGTTTTTCTATTTCGCAGGCCCGGATACGGCCACCGGGCAACCGGGTAAATGCCCGGTGGGCCGAACCTTAAAATTAGGCCGACCTCAATTTTTAAATAATCACAAGAACAAAAAATATTTTTTTTAATCTTAGCCAAAACGGTTAGTGTAGAATACCTACCAGTCAAGAATTTTATTTTGATGGTTATATCCGGGTGTCTACTGTTTTTGTGGACCATAGGAAATAAAATGTTAAAATTTTGCCCTATCAATTTTAGAACAAAAGTGTAAATACAAAAATGCTCAAACTTAAAAACTGCGTTTAACAAGTCGAAAATTATTGTTTGCTTACTGGTTGGCTATTTACAGTGAGCCACGAGCAATAGCACAAAATGTTAAACAGTTGAGTTTAGCAGATGACAACTCTCAAAAAGTTTTAATAATTATTAAATTCATTAATTTATTTATCAGTAATCATGGATACATTTACCATCGCAGTAAAAACTCAATGAAATAATATTAACAATAAATATTATTATTTATTTGAATTGTACATTGTGCCAAGTACATACCGGGAATTGTACATTAAAAAAGCCTGCTTAAAGGAAGTGTCGTAATTCTTTTTGTCGCTACGTTGGCACTACTAACTGTCCTCTATATTCAAGCGGAATTTGAGCGCCATCTGTCATTTGGTTTGTTTACAGTACTCCATTTGTCAGTTCATCTCAAGTGTGTTTTGCGATTTTACAATGGATAAAAATATCGAACAAAGAATCTGTCTCAAATTTTGCATTGCAAATGAAATTTCGTGTGCCGAAGCGCTGAAAATGTTACATAAGGCTTACGGAGAATCGACTTTATCAAAAACACGTGCGTATGAGTAGTACATTGCATTCAAAAGCGGTCGAGATGTGGTGCAAGATTTGCTCCGCTCAGGTCGGCCATCAACGTCTTCAACTGAACTTAACATCACTAAAGTAAAGGAAATGGTGATTGAAAATCGTCGTTTAAGTCTGAGAGAAATATCTGCTGAAATTTCTGTGTCTCACGAATCAATTCGTACCATTTTAAATTATTGTTTGGGCATGCAACGTGTTGCCGCTCGACTAGTGCCGAAAGACCTGAATGTTCTGCAAAAACTCAATCGCGTAAGGGTCGCTGAAGACATGCTAGAACGAGTCAATTCCGACACCACATTCATAAAACGAATTGTAACTGGTGATGAGACATGGGTTTACGAGTTTGACATGCAAACCAGTCAACAAGCTTCGGAATGGCGCCTTCCAACTGAGCCGAAACCGAGAAAAGCACGTCAAAGTCGATCAAAAGTGAAAGTGATGTTGACGGTTTTTTTCGATTATCGCGGTGTTGTGCACTCGGAATTCTTGCCACAAGGTGAGACAGTAACTAAAGAATATTATCTGAGCGTTATGCGGCGTTTGAGAGAGCAAATTCGTCGAAAAAGACCAGATTTGTGGAAAGAAAACTCATGGATTTTGCACCACGATAACGCACCATCTCACAAGGCTATCATTCTGAACGAATTTCTGGACAAAAACCCAACAAATCTTATCGAACAACCACCGTATTCCCCTGATATGGCTCCGGCCGACTTTTTTCTATTTCCAAAACTCAAATTACCACTTCGAGGCACCCGTTTTCAGTCGATAGAAGACATAAAAGAGAATTCGCAGCGAGTACTGAAGTCGATTCGTGAAAATGCGTTTAAAAAATGTTTTGATGATTGGATTATTCGTTGGCATAAGTGTATTATTTCGGAAGGGGCCTACTTTGAAGGCGATACAATAAATTTGGATGAATAATGAACATTTTGTGTTTTATTGACCAATTCCCGGTACTTTTTTGACATAGTAGTATGTTCTGTTTTGCTTAAAGACGGATATTTCATTTTATGTTTGTCTCATGACAAGAATCTATTATGTCAATAAATTTAGACTCTTTTGCTACAGTTTTTAATTCTCAACATTTTTTTTTTTTGTATTTACACTTTAGTTCTAAAATTAATAGGGAAGAATTTACAGCCATATGAAAATTTGTCCATTGTATTTCCTATGGTCTATAAAAAAGTAGACACACAGAATATATTTGTAAAACCAATAAAAACACTGACTTCCACAAAAATTAGAGCGCGGAAAACAATATTTATAGTTTTCTTAATTTTTTTTCTGAAAAAAGTTGGGTTTAATTCCTAAAAAATGAATGTATAACTATCCGAGTTTCGTCAAATTAAGTTCTGTGCGTAGGGTTAATATTATATTAAAGTATTTTTTAATTTGCAAGCGATATAGTCACTTTCCTCACAAATACGGACTAATAATCACTTCGGCGCGAAATACCTATAAAATGCATGCACCACCCGCCAAATTGAGTTCAGCGCAATAGGTGACTTTACGCTCAAGTACTTTTTAAAAATTTGCGAACGAAAAAGTCTTAATTTTCACCAAAGCCTTTAGATGAGGTAAAATCTGACTTTATTTCTGCTTCTGCAAAAGAATAATAAAAATATCTGCTTCCGCGTTCAAGGGTGATAGATATTCTAGATTCCAGCTTGAAAAACAATAATTTAATTGAAATTAATTTTTAATTCGGGCCGGTCTGCTACTATTTGCCCGGGTCGGCTTTAGACATCGTATCCGGCCCTGCTATTTCGGTATTCTTATGAGTCTATAAAAGCACTGTTTATCACTGAAAAGACGACGTTTAGAAGATCTACAAACGTACTGTTTTTGGCGCCTTTCGTGTTCTAGAGGTGGTAAATGGTAAGTTGTTTATGATGAAATACTACTTGTAATTATTGATTTTTCTCTTATCTCCAGGTGATAAGACTAGAAAGAATAGAAATTTATAGCTATAGCTGTGTTATGTTGTGTTAGTTCAGAAAGAAGAATCTGTGAAGTTAAATGTTAAAATCTTTTAACTAAAAAAATATGAAACAAGAAACAATGTGCTCAGATTTGCTTTGTCAAAACAATTTAAACGGTAAGTTTTATTTAGTACAATTTAATTTTATGGTAATATTGCAATTTTTAGCTGATTGTATTGTTATATCAGGCAGGTTTTGAAATGTATAGTGCACGTTACTTGAAATGTTGACACTGTCAACTAAGTTTGTGGCTACTTACAAGTAAATATGAAAATTTTACGATCCATGATTTCCAGTTCCACGTCGAGGCGTACTGTCAAATGTTAAATTTTTAAATATGATTTAGACATAAGTGCCATATACAAATACAACATTATGTTTTGTATTGAAGAATGTTAGAACAGCTGTTGCTGTTATGTCTGCAACTGAGCAGTGGATGTGTTGTCAAAATAGTGGAATGTAAAAGTGTAGATCAATAAATTGTTTATTAATGTATTTCATTATTTAAAGAGTTTTATTTATAATAATAACTAACACGAACCTGCGATCCCGATTCGCTATTTGATAAATTTATCTTTATTACAAGATATGTCAGATCAGGTGGTTTATTAATAAACCGGTGAAGTACATTGTAAGTATTGGTTTTCCTCTTCCATAATTATATAATGCTTGATACAATGTTTTAATGTAAACTATCAGTCAGAATCACACCAAAACATATTTTTGACAAGTCCTAAAACAAATTAATTGTAAAATTACCCAATAAAAAAAATAGTATAAAAAACATGTATCATTAGGTCTGTTAATGCACTTGTCCTTTATAAAACTCGCCAAACTTGGACTCGTACGTTAACAGATTGCCTTATGATACTTGTGTTTTAATGTACTATTTTACGTTTTAATTTTATAATTCTGTTGAAAATGTTCAACAAATAAGCAAATTAAAGAAAATGATCATAATGTGTATCAAAAAGTGCTGCATTGAAGGGTGTATGAGTATTACAAAAATTCAAGACATATTTCATAATTTTTGGAAGGTTGAAAAACTTGATTGATTGAACGTATGGAAAAGAAGTTTAAATACTTGTATATCGGAAATCTCCAATCTAATAAATAAATATGAGTGCTCCTTGCATTTTACAAAAATAATTTTAATACAATTTTGCAGGTAGGTATGTAGTTTTAAGACAATTATTGACAGTTTTCATAAATAAAATTCATAGTTTCATTGATTTTATTAATTTTTATCCTTGCAGACTGTTAGTGGGATTCTGATACCAGCGTTAAATAACGTTCGGCGTAAAGTAACGATAGTAACGTTCACGTTTCAGCGTTAAATCGGTATTCTGAACCACTGGCGAGAAAGTGAATCGTTAAAAACGCCAGCGTTAATTCACGTCGACAACATTCATGTGATCTTTCCCTTTTAAAATTTTCAACCAATAAAAAGCGGTTAAACATAACAAGAATTACATTTATCTGTCTATTTTAAAAGCATATGTCAAACCTGTGTGTCAGTGTGTCAAACATCAAATAAACGAATATATTTACTGCGTGTAGGTATTTTGTGCTAATATATTTCTATTTATTTACATATGTTAATAAAAGACGATTAAAGTAGCTAGTAGTATTTTACAAAAATAGATAATAAAAACACACGTATTAATTTACCTATAAAGAGTATATCTACAAGAATGGAGACTTGTGGAATTGTTTATAATATTATCAATAATATTAGCCTTAGCCAGTCTGCAGTTAGATGTTGGAAAATAATTTATGAAAGAAGTTACTTTGCAATGGAAAATTAAGCACCTACTGACTTTACGAATACGATTTCCAATAACTGGTGAAGAAAAACATATTTTACAGTATTTGTTCTATTTATAAACATTTACTAATTTTAGTATAGGTACCAGTAATCAATTACTTTTCTAATACATCAATAATTTACTGTATTTTTTCCTATGTTACATTGTTATAATCAGTATAGGTATTCTTTGTTGTAATCAAACACAATTTTGTTTGTTATAATCATAATTTCTTCATGAAATTAATAATCAAATATCACTTTCCTGCAAAGTATTTTTTGTTGTAATACTCGTATACAACATAAAAATCAAAATACTTTACATTCTTGAAACCAGAACATAATTGCTTTTATTCACTTCACTTATTAGTACTTATATACATCAGTCATTTTCTTTGATGTTAGGTACATTATTGTATTGAATTCTAATTTTTCATACTCTTGCGGACTCGTTGTTTGTGATTTGAACACTGTAATGCTAAAAATATATATATTATAAGGTTATGTTAACAATATATTACTTATAAATAATAAACAATTATATATATATATATATATATATATATATATATATATATATATATATATATATATATATATATATATATATATATATATATAAAATGAATAACTATACTCACTGTTAATAAAATATACTTCTTAGAAGTACATATAGCAGTACACGAAAAATATCAGGGCTATTTAGACCATAAAACTCACAGACAACCCGCCGTTTTCCCTGTTAACGCTTTGATATGTCCAGTGTGAATTAACGCCGACTAGCAGCGTTAACGTTAAGTAACGCTGTGTTTCAGAATACCACAGCTGTCAAAATCAGAGTTAATTCACGTTAACGCCAGAAGTTAATTAACGCTGGGTTTCAGAATCCCACTATGTATTTCCAAGTCAGAATTGTCATAAGTCGAGTTATGCCACAAGTAGTAATTAATCACGAATTAATTAATTGATGTCCCTCAACTATATTTCTTGAAGAAGGATATGACTCAACAAACTTAAAAATTGTGTTGATTTGAACTGTTAACATAATCTTACGTCGGAAAGCGCTTATTCAAAATGCAAATAAATTTGACATGACCTAGCCGCCATGACAGGTGTGCTTACAGTGCCGCCGAAGTATTCTGCGGGTCCCAAGTAAACTTCTTTAAAAAGGTTATGGCAACTTTATTTTTTGACATTGATAATTTTGACAACCTATGTTGCATTTTATCTGGAACGATCGCAGTTTGTGTAACCAGTATCCATAGTAATGCATTAATGCCACAAATACAACCCCACGATAATAAAAAAATGTCAAATAGTTAAAATCAAAGCACTGTTTCAACGCCTCGGTTGGGTGTATGGCGATCTCTTCCGACTTGGAAGTATTATGTTAATATAATTTTTACATATAGATATCAGTGTATACATCCTTCAGCTTCAGAACTTATATCTACTTATTGTCAGAAACTTGATTGTGTTTCTTTGAGTGTTTGTGTAGACGTTACACGTCTTAAAATTATATAATTGATTATCTTGTATAAAAGATTCTCAGAAGCGAGGTACAAAATCAGGTAATTACATAATAAATAGAAATTAGAATCATTAGAACTCGATTGTTTCAGAAAATGGAAGCATGACAGAAAGCGTACTTTAAATGATCCCTTGAGTGATGTCTGATGTCAACAACAGCGATTCATCTTCCGATTTCACCTACAATTTCACTCATATTACTTTCCCTAACTCCCTATGATAACGCGAATAACGCCGTTCCAGCTTTCTGGATCTGGTTCAGATTCCGTGGATAAAGTAAAATCGGATATGGCCCATATAATTCCATCATATTTGTTCAAGTATTTAATAGACATTGATTGTACTCCATATTCTGAGCTCTACTCAGAATATGGAGTACAATCAATGCCTATTAAATTTTCTCGAATTTGTTAATCCAATTTTTGAATCTACTTGAGAGATTCCCTGAGCTAAGGGATTATATTTTGTAGAAAATATATGTGTATTGTTGAATATTTAAGACTCGTTATTTACGTCACATTTATTTTGCAGATCCCAAAATTTGATTTAAAGTATTTAAATTTGAAACCAACCTTAACTCACATCTTCCCAGCGGTGCGTTTTCGAACCGCTACATTATTTTCTTTTTTCTATAATATGAAATTTAGCAAAAAAATAGTTTTATAGTATTAAAATTACTTTTGAATTTGTCTGGTGCGTTTGTGCACCATTATAATCGTATCTAGTCAGCGAATTACTAGTAAATTTAACCTTTGAATGAAGAGAAAACCGCTTGCCAAAGAAAATATATAGAAAGATGAAAAATCCATTAGAAAAACATAGACAATGAATTTAGGAAAATACACAACTATTTATTGCATAGTTTTTCTGACTATCATATTGCAAACAATACTTGTAATATTCTTACGTTGATTACAATCAAGTCCAAGAGCATTGATTATAACAATGAACCTAAAATCAAACAAAAGAAATTTCATTAATATTTCAATACCAGCATTTAGCATAGAATAAAAAATAAAGCATGTGCATTAAGCCAGTGGCGTAGTAGTGAGGAGGGGGGGCAAAACTGTCCTCAGGACAAACAAGATTTTCCGGAAAATTTCAATGTTTATTTTGATTCGTTTAGTGGAAATAATATTTGAGTTTCGGGAACGACACTGCCTTCCTTCAACTGTAAACAACCGGCCATTCCAGGGCGGTTGCTATGACAATGGCGAAAATACGTTATTGCGCATGTGACGTCAGTCTAGGAGCAAAAAGTTGGCTATCTAGCTGTATCCGCTGTTCCGCTGCGGCAACAACCATGCCCTACTTCCAATTATAAATTGACACATTGCATTCAGTGTGCTGGAGTGAAATTTAATAGTGTATTATATGTACTAAAATAATTGGAGAAAGATCACAGAAGACATACAGAATATTGAAATTTTATTAATATATTGCTTGCATTTGCTATAAAGTAAGTTCTAATTTTTTTATTTTATTTACTCTAGTTTAAAAGTACTATCTATCTAAAGATAAAATTAAATTAAACTTATTTCTTCCCATTCATACATATTACCATTTATTTTTAAATTTCTTAATAATCTCATTATTTCTTTGTTTGACTAATATAGATAGAGACAAGACAAAAGTTTTAAAATGGGTTTAAATGACTATATATCGGTACATTAGCCTTCTATTCAATAAAATAAACCAAAATTAGGGCGCGGAAGCAAGGATTTGTGCTGATATAAGTTTTTGTAGTAAAAAGTGTTGTTAGTTGTCATGCAAATTAACGAATACTGTAAGAAATTTGTTGTTAGGTTAGGTAATATCAAATTTTGGATTATATTTTATAATTTTTTTCCTCGAAAATCTGTTAAGAGCTCCAAATAAGTACCACTACCGGTTTATCATACAGGTATAATCAAAATCTAATGTAGTTTCAAATTATACACGAGTTTTAAATACCAAATTTGAGAAGTTTTGAATCATATATTTTTTTCAAAAAAATATGTTTTTAGCTTCCTGTAAAGTAGTTTATCAATTTTAGAAAACATCTAGTATGTAGTTCTCGTTAATATAAAAGTCTTAAATACCAAATTTGAAAAGTTTTGGATTGTATCAATTTAGTTTTCACGAAAATTTGTTCAGAGCTTCATATAAAGTATCACTTCCGGGTTATCAATTTTAGCCAAAATCTAATATGTTACTTCTCTTTATATAAAAGTCTTAAATACTGAATTTGACAAGTATTGGAATATATCCTATTATATTTTTCACGAAAATCTGTTCAGAGGTTGAAGTCAGAGCTGGACTGGGAATATGTTTAGTACCGGGAAATCCGGATGGTGTCGGGCTAAGCCAGTCATTTGTAGGGTACCTTTATAACCAGGGTATGGCCATGGCGTGGCTCACGTTTCGTCCGCCATTACCGGGACATCTGTTATATATGTTGTTCTTGTGCAAATTATTATGTATTTTCGTGGATATTTGTTTTATTTTAATGAAACACACATTTAATTATCATTTTAATACGTATTTATAGTGTAAGTACTATATTTTATTTTATTTACTTGTGTATTTTGTTAAGATTAACACCACGATTACTGACATATTGAAAACAACTATAAATTACCAATATTAAGCACAATCATTTAAATTTTAAAAGGTAAGTTTAGAATATACAATTATTATATAAATAAGAACTACAGACATTAAATTGGATGTGATAATAACAACCCATGTCATATATTCTACATAACCTCTAAATGTAAATATTAATAATTGTGTATCTCTTAAATTAATGAATTTTTATTACCTTTATAAATTCACAGTGGATAATTTAATATTCTTTTATAATACAATATCACATTTATTAAAAATAATAAGGAAATGAATTACCGACAATGGCGGCAATCTTGGCCCATGGCCATACCCTGGTTATAAAGGTACCCTAGTCATTTGTAGGGTACCTTTATAACCAGGGTATGGCCATGGGCCAAGTCCGCCGCCATTGTCGGTAATTGATTTTGCTATTTATTTGTAATAAATGTGATATTATATTATAAAATAATATTAAATAATCACACTGTGAATTTAAAAAGGTAATAAAAATGAATTTATTTAAGATATATACAATTATTATTAAGACATACATTTATAGGTTATGTAGAATATATGATATGTGTTGTTGTTATTATCACATCTAATTTAATATCACTATTTCTTAATTACATAATAATTATATATTCTAAACTTACCTTTTAAAAATTTAAATGATTGTGCTTAATATTGGTAATTTTTAGTTGTTTTCAGTGACAGTAATCGTGGTGGGTATCTTAACAAACTACACAAGTAAATAAGATAAAATATATTACTTACACTTTAAATACATATTAAAATGATAATTAAATGTGTTTTTCATTAAAATAAAACAAATAGCCACGAAAATACATAATACTTTGCGCAAGAACAACACATATAACAGATGTCCCGGTAATGGCGGACGAAACGTGAGCCACGCCATGGCCTTACCCTGGTTATAAAGATACCCTAGTCATTTGTAGGGTACCTTTATAACCAGGGTATGGCCATGGCGTGGCTCACGTTTCGTCCGCCATTACCGGGACATCTGTTATATGTGTTGTTCTTGCGCAAATTATTATGTATTTTCGTGGATATTTGTTTTATTTTAATAAAAAACACATTTAATTATCATTTTAATACGTATTTATAGTGTAAGTAATATATTTTATTTTATTTACTTGTGTATTTTGTTAACATTCCCACCACGATTACTGACATATTGAAAAAACTATAAATTACCAATATTAAGCACAATCATTTAAATTTTAAAAGGTAAGTTTAGAATATACAATTATTATGTAAATAAGAACTACAGATATTAAATTGGATGTGATAATAACAACCCATGTCATATATTCTACATAAACTCTAAATGTAAATATTAATAATAATTGTGTATCTCTTAAATTAATGAATTTTTCTTACCTTTATAAAATCACAGTGTGATAATTTAATATTCTTTTATAATATATCACATTTATTACAAACAAATAAGGAAATTAAATACCGACAATGGCGGCAATCTTGGCCCATGGCCATACCCTGGTTATAAAGGTACCCTAGTCATTTGAACCGATTTTTAAAAATAATTTTAATCATTATAATATTTTGTTTAATAATTTACTTTTTACCTCCCGTTACCCTTGGTAAAGGAGGTATAGGGATCGTGCTAAAAATCGCATATCGAGATTTTGGTAAATGATCACGTTTTAAGGCTCTTAGAATCCAAATTTTGAAAAAAAAAAATTTAAACCTTGTATTGCTACCTAACTCTAGCATGAAATGAGCCATTAGATTTTGGTTTAAGTCAGATAACAGGAAATGGCACTTTATTTGAAGCTCAAAATAGATTTTCTTCGAAAAATACCTTTAAATGTTATTTTTTCGCAATTTATATTATAAAAACTAAAGATTATTGAATTTTCTATAGGTTTGCATTAATCTTTATATATATATTATTTGTACTGCTGAAATACATACCGGGTGTCTCTTTTCTTTTATTTTGCTGTACTTTGGGAAATATATTTTATAGATAAATTTATAAAATAATATATAATTTAAATATCGCAGCCTACGATTAAAACAAAACTCCTCCTAAATGTATGTAACTGTTAGATAACTGTCACTGCCAAAATACTAATCATTTCAAATTATTAGTGGTAACATTTTGAAAAGAAAATAGTAAACTGAACATTAGTTATATGGAAAAGAACCAAGTATAGTTTCCAACAGAGTAAATATGTAAGTACCTATGCACACACACATACACACACACACGCACACACACACACGCACACACACACACGCACGCACGCACACACGCACTGGCACACACACACACACACACACACACACACACACACACACACACACACACATCATCGTGATAATGTTAAAATTGGATCCTAGGAACCTTTTGGTCATTTACCAAAATCTCGATATGCGATTTTTAGTACGATCCTTATACCTCCCTTGTCCCTTATCAAGGGTAGCGGGAGGTAAAAATGAAATATATTTTCACGGTTTATTATCCATTTCTGGGTGTACCAATCTGTTCTATTCGCAGATTTTGGTAATGACGATTATAAGCGAAATATCTTAATCAAATTTGTAATAATAATATTTATACACAGTAATAAAAGAATAATAAATAAGCAATACTAGTTTTTAAAATTTTATTACGAAAAATTGAAAATTTTGAATTACAATATTAATGCAGATTACTACAATAAGTATTAGAATTTTGTTACCAACGACCAAACGAATTACATAAAAAGAAAATCCGGTATAATTTTTTGCTCTGAAGATTCAAAAATGAAATCACTTAACGAATCCTCTGTTGCCTCATTATCTTCATTTTCCAAGGGTGGAGAAAACATGTTGAAGAAATGATCAAGGCCCAAATAACTTCTGTCGGTGATTAAAATGCTCTCACTGTCTGCTAGACTGAAAGCAGATATAGAGGTCAAAGTTAAAGTATCAGGCATGTTTTGCATATCTTCATCAGACGATTCTATAGTTGAAAAAACATGTGTATTGGAGCTGTTAGTGTTGCAATCGAAGTCTGTTGAAATTGAATCATCTTCGAATTCTATTATTTCTTGTAGCGCAAATTGTACTCTTTTATTTACTCTGCTGCATTGCAAACTTGATTCCGAACTTGAACTTGAGGCCGCAGTTTTCATAGTGCACATTTCGTCACACATATTTTCTCTTTTGTCGCCACAGCCGGAAGTCGATGGTGAAGGGTCAATATCCAACAACAGACATCGATTGTACTCCATATTCGTTGCTCTAGTATTAGAATGTATTTCAAACAAATATGGCGGAATAATGTAATCGAAAGTTAAGTCAAACAAATATGATGGAATAAAACTGGAATTATCTGATTCGATTTCATCCACGGATTCAATTCCTGTTTGAGGAACTTCCGCAAAGCAGGATGTCGATGTAGAGAGGTTAATATCCAACAATAGGCATTGATTGTACTCAATATTCTGAGCTCTAGTGTTAGTGTGAATTCGGAATAAATACGGTGGTATTATATATTCCGGTACCTGGAATAAATACGATGGAATTATATCGGATATATCCGATTCGATTTCATCCACGGAATCAGTTCCAGATCCAGAAAGTTGTAACGGCGTTATCATGGGGGGAGTAATATGTTCTTCCAAATTGTAAGTGGAATCTGAAGGTGTAGATGAATCGCTGCTATTGTTGACATTACACAAGGGTGAAGGGTCAATATCCAACAATAGGCATTGATTGTACACCGTATTCGATGGAATTATATCGGACGTATCCGATTCGATTTCATCACTGGGAATAAATACGGTGGTATAATATATTCGAGGATCAGTTCTAGTTTTAGAAAGTTGAAACGGCATTATTCGCGTAGGGAGAGTAATATGAATGAAATTGTAGGTGGAATCGGAAGGTGTAGATGAATCGCTGTTGTTGACAGCACTCAAGGGATCAGTTAAAGTACGCTTTTCTGCTATGCTTCTATTATCTGAAACAAACTAATTAAAATTTCTATTTATGTCATTACCTAATTTTGTACCTCGTTTCTAAAAATCTTTTATATGAGATAATCAAATTTAATATAATGTTAAGACGTGTGACGTGTATTACTCAAAAACTCAAAGAAACACTGAATAGTATAAAATTTCTGACAATAAGTAGATATAAGGTCTGAAGTTGAACTATGAATACATTGAAATCTATAGATAAATGTTACTATTATTATTTTATATTAATATAATACTTCCAAGTCGGGAGAGATCACCGTACACTCAACCGAGACTTTGACACACCGACTGAAACACTGCGTGAACACTGCTTTTGATATTTGTTTATTTTCGTGGGGCTGTATTTTTTTTGTATTTCTGCCATTGATTTATTACTATGGATACTGGTTACATATACTGCATTGTTGCAGATAAAATGAAAAATAGGTTGTCAAAGTTGTCAATGTCAAATGAAAACTTATCATAACGTAAAAAAGTTTACTAAAGAAGAAAAAATTCTAATGGTTACCTGGTGCAATGCTGGTTATATTTTGAGAAATGTTTGTGATATGTTTGCGAATTTATATACCGAACCTTCTACAGTTTCGAGAATATTTACAAAATTTAAAAGTGATGGATGTTTAGATAAGAATAATACGAAAAGGGCAAGAACAAAAAGTCATTGTTGTCCAACCATTCCATTGCTTGTGGAGTACTTCCATAATAGTTATTATAAATCGATACCAAATAGATTTCGTTATAATTAATCAACGTTTAAAAAATAGTATTAAAAACTCTAAAACTTTACCGGTTGCGGATGCAGATAAGCAAATACAGACCACAATCTTTTGAAAACAGATCCGGTTTTAGACACTAGGTACATATTTTTATGATGCGAAATTAACGTAATACGGATTCGACGAACATTAGTCAAGAAATGCACATTTTATTAAATCGTAGGCAAATATAAAAAGGAAGTGCTTTTTTTTATCTTGGTAAGGACGTACGTTTTAAAGAGTGTGTGTGTGTGTGTGTGCGTGTATGCGTGTGTGCGTGTGTGCGTGTATGCGTGTGTGCGTGTGTGTGGATCCTTCACTCTAACTCAAATACTATCATTCAGAAAATTTTGAAACCTTGTATTTCTACCTTATTCTAATATGGGAAGAGACCATTAGATTTTGATGTATATCAGATAACCGAAAATGGCACTTTACTTGAAGCTCAAAATAGATTTTCTTTGAAAAATACCTTTAAATGTAATTTGTTCTACATTTGTGTCATTATAAAAATTAAAGATTATTCAATTTTCTTCAGATCTGCATAAATACTTTTTCTACATATTTCATGGATAAATTTATAAAAATATCTATAATTTTAATTCCGTGTAGCCTACACTTTAAACAAGCAAAACTCCTTGGTTACAAAGTTCACTTCTAAAGGCGCATATACACAATTTTCGAGTGGCATTTCACGTTCGTTCCCACAACGCAAATGGCCGTTTTCACACTCGCCGTGTCTAAAGACTGAATCGCTTCAAGCCTTTAGCTCGTCCCCAAAAACAGCTTCTGGAGCGAGCGCTACGAGCTGGGAGGCGAGGAACGAGGTGAATGACGAATGAATAGACTATAATTTATCCCGTCACTCGCTTTGCGATTCGACTCGTCATTCATGCGAATGTGAAGATGCGTTGTCAAATGTATGTAACTGACAGATAAATGTCACTGTCAAAGAACTTATCATTTTAAATTAAGAATAGTAACGTTTTAAAAAGACAATAGTAAATAGAACCATAGTTATATGGAAAGAAGGAAGTTCTGTTTTATAACAGTTTTTTATAGTAGACCCACCAGACTTCACTGACGTTCACCGACACATTATTACGTTCATTTTGCATCTATATAGATTTGGAATTTGGATTTGTTTGGAATAATAGTTTTATAATTAGAAATAATGAACCAAAGGCAGTTTCTGCACTAAACTTGAAAAAACACACTTTTTCGTTTTTTACCTTTTATTGTTTTTGATCAAAAAATTCGATGATGAGTTTTTAATGAATAAGCACGTTTTAGGATCCCTAGAATACGATTTTACTATTTTTACGATGATGTCTGTATGTATGTATGTATGTATGTATGTATGTATGTATGTATGTATGTATGTATGTATGTATGTATGTATGTATGTATGTATGTATGTATGTATGTATGTATGTATGTATGTATGTATGTATGTATGTATGTATGTATGTATGTATGTATGTATGTATGTATGTATGTATGTATGTATGTATGTATGTATGTATGTATGTATGTATGTATGTATGTATGTATGTATGTATGTATGTATGTATGTATGTATGTATGTATGTATGTATGTATGTATGTATGTATGTATGTATGTATGTATGTATGTATGTATGTATGTATGTATGTATGTATGTATGTATGTATGTATGTATGTATGTATGTATGTATGTATGTATGTATGTATGTATGTATGTATGTATGTATGTATGTATGTATGTATGTATGTATGTATGTATGTATGTATGTATGTATGTATGTATGTATGTATGTATGTATGTATGTATGTATGTATGTATGTATGTATGTATGTATGTATGTATGTATGTATGTATGTATGTATGTATGTATG
>OY720455.1:22014460-22076960 GCA_963082715.1 Harpalus rubripes
GTAAAGTGGAAAGAAACTCAAAATTTTTGCTAAATGCACAATTATTGCCTTTTTGGGAGCTTCATAGTTGCGTTGCTATGAAGTGTAAAAAAAACTTTTCGTACCAAATTTTCAGGAAATATCCTCTACTAGTCGGCAAATAATTTTCTTTGTGCTAAAATTCACCAAAAAGAAGTTATGGGCGCAACTGAAAAAAGAGCCGATTTTTGGTGGTTTCTACAAGATGGCGGAATGAGCTTAGGAACGAGAATTGTGAAAATTTAAATTTTTCATTAACAAACCAGCCTATACAAACATATTAAAAATTGAGAACTACCCGATCTTTTGTAGGGTAAAATCCTTCATTTACTGGACTACTAGTCGTGTTCCATTGTTGTTATGAATCAGTATTGGTCGCATCATTGTTGCGAATTTCTACAAGATCGGAGGTGCCTTAATGACTTTCCAGTTTTATGTATTTTGGTGGTCTACGTGTTGTATTGCGAGCATGCTTTTTGGGTTCTGGAAGTCATCGCCTCATCGCTCTTACTATTCCGAAGATTTGCGACTCTGCCGTTAGTGTCTTCATTGTGGGGAACGTCTTCTATCTGTGGAGAGCCCAGTAGCCTGTCTCATCCACCATCACAATCGCCCTTCATCACCGCCCTTAAACTTCCCCACGAACACGCCACTTAAGATAAGTACAATTTCCAGTATCGCTCTTCCATTTTTGTTGTGTGATTTCGTTGCGAAAGAAGAAATTAGAATTTGTTGTTGCCTAGAAGGATGGTGGTTACAGCATTCTCGCTGCAAAACATTATTTGGTGCCTCATTGTTGGAATTCGTGTGTTTAGCGTTTTGTGTAATTTGGGTGATTTATTTAGAATTCATTGTCGAATCAATCATAGCTTCAATTTCTAATACAAGTATATACCATTTTGGAACAATCAGCTCATTGATACTAATATTGTTGCAAAAATTAATTTGTGTAAAGTATTTTTGATATTATCTTGGTTGCACTGTTACCCAAAGTCGTGGCTTGTAATTCTCCAGTACTGGCCCACCCTACGAAGTTGATCAATTTCGCACGAAGTAGATTTGCCCGGAACTGGGTTATGAGACCTCGGATAAAACAATACATTGCCCATTTATTATTATTAATTATTATTATTATTATTATTATTACATTACATACTGTTCTTTATTAGATATTGGCTTTTGTGATTTTTACCTCCCGCTACCCTTGGTAAGGGAGGTATCGTGTTAAAAATCGCATATCGAGATTTTGATAAATGACCACGTTATAAGGTCCCTAGAATCCAATTTTGACATTTTCACGCTGATGTCTGTGTGTATGTATGTATGTATGTGTGTGTGTGTGTGTGTGTGTGTGTGTGTGTGTGTGTGTGTGTGTGTGTGTGTGTGTGTGTGTGTGTGTGTGTGTGTGTTTGTGTGTATGTGTGTGTGTATGTGTGTGTGT
The DNA here is from genome assembly GCA_963082715.1 of Harpalus rubripes. Classification (NCBI taxonomy): domain Eukaryota; kingdom Metazoa; phylum Arthropoda; class Insecta; order Coleoptera; family Carabidae; genus Harpalus; species Harpalus rubripes. The sequence continues at coordinate 22,015,920 of OY720455.1, forward strand.
GCGTGTGTGTGTGTGTGTGCGTGCGCGTGTTTGTGTGTGTGTGCGAGTGCGTGTGTGTGTGTGTGCGTGTGTGTGTACGTGCGTGCGTGCGTGCGTGCGTGTGTGTGTGTGTGTGTGTGTGGATCCTCCACTCTAACTCAAATACTATCATTCAGAAATCTTGTATTTCGAACTTTTTCTGTATTGAAAAGAGCCCATTAGATTTTGATGAAAATCGGATAACAGGAAATGCCATTTTACTAGAAGCTCAAAATAGTTTTTCTTCGAAAAATACCTGTAAATGTTATTTTTTCGAGAATAACGTTATTATAAAAATTCAAGATTATTAAATTTTCTGTAGATTTGCATTAATAATTTTTCTATATATTTTACGGATAAATTTATAAAATTATCTATAATTTAAATCCCAGAGCCTACGTTTCAAACAAACAAAACGCAGTTATTCAAATGTATATAACTAACAGATAAATGTCACTATCAAAGAACTAATCATTTCAAAATCATATTAGTAACGTTTTAAAAAGGAAAAAGTAAATAGAACAATAGAAAAGGAATTCAATAGAGTTTCCAGCATAAGTAAATATGGTATGTATTTAGATTAATAAAAATTAACGATTCACAAAAATAATTAAGCTAATCCTCATTTTTGGATTAGTGAATTCTATTCTGTCCTGGTATTTAAAATTTAATCTTCATTTTATTATAGTTCCGGTGGCTCAATGGTTAGAGCAACGCCTCATGTCATGAGTGCCCTCGGGGCTCTGGGTTGGGGTTTTAAAAAAGATAGTGACTTGGATTAGGTTAGACTATATTTTAAGAAATAAACTATCAAAATTAGATGTAAAATTCACTAATCCAAAAAACTTATTTTTTTGTGACTCGGGTTGTAAATGTTGGGAGGTATTGTGTTGGCCACACCAGATTTTTTCATTATTTTTATTGTACATTTAATGTTCTAATTTTTCTTTTTCAAAATTATGGTTCCAATTTATTGTTAGTCATCGTTCAAATCTCAAATAAAATGACAAAGAATACTAAATATAAATACGATAATGAAGTAAACAAGAAAATATCGTACAAAATTTAGGTTATATTTACAGTTTCCCATCATAACATGTAATGTATAGTTCAACAGCGACCTGTTGTGCTGGTTTTGCTGGTTTTCTTTTACTAGTTTTGCTGGTGTCATTGAATGTGCCCATTATATGTCGTTGCTACCGTTCTTTTCGTAATTTTCCGGTTAAAAATTACGTGGCGCCTATAATCCGTTTTTATAACCATTTTTGTGGTTTCGACTCCGCCCGTCTCCACTGTTTAAAAGATAGCGGCCTCCCTACACAAATAATCAATTTTGGGCTTAACTTCACTATATACCAGCTGTCTACTTTTTTGTTGACCATAGGGAATACAATGGTAAAATTTTCATATTGCTGAAAATTTTACCCAATTAATTTTAGAAGAAAAGTGTAAATATAAAAAATGTTCAGATGACATCTGTCATAAAGTTTTAATAATTATTGAACTCATTAATTTATTTAACTGCAAGCATGAATACATTTACCACCGCAGAAAAAACTCAGTGGAACAATATTAACAATTAAATATCAATTAATAAATATTTTGTGTCAAAGTCAAACAATACGACTGTTTGAATTGTACATTTTGTCTTGTATGGCACTCTGTAAAAAGCTTAAAAACGAATATTTTATTTTACGTTTATCTCAGGTCAAGAACCCATTACATCAATAAATTTAGGTTCATTTGATGTAGTATTTATTAGTGAACATTTTATGTGTTTACACTTTAGTTTTAAAATTAATAGGGCAGAATTTACAGCCATAGGAAAATTTTACCATTTTATATCCTATGGTCCATAAAATAGTAGACGCCCGGTAGAATGGATAAATGAAATGCTACACATATATAGAATGCATATGATGAACGCTGCTATATAGAAAGGATAAAGGTTATATCAGGAGGACAAACGGTATCATTATTTTGGTGCTCAATCACTTATCTAGTGTTAATTCGAGTTTCGTAAATTTGAGTTCTCCAGGCTTAAGGTCGCGAACCTAATGAAAAAATAAGTTCCTCTGTAACTGTGCTAATTTTGAGACCTGTGTTAGGTTATGTAAAGAATTATTAAAAAAATACATGTACAACAGCTTTTTTATTTAAAGTGAAAATATGAACATATTCGGCAATTGTCACTTTCACAAAAATTCCAGAATAATTAAGAATTAAAAAAATTATGTAATTAAAAGAAAATATTGATTAAAAATACAAAATTCTGGAAGCAAGAGATAAGAATACTTATAAGCGTACTATATTATATTACCATAATTTATAACGATTTATGTCACTCTACTTTAAGAACTCTTATACTTTTTACCTTCCGTCACCTTTAGGTAAGGAAGGTATTGTCTTTCGTCAAAAAATTCGTTGGTGAGTTTTTAATGAAAAAGCACGTTTTAAGGTCCTTAGAATACGATTTTACTATTTTTACGATGATGTCTGTATGTATGTATGTATGTATGTATGTATGTATGTATGTGTGTGTGTGTGTGTGTGTGTGTGTGTGTGTGTGTGTGTGTGTGTGTGTGTGTGTGTGTGTGTGTGCGCGCGCGCCTGTGTATGTGTGTGCGAGTGCGTGTGCGCGCGTGTTTGTGTCTGTGTGTGTGTGTGTATGTGTGTGTGTATGTGTGTGTGTGTGTCTACGATAACTCTAATACTACAATTCCAAAAATTATAATTCTTTCGTATTCCTCTTTGTTGCATCCATATGAAGAGTTGATTAGATTTTGGTTATAATTGGTCAACCGGAAGTACCCTCATTTAACGATTTTAACAGTTTTTCTTGAAAAAACTATGTTAGATATCATTTTTTCACATTTAGATAGAGAGTTATAAAATTATAAGGAATTAAATTTCAGAAATTAGCCAGCTATGGTAGAAACATCTACTATATTAAGAAAATTCTGATTGAAAGATGTCAGTGTCAAGTGCAATTGACATATTCGTAGTATATGTGTGTTATAATTTTACTCGAAATATAGGATCTTTTTGCTCGAAACTTTCTGTATTGAATTTGTATAAAATACATACACTTGTCGAAAGGTAATGTACAAGAAATATAAAATCTTTTGCAAGGAACTTTCTGTATGGATTTTATATAAAATACATACGCATTTACGAAAATTCTACCGGTAGATACCGCATCTACCGATTGTGTTCGAAAACACGAGTGGTAAAAAGTTACCGTGTTCGAAAATTGTTCAATATCTACCAGATCCATCTACCGGATTCATGAAGAATCTAATCTCTAAAAAGGTAGTGATGCAAAACGAAGCGCGCGCGTTAAAAGTGGAAATGCGTTGAAAGTAGGACTCTGCTCAATTTGTTAACTTCATCAAATTTCTAACCTGTTTCAAATTTTTTCATAGGTTATGGATCTACCCTGTTTACCACTTGCGTTCTTAAAATATCGATTCTAGTAGCTATAACCTGATAAAAAGCAGTTTACCAGTAACAGATAACTGACGGAAGGTAATGTGCTGGCCACATCAGATTTTTTCTCACTGTGCCGGAGCTAATTTCATCTATACATTATAGATTAAATAACTTGCTATATTTTTAATGAGAAATCTTCAGAAAGAAACTTTTTAAGAACCATAAATCAAGGATTTAACGATTTTATTCTTAGCTTTATACGACTTCATTGCTATAAAGAATTTGTAGTTTTTAGTTTAACATTAGCAGTAAATAATCTGAAGGACTGATTTTAATTAAATTTAAAACAAAGAGGTTTATTTACTACAGGTTCGTCTTTCTAATAATATGTATTACGTTTATCTTCATTCTATTAAACACTGATTACACAAATACTTTTTGCATGCAATGGTACCTAATGGCTGAATAAAATACGAGACAGAGTCAAATGGAAACTTTAAACGTTGTTAAACAAAATTAAATTAAATCTGTAATTAGCGTGTTTACTAATACCTGAGTAAGTCCCAAAAATTTAACTCTTTTCCATATATTTTTCCATATCGGGTGTTCAGACAAAGTGCAAAAAGAAGCTGGGGTCTTCTGAGTTCGACTCTAAAAATAACTCGAAGGACCAATGATGCGAGTCCTGATTCCCAACAATAATTGAAAAATATAAACAAAGAAATAAATTTTGAACCCAAGCGAAAATAATTAAATATTATTCAGAGTTGAATTGTAATTCCAAACTGAAAGTATAAGTGTAGTAAGTAATATAAACAGAAGTGCCTTATAATTGTGCCAGAAATTATGCTAAAACAATAACAAATAAAGCGGAGTGATATAAGCGTTTGTATATGTATATATATATATATATATATATATATATATGATTGAACACAAGTACAAATACTGTCAAATACACCTTAAAAAAATGTAACACTTACGTAAAAATATGTGCAGAAAATGCAGAATAGAGTGAACTGCAATTAAAAATTAATATATGAATGCAGGGTAAAATATATTGCACTATAGAACAAAATTGAATTACTCACTTGTAAGATTGTATTTTAAAAAATATTAACAAGTACTTACTATCTAAAAGATGGTTATAAGAGCGTACAGAATACCTGATACTTGTGTTGAATGAACTATTATATAGTATAATCTGTTTATTTTCTCGAAGCTACATCGTTAAAAGTAAGGACGCTAGAAAGTTCTTTCTTTGATTATCCCAAATTTAAAACAATGTACTAATGTTGTTTTTGCAAAGAACTCCTCAATTTAATATCGGTCATACTCATAGTCCGGATGTTAAAGGAATTCACTATGCATTTATGATACAAACAAGCCGCTTGGTTCATATGTCACTGAAACCATACCCTACCGATTAAGAGATGTAGCCACCCGGAAATGCCCCGGAGGCACAAGTTATTGCAAGTTGTATCTCATTGGCTCAGTTTTCTTGAAGTCGCCATGGTGCGCAAACCATTGGACTTCAGAATGGATTTCTTATTATATTAATTGCAATGGAAAGGTCTTTGATGCTGCAGTGCAAAAATGTTTGGTAACATATATAACGTATACATTTTCCTCTTGAATTTAGCACATTGTGTTTTTTTGAAGAAAATTTTGGCTTCCTTGGCGATTGCGCAAGAACGCAATGTTATACCAGAAAATAATCCGAATGAAAATAGTAGCGCGTTCAAAGAGCTCAGTGGCATGTCTGTGCCTTTCAGAGGCCCACCGACACGAAAGTTACTAAAGAGACGCCTAAGTGAGCCGAGCCGCTCTGCGCAAGACAGACCATTGTTACGTCAATTGGAGCAAGGCGTTTAGTTTATATGTTGCTTCGACAATATTCTACCGATTAAGAAGTGGAGGCACTTGGAAAGGTTGCACAGGCTCTGTGTATTGCGGGTTGTATACTTCATTGACGCGTTTTTCTTAAAGTAGTAGTAGTGTGCAAACCATTGGACCTACAGAGCTGATTTTATTTTTATATTACTTGTAATGATAAGGTCGTTGCTGCCGAGCAAAAAAACGAGTTTGGTTTTATATAATGTATTCATGTTTCTCTGGAATTTAGCACATCCTGGTTTTTTTGGAGAACATTTTGTCTTTCTTGGCCGATTTCGCAAGAACTCTACGTTATACAGGAAAATAACCTGAATAAAAGTTGTAGCGCATTCAAAGAGCTATCGATATAGGGCTCAGTGGCGTGTCTGTGGCTATCAGAGGCCCGTCAACATGGAAGTTTCTAAAGGGAGGCGTAGGTGCACAGAGTAGCTATTTGGTTCATAAGTAGCTGGGACCAAACCCTACCGATTAAAAGGTGTAGCCATCCAGAAATAATGCGCAGGCTTTGTATATTGCGGGTTGTGTACCTCATTGGCGCGTCTTTTCTTATTAAAGTCGCATGGTACGCAAACCATTGGATCTACAGAACTGCTTTTTACCTTCCGTCACCTTTAGGTAAGGAAGGTATTGTCTTTGGTCAAAAAATTCGGTGGTGAGTTTTTGATAAATAAGCACGTTTTAGGGTCCCTAGAATACGATTTTACTATTTTGACGATGATTATATATATATATATTAATTGTAATAATAAGGCATTTGATGCTGCAGTGCAAAAAAGAAGTTTCATTACTTATAACGTATCCATTTTCCTCTTGAACAGAGCACAACGTGTGTGTGTGTGTGTGTGTGTGTGTGTGTGTGTGTGTGTGTGTGTGTGTGTGTGTGTGTGTGTGCGCGTGTGTGTGTGTTTGTGTATGTGTGCGTGTGTGTGTGTGAGGGTGTGAGTGTGTGTGTATGTATGTATGTATGTGTGTGTGTGTGTGTGTGTGTGTGTGTGTGTGTGTGTGTGTGTGTGTGTGACAAACTTGTCGCCTGCGATATCTCTAATAATACAATTTCATAAATTAAAATTCTTTCATATTCTTGTTCGTTACACCCATGTGAAAACCTTATTAGATTTTGGTTATAATTCGTCAACCGAAAGTACCCTCATTTGAAGGTTTCAACCGTTTTCTTGAAAAAACGATTTCACATGTAATGTGCTTCTGATAGCCACAGACACGCCACTGAGCCCTATATCGATTGCTCTTTGAATACGCTACAATTTTTATTCGGGTTATTTTCCGGTATAACGTAGAGTTCCTTCGCAATCGGCCAAGGAAGACAAAAATGTTCTCCAAAAAAACCAGGATGTGCTAAATTCCAGAGAAACATGAATACGTTATATGTAACCAAACCCGTTTTTTGTGCAGCAGCATCAAAGACCTTATCATTGCAAGTAATATAAAAATAAAATCAGCTCTGTAGATCCAATGGTTTGCACACTACTGCTGCTTTAAGAAAAACGCGCCAATGATGTATACAACCCGCAATACACAGAGCCTGTGCAACCTTTCCTGGTGGCTACACTTCTTAATCGGTAGAGTATTGTCCAAGCAACACACAAACTAAACGCCTTGCTATAATTGACGTATCAATGGTCTGTATTGCGTAGAGCGGCTCGGCTCACTTACGCGTCTCTTTAGAAACTTCCGTGTCGGTGGGCGTCTGAAACAGATCTGGACAAATTACCGGAAAGTAGTACTTGAAGTACAAGTACCAAGTATCTGAATGCTTAAAAATGTACTTGAAGTACAAGTACTTTTTCATGGTCTAAAATACTTGAAAGTAACAAGTAATTGAAAAAGTATTTGTAAATTTGGGTGCAAGTACTTTTTCAGATAATTGAATTTTTTCTGATTTAATGGACCTTAAAAGGTGATTATTGACAAAAATTCAATATGCGATATTTATTGAGTTATTGAAAACAAGTGTCACAGTAATTATTTTGCGTAAGATTAGTTTTATTAAATTTATTATGTTTTGTTTCTAATTAGCTATTTAGGTACGTAATCGATGCTGTTGTATAAGAGCTACATTTAATGATACTGGTATTCAATGTATTTTATTTCAGTTTATTTCTAAATTTCAGTGTGAGAACATCGATATTGTAGTGTTTCAGGTGAGAGAATTAATCTAGCGTGTGTATGGTTGTGGGTGTGCGTGTGAGGCAGTACGGTGTACTGTAGTGGCCGCATCGTGTGAACCCGAGGCTGTAGTGACCCGCATCTGTGGTCGCCAACGGTAGCAGCAGTTAGGGCTGTAGTGATCTGATCCAATTGGTTAAGAGGAATGTGTCCAGATCACCACCGAAGCGGCAGTGGTTCCGTAGTGGCCGCTCGTGTGAACCCGAGGGTTGCCAGCGTAGCAGCAGGGAAGGCTGTAGTGACCCGCATCTATGGTCGCCAACGGCAGCAGCAGTTAAGGCTGTAGTGATCTGATCCAGTTGGTGGCTAATTTGCAGTTTATCCAGAATTCAAGAATTTTGTATTAATAGTTATATATACATGGTAAACCATTAAAAACACTAAATACCGCTAAAAATTGGGTGCGGAAAGCTATATTTATAGAGATTAAGGCATTCTTTCTGAAAGAAATTAGGTTAGATGAACTACATATATTTCCATTTTTAAGTAGGTACTTACACTTTCTTACGAATAATACTGTTTCAATTAATGTATATTTGCAAAATTATGTCTTATTTTCCTTCTTATCCTACGTTTTATAACATTTTTTATTTATAATTTTGCGTTCATCTGTCAAACTATTGTAAACTAACATGAAGATAGTGGGCCGAGCGAAGCGATGTCGAATGTGTGTGCCTGATGTGCTTTAGGTATTGTTTTTGTCGGGATTCTTTTAAATTTCTTAAAAAATACGTGTGCGTTAGGTATTGTTTTTTGCCAAGATTTAAAAAAAAAATTCTTAAAACATTATTGTGCGTTAGGTACTGTTTTTGTCGGGATTAAAAAAAAATTCCAAAAAAATATATAAATACCTGTTTCCGCGCTCCATTTTTATGTTTTCTTATTATATTTTAGCTAAAATAAGACATTACAACAAAGAAATTGCAATTTCTACTATTCTGGATATACTGCAATCCACCCCAGTTGGTTAAGAGGATTGTCTCCGGATCACCACCGAAGCGTCAGAGGTTCCGTAGTAACTAGCGGTACTGCCCGTAGTTGCCAACATGTGTGTACGGTGTGTGGTTGCCTTCTCACTGAGTTTTTCTCATGTGTTAATTCTTTTGCAGAAATAATCACGGCGTGGAGGAGGATTCAGAGTGACCGGGTTCGGCCAGGCGACGGTCATCTAGATTTGTTATTTTTTTTGTATTAATACTGTATATACTGGTTTGGGTGATAAATGTATTGTAATATTCTTATCTTCAGCCCCAACATTTAATCGTCATTTATAACACAAGATTTTCTCGCTGGGACTCTGCCATATCACCTAGCGATTGCATGACGTAAAATTGACGTCATGTGATCGCCAGGCGATATGAGAAGCAGTTCCGAGATGTTAGAGTGACGTCATTTTTACGTCATGCGATCACCAGGCAATACGGTAATAATAATATAGTTAGGTAATAAAAACATTGTATATGCAGTATGCGGATTAGAGTTAATTTATTCATACTAAAAAATATGAACCAAACGGCTTGCTTGCATCACAAAATGCTGGGTGGAGGCAAAATTTTGCCCTTGACAGCCAGACGATCATAACTCATCTAATTTTGAGATTAGAATATAAGTGTATATGGTATTTTCGACTTAAAATTACCTAAGGAACACACCCTTAAGTTGCGGGATAGCCTGTATAAATTTGGCATGGTTATAGACATTTGCCATGTATAGGAATATCTTTTAAAAGTCATTTGAGTGTAATATAAAATGTCTATCTCAGTTTGAAATGCCCAATGTGTAGAATCTTTTCCGGCTAAGTAGGGGGATATGTGGAGGGTATCTCGGGCAACGGTTCCAACCCTTGTCAGTTGTATGCGAACCCTCAAATGTAATAATTGTTAGAATCAGAGTCGTGTTTTACTTGCTCGTCACGTAGTGAAAAGCAGAGTTGAAATTGAGCAACGCTATGCAATAAAATTTTGCGTTAAATTCGTAATTCTTGTCCTGCCAACGATTGAAATGATTAAAAAAAGAGTTTTGAGAGTTCACCCCCACATCGCCACTTTATGGATCCTTTACCATGACAACGCTCCCTGCAGGGCCGGATTGAGACATGCGTGCGCCATCGGCTCATGATGTTTATTGTTTTTAGCTCCAACTTCACTAAAATTTGATAAACGCGCCTGGTTGCTGTAAATGTAATATAATTAGGTGCCTCCTAAAATGTGTGCGCCTGAGGCTGCAGCCTCAGCCTGTTAGGTAAATTGGCCCTGTCTCCTTGCCACATCTCCTTGTCTGCCCGCGAATGGTTGACCAACAAAAATATTGCAATGCATCCACATGCACCCTAAAGCCCTGACTTGCCACCCTGAGATTAATTTAGTTCTTAAAACTTAAATCCCACCTCAAGGGGACTCATTTTGTGACACTGAGAACATCCAAAAAGCCGTTGCTCAATATGAAAAATTCTCGAGCAGACAAGGAGGTGTTGCAGGGAGCCAGGGCCAGTTTACGCAATAGATTGAGTGGGCTACAGCTTAAGGCGCACAGATTTTAAGGGGCGCCCAATTCTATTACAATAGCAGCAACCAGTTTATCAACTTTTAGTGTAGTTAGAGATAAAAAAAAATTAAACGTCACCAGCCGCGGGCGCACGCATGTCTTAATCCGGCCCTGCAAGAAGTGTTGTCATGGTAAAGGATTCATGAAGTGGCGATGTGGTGGTGACTTGTCAAAACTCGTTTCCTTAATCATTTCAACCGTTGGCGGACAAGATTTACCGTGTTTTACGCAAAATTTTATTGCATAGCGTTGCTCAATTTGCATTTCACCATGTGACGAGCAAGCAAAACACAACTGTGGATCTTCTAACAATTGTTACATTTAAGGGTCGCATACAACTAGCAAAGGTTGGAACTGTTAATTGAGATTCCCCACCTCATACCCCGCCACTTCGCCGGCCCGAGGAAGCCTCTTGGCGGAGCAAAAAAAAATCACTCTCATTAGTTTCGAATGTACCTCGTATGTAGTTGTAGTTCTCATTTTCCGGTCGCAAATGAAAGGAAATAAATAATATTATAGTAAGTAAACATTTTCAATGTAAATTTTAGTTTCATCCGAGATTTTATCCGCAGTTAAATAAATTGATATCATATACTATTGTAAAACTGCTTAAAAAAACAGAATTAGTAGACTACGGTAGTTTTTGTCCTGGCACTGGTTGTTAAATTGTTCGTACAAAAGGCTTTTATAAGTACGTACAGCGTAGAGTTGGAACCGGAGGAAGCTTGGGTTTTTAATTTTTTGTGATATTTGGTAAATTAGCTATTCAAACGAAGTTCCAAATGTACACTCAATTAGTGTTTTCTACTCAGCCTCACTCATTGCCATCATTACCAGCTTTCCAAAATACTCATTATAATACAATATATAAAATAACTATAGAAACCAATATTCGTAAAAATTAATATACATACTGTAATGTGCAGCGCCTACAGTCGCCGCCGCTGTTGCAGCCGCGCCACAGCGATGAGCGAGTGTCTATTTTTAGCGATGATGCAATAGCCACGGACGGTCGTGCGTTGTCATCAGACTTGTCCAAACCTGCTTAATTATTCGAGTGATGTAATCTATTGTGTCTGAGTTTTTATCTGGAATAGTGTTCTAGTAGTTTCTCGAATACAAACGTCGGAGTATATAAGCACTGTTAGCGCAGGCATTGGACAGCGTCTCGTATTAAGTAGTTGGGGATATAAACAGATAGTCGACAAGTGGTGAACATAAATAAATATAATTATATAAATAAATGAGATATATTGTTTAAATAAATAATCTTCGTCTTTAATGCCTGTATGCACCAACACTCTATAAATCATTCAGTAACTAATCAATAAATATAATTTATTGATTCAATAAAATTTAATGATATTCACCATTGATTTTATTCATTCTTTTCTAATCAAAAACTTATTCATTGAATAATCATTTTTGAAGATTTTTTTAGCATGTTGGTAACAAAATTGTTACCTGTCACTCATGTCAGTGTCAAACAACAATATAAATAAATATTTTATAATTAATAAAGTTTATTTAAATTTATTTCTTATAACTAAATCAGCTTCACATACAACTTGGACAGTAATATTAAAGTATTTTTTTCTATTTCTGAATATTTCTGCTTGTTCACCACTTGGTGATTCCACCCGAATATGTGTGCATCTAAAGCACCAATCACTCCGTGAAATCCAGCAATTTTATAAAAGTTTTCCACAATATTTTGTTGTGATCGATGGTTTGTCGGTATTTTTATATAATCACGGCCCAGTGCACAAATTAAACAAACATGTATTATGCGATATACTTTTGATTGGGATTTAGGATACTTGAAAATAATCCCCAATTCCTAAATGTATGTTACCTCTATAGTCAGAAAAATTTACTCTGTCGCTTCCTGTAATAAAACTATAACTATATTAATTGTGATAAAGCGATAGGTATACAAAAATAGAATTTATGCTAAAGGAACAGAGGAAGTAAGATTATTTTACTATACAAAGCACTCAGAACAGGTAGCGTGCCTTTAAGATTTCATGCAATGCATGTCTTCATTTCAACAGAGCGGCGCAAATAATGACACGTTGGCATCATGTATGCAAACAGCGAGCGATATGCCGCTTTGTCATGATTACGATATTTATAGTTTTATTGCTGGACAATTTTTCTGACTATAGCATAGTTTAATATCTCAATAACTGATTAATTGGTGAAACTGGCCTGTTTTTTTTAAGATGATGGTTGCAAGCTGTTGATAATTTTTAATAATAAAGTCGATACTAAATTTTTGATTAACGAAATGTGTTTTTAAAATCAATTTCGTCAAAATCTTCAAAAAGATTTGTTTGTAGCCAAAAACTATGGATTCTGGGAACTCGATTTTGTTCCAAATCATCATCATCATCATCATCATCATTTGAAAATTCTGATGAATGCAGAAGTTTGGTATAAAAATTTATACTACAAAATAAAAATTATTTAGACACTTATGCCCATATGCACCAACAGAGAATAAATCTTGGAATAGCTATTGGATCCATATGATTTATTCATTCAGTAAAATAAAATGTAATTCATCACATGGATATATGGAGTCCTTAAGTATTGATTTATTTATTCATTCAATAGTAATTTCTAATCATTTTTGTTAAGGTTGGTAACGAAACAAAACCATAAATTGATTTTCAAAACGTCGCCGGTAAGTGAAGTAAAAATGTAAGTCAATGAAAACAATATTTTTTTTTCTTAAATAATAGCTCAAACTATTTATGAAATTTAATAATTGTAGAATAATATGGAATCTAAAATACGATGTCGATCTAAAAACTTCACAGAAAGGGAACTAGTGGTGAACGCAATTTCAATCAATTACAACATTTGCATGATGAGTGCAAAAGACGTGCAAAAAAATTTTTGCTGACAAGGTTTGTAGTTGTATATTTGACAATCATTAGTGGCAGACTCCCTATTAGGCTGCAGGCTAAAGTCTGCGGAGGCAAAATATTAAGGGCAACAATTTTTTCTGGTAGTTTTTAGCAAAAGTGATCTCAAAATTCAAATAAAGCAAAATTGCCGCTTGTATATTTTATTAATATAAATTTCGGTATATTTGTCCTTTCAGGAATTATTTTTAAAAAATGGTTTTTAATTGTAACAACAATTTCGTTGATTACAACAATAAAAATGTGACTACAACAATAAAAATGTGATTCCAAAAAAGAAAATTACTTAAAAAAATTATCATAATACTTGTTATTGTATGTATTTATTCTGATTACAACAAAGAAATTTTTGATTGCAATAAAGAAATTTGACTGCAATAATAAAAATCAGTACGTAATTACACAAAAATAAATTGATTATAATAGTTGTTGCAAAATCGTATATTTTTCAACACATAGATATTGAATCCGTAACCTTGCTATGGAACTGAATTTGTTGCCATAAGTTATTTACTGGTTTATTAAATCAATAGCCGTAAATAATGTTGGTGAATTACAAATCATTCCATAACTTAAGTTATTGAATCCATAAATCTTATGGAGTAATGGTGCATACGGGGGCTAATCTCTGCTTTCAAATTTTGTTACATTTTTGTACAAATACCTTTTAGAATTGTAATAAACAAGGAACATAAATTATTTTCAATATTTCGCTTGACAGGTGACAGTTCTCTATTGATTCAATAACATCGCTATTGAATGATGTTGAATCCGTAACTTATTTACATATTTATTGAGTCAATAAGGCTAGGTAATGTTTGTGAATTGCAATTTATTCATTAACTTAAATTATTGAATCCTTAAGCCTTATTGAGTGTTGGTGCATACGGGCATTAATGTTTTATAATATTCTTAGTCTTAATTAGTGTTTAATATTTGTTTAATCGTAGTGTTCATTATATTTATCAACTTTTAATTATATTTAATATCTATTTATCGTTATAATAAACTTTTATTTTAATTAATAATAATTGTTTAAAATTTACACTTCACCCAAATAAATAAAAACGTTGCAATACTTTATCAAGCGTGTAGAACAAATAATAATAATTGTATACACGTATTAGGCCCGCAGCTCATACCCGAAAACTGCTCTAGAAATAAAAAAAGCGATGAAGTTGAGGTAACCGGTTCAAACCAATTGAAATCGATAGTAGATGCAAAATTGCATCTACAGTTGATTTTGACCTAAGTTTGGACAATGCCGACACATATAAAAACCATAAAAATGCATTTTTTTCGGTGCGCTGTTCAAACTGAATTTGCACTTTACCTCGCCATATCTTAGCTAATTTTACATATATAGATTTGAAATTTTAACACAATTAAGACTAAGTGAGTCTTGAAGTATTAAGCTTTATCCGAGCTCTTAACATCAATTAGAAACAAAATGGCGAATTTTTTAAAAAATCCAACGAATTTGTGAGATTCTTTTTTCGAATTAAAAAGTTGTGTTATGAATTTTTGAAATTTGCATTTTTCTCTATTCCACAGTGTAGTCGAATTCTTGAAGAAGTTTTCTGGAAAGTTTCAGATCAAAATATGCTAATATGCAGCGGTTCAAAAATTACAACAATATTCAGTGGACGCTCGAAATCGCGCGCCGCGCGCTGTCTCGTGTATGTACTATTTGCCTGACAGAGCAGATACAGGAATTATAACACATTTATGTTATTATTATTGCTCATAGTACAAAAATTCGATCCAATATTCAGGTATGGTTTCAAACTGGAACAATAACGACAAAAAAATTATTTGAGACGATATATACCAATTAACAGCGTCATTGGAGAATGGGCCCGTCCAACTTTTTTTGAATTTCTTATATGCTATGAAGAATTTAAAAATAGAAATTCCGTATTTTTTGTTTTCTTGAAATTATGTTTAATAACGCCTAAAATAATTATTAAAGTTTGTGATCAAAAATCTTTAGAGCTAATGGTAATAAATAAACGAGATAGTTATTTCAAAATATATTTGTTTGATTTACTTACACGAATAAACGCCCGCACGGTGCAAATATATCATCTTTACCGATATCTGTGTACAAAGCAGATTGGCACACTCAGCAATGGGTAATAAGCCGTGATGATATATTTTATTTGATATATACTCGTATTTTACTTACATGAATGGGTATAGGAGTAGTGTTAATTGATAATATATGAAAAACTTCCCAAGTACATTAAACATAAATCAGGTAAGTAAAATTAATATTAGCTTTTTTTCATAATCAGGTTAATCATTCGCTTTAATTAATATGACTTTAAGACTTTCTTTAAATAATATTAAAGGTTATTATACTCACCAAGTGCCATTATTATAATTAAAATAGTATTTAAACTATGTTCTGTTTATAATTAAATACAACAATGGCAGTATTGATTACAATAATCAAAGCATATAATTCATAATAAAAAGTAATCCAACATTTACATATCTAATTACTAAATGATTGCAACAATGACAAGTATTGGGATTACAATAATTAAAACATAAATTATATTATAATTTTATTTAATAAGTAAATTTTCTTTTGATCTTAATAAAAAATTACTCGGATATATTAAATATGTGTATGTTAGAGTATGTGTAAAGCCAATCGCGAATTTATGAGTAAAATATGCATGGGCCACTGTATAGTGACATTTTCACAGGGACGACTGTAATGACGCTGACGTTACAACATGGCGATCATTTTACGCTAAAAACTTTAATTACATTATTATAGGTATAAAAATACAACATATTATAGCAATTTTTATTTTGTTTTCATTTATTTATATTCAAAATTCATATGCGACATGTAATTTCTAAAAAGTCGAAGACTTGGACGGGCCCATTGGGAAAAGAATTGAGTTTTGCACTTCCATTGATATGAGGTTATTGACGTATGCAGTCGGTTTGTTGCTACTCTATATGATTTAGCCGGAAAGTATTCCATATTTCGCAGAAATATTAATCAGTTACGTGTTATGCTTTCGTCCTCCAAAATAATCGCAGTTGACAACCTTCCACCATCACAACCTGCGCTTCTGTAACATTTAAAAAGGTGTCATTTGCAAACTTACGTTTGATATAATCCACACAAATCAATAATTGAACCTCTCGATTTAACAACTTGTGGTTGGAGATGCGAAGGAAATTTCATTATACCAGTAATGTTCGAAGGGCCAAGTAGTCTAGAATGACTACAGAAATACATTTGCAATTGTAGTGCGAAATCTACTTCATGCAGTCAAGCTGAATCATGCACTTGCTTTTCCCAAAAAATAAAATGTTGCCCACTATGTAAATGCTCCTCAAAATGTTTTTCACAACCCATACAAGACAAAAACGAAAATTAATATGTATGGATAAAGCAGATATACAATGACTGTTTTATATATATATATATATATATATATATATATATATATATATATATATATATATATATAAGTTACCGCTGTCCAAATCGCTGAATTGCAGTTCCCAGGCGTCGAACCCGACACCTGAGTTTCCCGTTTCCAGCTTATAGACTTTAGTGCAGTTACAAGACAGTCAGAGTTTAGAATTCATACAATAAACAGTAGAATAGAATAAATGTAATAATTAATTAAATAAATATTATTAATTTGATGTGTAACAAATGATAGTTTTGGCATTATAGTAAACTCACAATAAAAAACCCTTTTTAAAAACAATATTTCGGATCTTCGAAATATAACTGGCGCAGTCTAAAAGGATTTTTCGGGCGAATTTTCACATCGCGTGAAACTCGTGTTCGTATCAACGATCCACCGAAAAGAACCACAACCCCAGGGAGAAGAAGCGACTACGTTCAAGTGCAAGACCACCCAGTTCCTTCATCTGCGCGCGAATATCGACGACGAAAGAACAAGGCGCTGCTGAACACAGACCTGACCGGGAATCAACGCATTCAATGGACAAATTGCTTCTATTATTGTGAGTACACACATGTCACACAATTATCAGTACCATTCTGACTCAGATACAGGATCGGATACACATTCAAACCCAGAAACTTCCTCTGACTCCGAGTCCACACTCGTAACTTCTAAACCTTATAAAAGTAAACGTAGAATAACAAAAAACAAAGCAAAAATGCCACAAGAAGTAGCAGCAGGCTTAGTATTACAACCTGCACGTCTTGAAAAACACTATCTTGACATGATCCCAGATTTCTATGGTGATAGTAAATTATTATCCCGCTTTCTTGAAATTTGCGAAAAATTAGTTAACAAATTTTATAATTTGGTTGACGAAGCAGATTTTCAAAATGAGTACCTTATGTCGAGCATTTTAGCAAAAATAAAAGGTGATGCCGCAATAAACATCGCCAGTAGCACAATAAGTAAATGGGCAGACGTTAAACAAGCATTGTTAAACGCCTACTCAGACAAACGAGATTTATACACGCTTAGTATCGAATTAACCGAATTGCGACAAGGCAATGAAACGGCATTCGAATTTTACAATAAAATTCAGGACATATTAAACCTCCAAATCTCTTATATTAGTAATCACAGTTTAGCACTTGCTAAGCCTTATTTAACAGAATATTGTCAAAATTACGCTTTGAGAATTCTCCTCCGAGGACTAAAAGATCCTCTAGGAACTCTTATGAGAACAAAGAATCCCAAAGATATGAACACCGCGTTAAACATGCTGACAAACGATTTTCAGTTAGAAACGCACAGTCGTCCACAATATCACAAAAATATCACCCATACTCAACACAAACAGAAACAAATAATTCACAATACACAAAATAGACAACCACAATATCCACAGCTGATGTACAGACCAAATCCACCTACCAACCCAATTTTTAAACCTACCACCAATCAATATCCTAATCAATTTCCGAATCATCAAATAAGGAAACCTTACACGCCAAATCAATTTCCCTCAAATCAAGGAAATAAAACATTTAATAACCAATCCCAAAATGTTTTCAAACCAAACCCCAATTATAAAGCCCCCAAGCCTACGCCTATGAGTGTCAGTACTAGACAGTCAACGACACCCAGGCCAGGAACGAGCCAGTACCGTCCGCAACAATTTTATAACACGCAAAACAGACCGAATTTTATAGCGGAAGAATGATTTAATACTGAAATTGACGAATACACTGAAATTAACAATATTGGAGAACAAAATCCCGATTATTATGTAACTGACCCTAACCCTGAATATTACGTTACTGAACCAAATTCTGACGATACGAACGAGTTTTTTCCGATAACAGCCTCGGAACAAACGTCGAATTAATGAACGTAATACACAATCATAGTGAATTACCATTTGTCATCTTCCCAGAACTAAATTTGAAAGCTTTAATAGACACAGGAAGCACACGTTCTTTTATAAACCCAGATATTGCACAAAAATATTTCAAAGAAAAAATCAAAAATGATCCTTTCAAAATTACAACCGCGCACGGAACATCATTAGAGAATTTTAGCATTATAATACCTGCCTCCAAATTATTTAATTACCCTAATACTTTATTAAAATACCACCTATTTAATTTTCATAAAAATTTCGACATCTTATTAGGACTAGACAACTTGAAAATTTTAAATGCAAACATTGACCTAACTCATGACAAAATAATCACCCCTACTCAAGAAATAAAGATCCACTACCACACAATACTTCCAAAATTCAATCATGTTAAAATACCTCCAAAATCTGAAAAATTTACTAAAATAGTTGTAAATAATATAGAAAACGGCGAAGCATTTATACCGGAAACCAAAATAAATAATTTAATCATTCCAGAAGGTCTAGCAAAAATCGAAAATAATGAAATTATATACCCGATTATAAACCTAGGCGAAAACGACGAAATTATAAATTGTGTAGATTGCGTACAAGTCCAGGAAATAAATAACTTTGAAATTAATAATATAAGTTTTATTCAAAATGAAACAAAATTTAAATTAGACATGAATAACATTAGAACTGACCACATGAATAACGAAGAGAAACGCGAGATAAGAAAATTACTGAGCGAGTACTCAGATATCTTTCATACGGACGATAAGCCACTAACCTTTACGAACGAAATAAAACATTCCATTCGTACAAAAGATGAAATTCCCGTATATGCGAAAACATATAGATACCCCGAGGTACACAGGAAAGAAGTGGAATCCCAAATTCAGAAAATGTTAAATGTTAATCAGAACATTATCCGTCCCTCCCCTTGGTCATCCCCCGTCTGGATTGTACCTAAAAAATTAGATGCATCCGGAAAAACGAAATGGAGACTCGTAATTGACTATCGGAAATTAAACGAGAAGACCATCGATGATAAATATCCAATACCTAACATCAATACACTTTTAGATAAACTTGGTAGATGCCAATATTTTTCAACTTTGGATTTAGCGTCAGGATTTCACCAGATTGAAATGAGTGAATCCGACATACAAAAAACTGCCTTCAGCACAGAAAATGGTCATTTCGAATATTTAAGAATGCCCTTTGGATTAAAGAACGCACCAGCCACTTTTCAAAGAGTGATGGACAACGTTCTTCGAAATTTAACCAACGAAATTTGTCTCGTATATCTTGACGATGTAATAATTTTTAGTACATCTCTCCAAGAGCACATTCAAAATTTAAAATCAGTTTTTAATCGTAGTAACTCCAGATGGTGTCAAACCCAATCCGGACAAGATCCATGCTATCAAAAATTACCCCATCCCAAAAACAGCCACAGAAATCAAAGCATTTCTAGGACTATTAGGCTATTACAGGAAATTTATTAAAGACTTTGCAGATCTTACTAAACCCTTCACGAAATGTTTGAAAAAAGATGCCACTATTAAATACAATGACCCCGAATACATTAATTGCTTTAACACCTGCAAAAATGTCCTAATAAACGAACCCATCCTTCAATACCCGGACTATAAGAAACCTTTTAACTTGACAACAGACGCAAGCCAATATGCTATCGGTGCTATATTATCACAAGGACCCATAGGATCTGACCTACCCATCGCATACGCGAGTCGAACGCTAAATAGCTCAGAAATAAACTATAGCACAATCGAAAAAGAACTACTTGCTGTCGTATGGGCTACCCAAAAATTTAGACATTACCTGTATGGTAGAAAATTTAAAATCATAACCGACCACAAACCTTTAATATACTTACATTCACTGAAAGAACCCCATTCAAAATTAATGAGATGGCGACTCAAGCTAGAAGAGTACGATTATGAAGTTATTCATAAAAAAGGCTCTCTAAACAAAAATGCAGACGCATTATCACGTATTGAGTTAAACATAAACACTTTAGACCCAGAATCACAAAGTCTTTTCGATCTCATCGAAAACTTTAACGATACTTATTCTAACCCCGACAATGACAAACAATCCTTAATTGTAGAACCTGACGAAGACGAACAGCATGATCCCGAAACTGATCAAACAATTCACTCGAACCCCGAACACCCTATTGTAGGTATAACAATCACTGAATCACCTGTAAATTTTGGTAAAAATCAAATTTTTATATCACAAGTTAAACACTCTCCTTCTAAACCAAAAATTCAAAAATTTCATTGCGATAAAATGAGAATTCATCTCCAAATTTCTGAAACAGATTTCGAACAAGATACAGTAAACTTTATAAAAGAATATATTACACCAAAGGTGAAATATTACCTATACTTTGAAACACCCATTTATGAGAAATTTAGTAATGTACTACAAAAATATTTTAAACATTCAGAAATAAAATTTATTAAAAGCAACATAAAACTAATAGACGTAGAGGAAAATGATGAAATCTTACAAGTAATAAAAAACTTCCACGAAGGTAAGACAAACCATCGCGGAATAAATGAAGTTCACACTCAAATTAAAAAACGATATTATTGGCCGAACCAGCTAAAGACCATCACAGACTTTATAAACCAATGTGAAATTTGCTTAGCTGCTAAATATGAAAGAAACCCTATCAAACCAAAACTAAATATTACTCCTACTCCCAATAAACCATTGGACATCATCCACATTGACACACTCTCTCTAGAAAACACCAAATTCCTAACTATAATTGACGCTTTTTCTAAATATGCTCAAGCATATAAAGTTACATCCACAAATGCTATAGAAATTGCTAATAAATTGACAAGATTTTTCTCACACCACGGTATACCCAAATTAATAGTAGCAGATAATGGGCTCGAATTCAAAAACAATGTCATAAAAGAGTTATTAAGCCTGCATAAAATCGAAATTCATTTCATTTGCTCACAAAACCCAAATTCCAACGGGTTAGTCGAACGCTTTCATTCAACTTTGATAGAGCACATTCGTTTATTCAATTTACAAGAAAATTTCAAAAATGAACTAATAAAAGATAAAGTAAATTATGCAATCCTGGCTTATAACAATACGAATCATAGCACGACAAATTTAAAACCAGTCGAAATTATTAACGGACATTTAGATACAAACTCCCCACTCGATATAGAACTTGAGAAACAAATAATGCAAGATTACATTCAGAAACACAAGGAAAAAACAAAATTAGTTTATAAAAATATTAATAACACATTACAGACAGATAAAACCAAAACTATTACTAAATTAAACGAAAATCGCGAGGAACTTCCCGACATACCCGAAACAGTCTACGTTCATAATAAACAAAAAGTAAATAAAACGAAAAACCCTATATTCAAAAAGGAAAAAATTAAAAAGGTTAACAAAAACCTAAAAACTGCAGAAATTGACACGGAAAATAATGACAAAAAACAATCCAAAATTCACCTTTCAAACTTAAAGAGACCTAGAAAATTAATTAATAAATATCCGGCTATTCCAGGTCCCTCTTCTTCACGCATACACTTGGAATAAATATCCAAGACATTACCCTAAACCCAGGACTACTGACAATTAACCTTGGACAAGCAAAGTTACAAAAAACGAAACACACATTCGTACAATTTTACGATTTAAACCCATTATGGACACAATACGAAAGTTTAAATATGCAGTACACAAATCTCAAACGCACTATCAGCGCAGATAACACTATCGCTGCAGACTTTGACAACAACAATAAAATCATAGAGTACCTGAAAAATAATATTAATGAGAAAATTAGCCATTTATCTACGCACCCTAGAACAAAGCGAGGAATATTAAACGGTTTAGGATCTGTTATAAAATCAATAACAGGAAACTTAGATGCAGAAGATGATAACCGATACACAAAAATTTTAAAACATTTAAAAGAAAATCAAAATAAATTAAATAATCAAATTAAGCACCAGTACTCTGTTAGTCACCAAATGATGGAATATTTCAATAAAACTGTCGAAACAATCAAACGAAACGAAAATATTTTAAAGTCAAAAATTGAACAGCTCATGCACATTGTCATCGGAGGAATCAAAGATCATGATAAACTATTTATTAAAGATATTTACAATCAGCTAAACATTTTATACACCATGACATTTAACACTCTTCAAGATATAGAAAACTCTTTAACGTTTTGCAAACTCCACACAATGCATTCTAGCATTATCAAATCACATGACCTTTACCAAGAATTAAATAAAATTTCAAAATTCTATAACAATGAACTACCATTTGAAATCAATTCTGAAAACATGTCAGAAATTGAAAAATTAATCTCAATTAACTGTAAATTGCAAGAAAACAAAATTATATACTTTATTGATATCCCTATAAATTATGAAACCTCATTCGAGCTTATTCACCTTATTCCAACACCCACCAAACAAAATAACGAATTTGTAACCATAATCCCTAACCATGAGTACATTCTGAAGTCTAAGAATGGCGACTTACGATCTTTGTATGATCTGTGTGTCCGCAATAAGGGAAACATTTACCAATGTCCCAATAAAATTAAAGAAATCAGCGAAAATTCCTGCGAAAAGAACTTCATATTGCAAAACAAAGTAGAAAATTGCCATTTTGTCAAATTAAACATAAGAAGAAACCACATCGAATACAATGAAGAAATCAATCAATATCTAGCGATATTTCCAAATCCTGAAAACGTACAAGCCAAATGCAATCAAGGCGACAGTATAAGCAACCTACAAGGCATACTCTTAATTAAAGAAGATGAATGCAAACTGCAACTCCAAAATCATGATTTAAATTTTAAACACGGCACATTTGGCAAACCACTAATAATCGAAAACTTCGAAATAAACTATAATAATACAAAAATTCCCAAGATGGCGATCGAACTAAATTCTATCTCCGAACTTAAACCATTAAACAAGTTCGAAGATACAGAGTACAACGAAGACCAAATCGATACCAATAACATCAACTACCCAGTGTGGGCACTGTACGTAATAATCATCACCGGTGCCATCATCACTGCTGCAGCCTACCTCCAAAAAACGATCATCACAAGAAGAAAACAACCCAAGGCCGAAGATATTGAACTTCAACCGCCAACTTCACCCCCTAGATCGGCGCTGAAGTTACCCGATGAAGCCCAATTTTAGCGAGGGAAGGAGTTACCGCTGTCCAAATCGCTGAATTGCTGTTCCCAGGCGTCGAACCCGACACCTGAGTTTCCCGTTTCCAGCTTATAGACTTTAGTGCAGTTACAAGACAGTCAGAGTTTAGAATTCATACAATAAACAGTAGAATAGAATAAATGTAATAATTAATTAAATAAATATTAATAATTTGATGTGCAACAAATGATAGTTTTGGCATTATATTAAACTCATAATAAAAATCCCTTTTTAAAAACAATATTTCGGATCCTCGAAATATAACTTATATATATATATATATATATACGTATTTAACCAAACATGAAAGGAGAAAACTGTTCCAATAGACAAATAGTACATACACGCTAGAGTACGGCGCGGCGCGCGATTTCGAGCATCCATTGAATATTGTAATTTTTGAACCGCTGCATATTTTGACCTGAAACTTTCCAGAAAACTTCTTCAAGTATTCGACTACACTGTGGAATAGAGAAAAATGCGAATTTCAAAAATTCATAACACAACTTTTTAATCCGAAAAAAGATACTCACAAATTCGTTAGAATTTTTTTAAAAATTCGCCATTTTGTTTCTAATTGTTATTAAGAGCTCGGATAAAGCTTAATACTTCAAGGCTCACTTAGTCTTAATTGTGTTAAAATTTCAAATCAGTATACCTATATAAAATTAGCTAAGATATTGCGAGGTAAATTGCAAATTCCGTTTGAACAGCGCACCGAAAAAAATGCATTTTTATGGTTTTTATATGTGTCGGCATTGTCCAAACTTCGGTCAAAATCAACTGTAGATGCATTTTTATATCTACTATCGATTGCAAATGGTTTGAACCGGTTACCTCAATCTCATCGGTTAGGGAGTTAAAATAGGTGTGCGCTGCAGGGCTATATACCGTGTGTCTGTCTTAAAGGTGTACATAGGAGATTAAAATTCTGCATCTAAGTCTATAAACAGAATTACCTTTACATGATTTGTAACGACAGAAATTAATTATGAAAATGTCGAAAATTACGTTGCACATATCGACAGCCATGGAATTGAACAAAAAATAAATAAATGCTTGACGTTTTATCTGTCACAACGTAAGTTAACTTATTTGACGTTTCTGACAATTTGATAAAACGTCAAGCATTTATTTATTTTATGTTCAATTCCAAGGCTGTCGAAATTTTCAACGTATTTTTCGAAATTTTCATATTTAATTTCGGTCGTTACAAAGCATGTAAAAATAATTCTGTTTATTGATTTAGATGCAGAATTTTATGCCCTAAAACTTTTATTTGACGCGATTTTGCTTAAAATAATTAGGCGAGCAGGAAATTGTAAAAAACTGATTTCCCATGTTAATCTCCTACGTACACCTTTAAGACAGACACACGGTATAATGTCCGTTTCCACGACTTGGTCCCCATGTCATCATTAGTAAACATATGGTTAAAATCACCAGGGGAGGAAGGGAATTGATGACATCATATTGTCACATGGTTTTATTTTAGGGACTTTGCACCGGTATTACTTATTTGTTCCCCTTAGTTAAGCGCCCCTTAGTTGGTAAGTTGCCCTTAATCTTAAATGGTTTGCACGAATGGAATATAGTTGTCGCTTACATAAGGGTAGCTTGGAAGAAGTATAAGAAGAAATTCTAGTAACGTTTCATTTTCGTATTATATTATTCTAGTAATTATTATGTCAAATGTGATTGGATATGTTAAAAACTGAGGGAGGGAAACCACTTCCTATTGAAAGTGTTGTGTTGGATATCCTTAATACAAAAACTATAAGAGGTTTTGAAAATATATTCGACGGTGATAATATTAAGGTTTGTGATATCAATATACGAGTATTATATACAGTAAATATTGTATATTTTAAATTATTTCAGAATATCAGATCATCGAGTGCCAAAGAACCAACGAGCTCTATCGATATTATGGCCGTATTATGGTGAAAACTGTAAATCTAAATCTTTAAAAAAAACTGACATCTATTTTTGTTGATCAATATAAAATTATTCAAATATACATATTTATCAAAGTGTATATTTGACACGGAATTCCAAAATTTATTAAGTTTATAACCTCCAAATCAACATCCACTATAGGCAATGTGCACATTTTGAGCGTCAGTGCCTCTAACGGCTACATTGGCATTTTTGGGTACCGAATCAACATTGACCGAGAAAGTGATACAATTTACAATTTTATTTTGAGTTGCTGCTATTGTGTATGAATATTATACATCATAGTAGATTGAAATGAATAAACAAAGTATTTAAAATGCTATATATGCAATGTGACAATCAAAAAAGTCAAAAACCAGCGAAGGTACTGTGGCAGAAAATATAATTTTTCTTATAATATGTGTGATTTCTGTAAACCATTTTATCATATTTAAATTTATATTATAATTTATAATATTAGTTAAATGTTACAAGATGCACAATACATAGAAATTGAGATTAAAAAGTTGGAAAACTTGAATGATTGGAAAGAAGAAAATTTCTACATATCACGATATCAGTGGATGATGTTAGCATCTTTCTTTTATATTCGCAATAAATGAAGAAGATTCTTCATTGAAAATATATCAGGCTCTAAGTGGAATCATTTGCACAAGCTCGGAAAAGAAAATACAGGAAAAATACGAACCATGTGAATTTCTATCTTTAACATTAACATTACATGTACAAAATCTATAATAAATAGACGATTTATGTCAAAAATTGACTTCTATTTCATACAACTGCAAGTATTATACAATTTCAAGACAATTTTCTGCTTCTTGTATTATATCTTGTTCAAATAGTAACTTAAGAAATACATTTTTATATAATTCATTATTGCAATCAGACTATCATTGTT
This sequence comes from Harpalus rubripes, assembly GCA_963082715.1. Taxonomy (NCBI): domain Eukaryota; kingdom Metazoa; phylum Arthropoda; class Insecta; order Coleoptera; family Carabidae; genus Harpalus; species Harpalus rubripes. Next base: position 22,042,391 of record OY720455.1, read on the forward strand.
GGAATTTTATTCATACGATAAGTATATTTTACAATGAGAAAATATGTATATCTAAAAGAATTTTTCATATTAGTAGAAGATATCTGATGAAAAGTTATTTTCTTATACATCTGTTCCTCATATAATCTTCTAGGAAATTTATAAAATTTGATACTTCAATCGGTTAGTTTGTAAGAATACTTACATCCCTCACTGCATCACATAATATTTGACGTCCTATCATTCGCATTCATTGCAAATATTATATAAAATAGAAATTGTAAAATTATTCTGACATAAAACATAACCTGGCTATGTTTCAATGAGTAACCACTTTTGTCATTTTTGTCCGCTGTCTGCGCTGACTACTTTTGTGCACACCGCCTATAGGCGATGTGCACATTTTAAGCGTCAGCGCCTCTAACGGCTACTTTGGCGTTTTTGGGTACCTAATAAATTTTAACATTTCGAAAAAGTGATACAATTTACAATTTTACTTTGAGTTTTTGCTGTTGTATATGAATATTATACGTCATAGTATATTGAAATGAATAAAGAAATTATTTAAAAAAAATATATGTGAATCAAAAAAGTCATAATACCAGCGAAGGTACTGTGACAGAAAATATAATTTTTTTCATAATATATGTGATTTCTGTAAACCATTTTATCATACTTAGATTTATATTATAATTTATAATATTAGTTAAATATTATAAGATGCAGAATACATGGAAATTGCGATTAAAGAGTTGGAAAACTTGAATGATTGGAAAGAAGAAAATTTCTACATATCACGATATCAGTGGATGATGTTAGCATATTTTTTTAAATTCGCAATAATTGATGAATATTCTTCATTTAAAATATACCAGGCTCTAAGTGGAATCAGTTGCACAAGCTCGGAATGGAGAATACACGAAAAATACGAACCATGTGAATTTTTACTTTTAACATTAACATTTAATGTACAAAGTATATAATAAATAGACTAATTATGTCAAAAATAGACCTTCTATATGGCAACTGCAAGTATTATACAATTTTAAGATAATTTTCTGCTTCTTTTATTATATTTTGTTCAAATTTTAACTTAAGAAACACATTTTTATATAATTCATTGTTTCAATCATACGACCTTTGTTTGAATTTTATTCATACGATAAGTATCTTTTACAATGAGAAAATATGTAAACCTAAAAGAATTTTTCATGTTAGTAGAAGATATCTGTTGAAAAGTAATTTTCTTACGCATATATTCCTAATATAATATTCTAAGAAATTTATAAAATTTGATACTTCAATCGGTAATTTTGTCAGAATTATTACTTCTCCCACTGCATCACATAATATTTGACGTCCTATCATTCGCATTCATTGCAAACATTTTATAAAATAGATATTTTAAAATTATTCTGACATAAAACATAACCTTGTTATGTTTCAATGAGTAACCACTTTTGTCATTTTTGTCCGCTGTCGGCGCTGACTACTTTTGTGCACACCGCCTCTCCACTTTCATCTGTAGAAAATCAAAATATTAATATTTCTACATAAACGAACAATTATTAATTTACTGGACAGGCCTGAAAATGCAATATTTATTTTAAGTGTACCTCTAAGTGTCACCTGAACTGCAGCTCAAATTTAAGGAGCGCTGACGTGATTTAAGGGGACTTTATAAATTGGTGCAATGCACTTATTTTGATAAGGGGTACTTAAAATTTAAACATAACCGGTGCAAACGGCCATTAATTTTCTAGTTTGATATAAGGTGGAGTATGACAGGACTTTGTCATGTTTGACATTTTCAATATTTTATTTGCAATAATTTTGTTGTTCGCTAATATAACATAGTATGTTGACTTACTGTGTGAATATTATTATTCATCAAAATTCGAAGTGACACTTACATATTTCGCAATTGAATACTTATGATGTCAAAACTGGTAAAAATTGACAGTATGTCCAATATTGTGACAATTTCGTTATTCATCAAAATTCGAAGTATAAATGGTTATTTAGTAATAATAAACCAATTGAATAAATGCGATATAAGTATAAATGATGAAATACACCTCTTTTATTGTCTAAAAGCAATATGTACCAATAATTGCCGAACATCTTGAAACACTGTCTCTGCAATAGCAAAATCAAAATGCACAATATGTATAATATCAAGAATTAACTAAATTACCAACACACAACGAAGCACAAATTATTATCGACGCCAAAATCATCTTTTTTTTTATTGATTTAGACCTTTGTTTTTTGAACAATTGATCAGGAACAATTTGTTTTTATGGTTTTAAATTTCCAAGTTAATTGCCTGGATAAATGTTACAATTAATATTGTTATTCTACTATTTCCCTCAGATAACAATGAGCTGGATTTTGTAGGAAATGCGACTCTCTCTTGAGTTAGATCTTCCAACAATTTATCTTGTTCATCCCTATAATACAGACATCTGAAAAGATAGTGGTCTATATCGGCTTCATCAGTACCAGTGCAACTGCATAAATCCGATTCGATGATTTTGAGTTTATATAGGTGACTTGGTAAACGGTGGTGGTTGAACCGTAGTCTGCAGATAGAAGAAATTGCTTTTCTATTTAGATCGGATTTATTAAACCAAGGTTTATTAGAAATATTTGGTTGAATTTGGTAATAATATTTTCCTTTCAATTCGCTTATTTCTTTATATTCTTCTTCCCACATAGTTTTCTGATATTTTTTATTAATTGAAATATATTCTTCTAAAGATATAGAAATGTTCATTTGCTCGCCATCTTTTGCTGCTTCTTTGGCTAGTGCATCTACAGTTTCATTTCCTTTAATTTTTGAATGACCTTTAATCCATGCTAATTTTAAATTAATGTAGAAATTTTGATAAGACGTTTTAATTTTTTTCTATATCTCATATACCATAATATTGTTATTTTTAAATCCAGGAGATTTTATTTTAATTGCGCTTTGACTATCCGAAAAGATTACATAATTTAATTTATTAATACAGATTCTATTATTTATTATATATTTTACTGCTTGTAGTATTGCAAATAACTCTGCATGAAATATGGATGTGTATGATGGTAATTTATATTTTTCTGAATATTTCCGTGTGGGATCATATATTGCTGCTCCAGTGTCAGTTTTAGTTTTGGAGGCGTCTGTATAGATTGTGTAATGATCAGGGAAGAACATGTTTAAATTTTCATTAAATATGCCGTTGGCAATTATCTCATTCATAAGGTTCTCTTCGATCAGATTTAAGTTGTCATAAATATTATCATTGTTTAACGAGTAGAGGTAATGATATAGTTAGCAAGATATAGATTTTTGTTGTGCAATGAGCTTATTTTCAGTAGTGTAGTTAATATACATCTGAATAACAGGAGGTGTACTTCTTAGATTCCAATATTTATTTGTAAGATACTCCGTTGTTAATGTGACAATTCTTTGGGTTATATTATGGTCGTTAATCTTAATTCGGGAGATAACAAATTTAATGGCAAGTTGCATACGACGAATTTTTAACGGTATTTCTGCACATTCATTCAACAAGCAGTGTGTAGGGGTGGATTTAAATGCGCTTATGCACAGCCTTAAAGCTTTATATTGCACTCTGTCTACTTTTTTCAGATACGAGAATGATGCAGATCCATAAACTAAACTTCCATAATCTATTATTGATCTGACAAATGCTTTATAGAATAGGATTGATATGCTCGGATCGGCTCCCCATTTGAGTCCATTAATTGCTTTGAGCGTGTTAATTGGCTTTTCACATTTTGTTAGCATGTATTCGATGTGAGATGCCCATGTAAGTTTAGAATCAAACATTATTCCTAAAAATTTTATCTTAGCTGTAATTTGAATATTAAGTCCTCCCAGAAGTATAGTGTTGGATAAGTTGTTCAATCTGTGACGAGTAAATATACATACTTGGGTCTTATTAGAGGAAAGTTCTAAACCATTTTGAAATAACCATTGTTGCAAAATTATAAATGTTTGGTCCAATTCATTTTGACAATTGTATAGATGTTTGGAGGAGGAGTAGATACAAAAATCATCCGCATAGTTTAAGACCGTCATAAAATTTGGAAGGCGTGAGAATAAGTCTATATAATAAATATTAAATAGAAGTGGACTTAGTACATCCCCTTGAGGGAGGCCTTTGGACGTGTTTCGTATACCAATAATATTGTTGTTGTGCTTTAGGTGAAGATTCCTGCTGCTCATAATTGAAATGATTGCTCTTATCATAGCGTTTGGTATGCCAAGGGTTGTTAATTTTTCAGCTAATATGTGTAAGTTGACATTATCTTATGCACCTTTAATATCTATAAATGCAGCCATGAGATATTTGTTTTCCGAGAAGGTGTTTTGTATGTCATTTGTTAATAAGTACAAGTTATCCATACACCCTCTTCCTTTCCTAAATCCATTCATCGTTAGTGGATATAAGAAATTTGATTCTACCCAGAATTCAAGTCTGGTTTTAATTATGCGTTCGTAAGTTTTAAGTACACAAGATGTTAATGCTATAGGTTGATATGAGTCAATATTAGTAGGATCCTTTTTAGGTTTTAAAATTGGTGTCACTAAATGTGATTGCCAAGGAGTTATTTGTATTCCAGATTCAAAGATGTTGTTGAATATTCTGGTTAATATTTTTTTTGTTACATCAGGCATCTTTGCTAGCATAATGTAGTGTATGTTGTCCATTCCAGGTGCTGTGTTTATGTTATCTTTAAGGGAGTAGTTAAGTTCCTTGTCAAGAAATGGCTTTAAGAGTGGATGTAGATGTGATTCTCTATTGATGCGTATACTATGAGGTAGTTCTGCAGATGGAGGTGTTAATTTGATTAAAAATACATACATTAATTCAGATGATGGAGATGGAGGCTGTCTAGGGTTGTGGTATCTTTTTAGAGATTTAATTTTATTCCAGATTTCTTTAGTAGGTGTGTCTTTGTTTATTGATTCACAGTATTTTATCCAGTTTTGCTTTCGCTTATTTTTTGTTCAAGATATTTCATCTTAATCAGATGAATATTCAAATAATTCAAATATTTGGAAATGACACTCGTTACCGCGGTTACAATAAAGTTTCTATTTAATTTTTTGCCGCTGGTTAGACGGAGATAGCTTATATCCCTCTGAAACACGAACGACAATGAGATAGCAAATAAAAGTCTCATATATGCCGTGTGTACGACAAAGGTGGTAGATAAAATATTTGTAATTCTTGCATCAGAGATTGATAACGTGAGGATCAACTGGGAAATATATATAACTTAAATCAGAACATCTCAATAACTTGTGCTACCTACCAATATTTGTTATGTTCTTATACCTTACCTATATTTTGTGTTTGTAGTATTTTATATTTTTTGTAAATTATTAAACTTACCAGTTCGTTATTTAATTTTTTTTTTTAGATTCACAGAAAATACACCAGTCATAAATACATCGAATAAAGTACCCAGAATATTTCATCTCTTTTTGGGCATCTATTTTGCTTTTTCTATCTTGTAGACTTACAGTAAGTAAATATTGCAACCCGGTATTCCATAACACTCCACACTGAACATAGAGTATGAGACACTGTATAGTGACAATATTACTGTTGAAAATAGTACAAATCATATTGTATCCAGAACACACCGTCATAAATTCAGTTTATTGATTGAACGGACATTAACTTACATTTTGTACGAAAGTTTGAATAAAAATTTACGACTATTATAGTCCGTTCGCTGAAAGGAGAAAATGTGGAACTCTTGAACAGAGACAAGTCATTCTATTGGTCAAAAGGGTATGATTTTGGACCCGAACCAGTAGAATGATTCGTTTCTGTTTCACATTCTCTCGTTTCAGCGAACGGAGTTTAAGTGTTATTAATAAAATAAATACACAAATTTTTGACATTTCAAAATGACATGTCTCCATCACCATAGTTACATCATAAAACATTGCAATGTTAACCTAATTTTAATGACAAAAATACGTCATATGAATAGTGCTATCCAGAACAAACACAATTCCATATGGCGTTGTGGGGCATCTGTCAATTTTAACATATGTATATGACAGTGACGTAGAATTAAAATATTTCTTATTTTATTGTTGTAATTATTGATGTGTGTCATAGTAATATTAATACAAAATGTAAAATTATTGTACTATTATAAAAGGACAATAATAAATAATGCAAGTGTAAAAGCAAAATAGAAGTCGAACCAATCTATATTCTCCGCCACTGAGATTTACTTGTAAAATTTGATAGGAGTCCTAAGACGCCATATTGAATTGCGTTTGTTCTAGATTGATCTATTGTTAATTTTAGGTTTATGGAATGAAATTAGATAAAATCTTGTCTATAATAAATTAGTCGTAGATAAAGTATAGTATACTCGCTATAATGGCTATTATTTTATAATATACTGTTAAAATAAATTAATAAATAATAGTAGCAAAAACAACAAACTCAAAATACTACCCTTCTAATATGTATTTTGCATGCTAAAGTTATAGAAGACCATATAATCAACAGCTACTCATAACCACGCCTCTCCAATGAATATGTTTGAATTATTACTGTTTAACAGGTAGGTGTAGACCTCGCAACTAATATGGCTAATAACTGTCAATTATATTATAAGTAGTTTTAATGGTAAACGGGGAAAAACATTAATTGTAATGGCATAATATATTTTGCAGAATGCTCTAGTTTAGTATGTTACAGAGGCAAGTAAGTGTGATTAAAGGGTATAATAATGTATGTAGTAAACAGCCGGAAGCAGTGGAAATGGGTCTTGAAACTTTGGTCAGAGTTTACAATTGTTGTTTGTCCGCCCTGTATGTCTTTTTATAATGCTCATTGTTCAAATTAGTGGCGTTGGTCTTGGATGCAAATAGAATGTGTTCCTGTAGATAATTAATCCAGAACGAAATACCAACAGTTCATTTGCAAATCACTACCAATTATACACAATGCAAACTACAAGAAAAAGTATCATTACCGATTGTGACAAGGAAGCAAAATAATACTCGGTTGAAAATAGAATAAATAAAATCAGCTAAGTAAACATATGGGTGTATCCTATACATATGATAAACAAAGATATGCTTAACTTATTGAGTTACAATGGGTCGTATTCCCCGGAAAATTTTTTGGTTAAAAAATTATCCAATTGAATCCCTGTATTTTTGATCACGTGTGCGAAAGTAACCAATCAAAGCAAACTTACACTGATAATTACCCTAGGACAATTATCACTTATGTCACTAAGTTGCTAAGTTACAAACACTTTTTGACAGATAATTAAAGATTAATTGTTTTAATTTGAAAATGTCATTTTCACGGTATTTCAGTTAAAATAACGGTTCAATTAATAAAATTATTACTATTAAACGTTTGTATAATAAAACTGGACGTGTCTTGTCTTCTCGTGTCAATGTCAATCTTATTATCGTTACACAGTTGACGTTGAACTTATTCATAGCTACTACTGACATCTATTGGGTAATTTTATAATTATAAAAATTCTGCTAAATACAAACTATTCGAAAATTTTATAATCAAAATTGCAAAAAATTTTCTCACCGAATACCCCTCGATCATTGATAAATACTTATAATTTTATCACAACTTCCTCAAGCACGTTGCTTTTAGGTAACATCCCTCCGCCTTCGGCGTCGGGCGGTTACCAAGCAACGCGCTTTCGGTAACTGTGATAAAATTATTTCGTAATTATCAATGTCCTCGGGATATTATAGCTGATAATATGCCCTAGTTAGGCTCAGATGAAATTAGGCCATTCAAGCCCCTGCACAATTACGCACATACACACACACACACACACACACACACACACACACACACACAAACACACACACACACACACACACACACACATACATACACATACACAGATACACACATATACACATACACACATACACATACAAATAGACATACACATAGACATACACATACACATACACATAGACATACACATACACATACACATACACATACACATACACATACACATACACATACACATACACATACACATACACATACACATACACATACACATACACATACACATACACATACACATACACATACACATACACATACACATACACATACACATACACATACACATACACATACACATACACATACACATACACATACACATACACATACACATACACATACACATACACATACACATACACATACACATACACATACACATACACATACACATACACATACACATACACATACACATACACATACACATACACATACACATACACATACACATACACATACACATACACATACACATACACATACACATACACATACACATACACATACACATACACATACACATACACATACACATACACATACACATACACATACACATACACATACACATACACATACACATACACATACACATACACATACACATACACATACACATACACATACACATACACATACACATACACATACACATACACATACACATACACATACACATGCACATGCACATGCACATGCACATACACATACACATACACATACACATACACATACACATACACATACACATACACATACACATACACATACACATACACATACACATACACATACACATACACATACACATACACATACACATACACATACACATACACATACACATACACATACACATACACATACACATACACATACACATACACATACACATACACATACACATACACATACACATACACATACACATACACATACACACATACATACATACATACATACATACATACATACACACACACACACACACACAGACAGACACACACACACACACACACACACACACACACACACACACACACACACACACACAAAGGCACGCGTACGTACGAATGTTTATTTGATAATAAAATTATATAAGCTTTACGTAAGGCAACGGTGGAGAGATGTAGGCATGTGGACAAGTTTATGTTGTCATTTGTCGCCAACTGTTTTACCCATTCAGGATTCAGGAGACTGTTGTGAAGGAAACTGCTTGTTGTACTTCAAAGAATTTACATGAAATTTATAGCCCGGTTCTCACCACGTATATTTCTCTATTTTTACGAGCACAAGCCTCATTCTAATATTTGCATGTATTTCACTGGATTTTTATGTTCAACGAAAATTTATGAATGGGTGAAACGTTTGTTGCATTATTGAAGAATAAATGAACGTTCTTTTTGACGATATGCAGATGTCAGGAAGGTTTCTTCAGGGATTTATTTTCTGCGTATTTAATATTCATGTAATAATATTTTACTACGGTATGCATGGGAGTACATGCAATGACTTCACATAGGTCACTGAACTAAATATAAAACGGGAACGCTTATGTCCTATATCACAACATATGCATTTCCGGCGCTCGATAGGAGACCGTCATACTTCTCTACTTGTAGTCTATTGCATTATTTTAGGTTTGCACTATTTTAAACGTGTGTCACTTGTAAACTGTTCTACTGCCATATTCATCTTTGTTTTGATATTTAAGTAACTTTTTACGTGAGTAAAAGAGTGAAGTATTTTTAAACATTTCTTAATAATTTATTGTGATCGCCTAGTTTTGTAATATTTCTGAAATTTTTAACCCATTACTGCCTAAGGGGTAGTTTGTGACCCAACTTATATTTATTGCTATTTACGCTATATGTTCACACTTGTTCAAGTTATTATCAGTTGGTTCTCACAAGTGAAGTCGGCCAGAACACCTATAAATTTATCGCCGCTTTATAGTGCAAGATATATTTTAAATAAAATATCGAAAAGTAATATCTGCGATCTTATTTAAATGGAGGAATTCAAAGATACGTATGTACTAACTACATGTTTTGTAATTAACAAAAACTTTTTTTAACACGAAAATATGTAATAGTTTTATATTATTAATTTATCACTAAAAAATATTTGCAATTTTTAATATACAGGGTGTAAATGAAATAAGTGCATTAAATTTAACCAATAATGTAACTCGACGAGAGCAACAATATATCTTAATAACTTTTTTTTCTAAATCTTCTAGATTTTGAGTTAAAATTCTTTAAAGATTTACTGCATATTTCGGCGCGCGCCCATGGAGAACAAATGGCTGCTGTCGTAATGTGAGATACAAACAGCTCAAAAATTGTCGGTTATCGGTTACACTTGCAGTAACAGTAATTAATAAACGAATCAACGGAAGTAACATTTATTATTTATTAATTCGTAATAGAGCAATTTTTAAAATAAAGAAATATAATTTTGGATAACAAAATTATAAAGTTGTGTATTAAACCAGGCTTTTAATAACCTGTGAATAATGGAAGTGGAAGACAAGGAGGGGCGAGGTAACGAGAGGAAGATCAAAAGCATAGTTATTAGGTTATGAGATGATTATTTATCGTCGATAAATAATAATAGTTTAAATACGTTATTCAAAAACTTTTGTCCATTTAAACGAGGTACTTGAGTACCTATAATTAGTCGTCCATTTATTGTTCCCGCTCAAATATGTTTTAAAGAAAATTTTTACAGTATTTTCGTCTCTCGAGATGTGTATTGTGCATAATAAATACACCTTCCCAAGTAAATTCAGTCTCATTAATGAACATTATGAGCCATTCCCAAAATTGAAGTCTGTTATGTGCTGAAAACATAGAACTTTTTGCACATGTTATGGATATAACTGTTGCTTTTTTTTTAAATTGTCATATGTGACATTCCGTATTGTGATGTGATAAAGATGTACAAGATTAACAAATGTGCGAATATTTGGTGATGATTTGGAAACGCTCCGTGTAAATGCGTTGGCAACTCCATGACACTGTCTTTATGTCAACCGAGATGTCAAGTAGAATATAGTACAGATACGAGTAAAAAAATAAATAAATAAACCATAGGTAAGTAATTACAATGTCTGTGTACTCGCTTTTTGTCAGAATTTTACCTTATTAACAAGTTTATTACTAATGTCAAAATTTAATTGCAACAATTGACAGGACTGTCAATTGCTAAAACAAAAATTTTCGTAGCTATTGTTACTGCATTCAATTACCACAAAAATATTTGGAACGACTCGTCAATTTACGGGGTGGTAAAAATGCTAAAAAAATATGCGATTTCGAGAAAAAGTTATTAAGAAATATTGTTGCTCTCGCCGAGTTATATTACTGGTTAAATTTAATGCACTTATTTCATTTACACCCTACCCTGTATATTCAATAATTTATTAACATGGGTCACTAACGACCCCTTGGGCAACTGATACCGTGATGGTATTATTTTGATTATAGGAAACTACCGCTTACTACAGCAGAATTACTAGAAATAATTGAAAATTTGGACGATGATGATTTAGTTCCAGATGTATAGTTAAATGAGAATACTGATGCAGATTCTGGTTACGAAGAAACAAATGATCCTGATCATCTAAACAGTAATCAATTGTGTGCAGAGGCCAAATTTATGTATGATGACTCTTCAGAAACTAGTCCTGTACAAGAAAAAAATCTGTGAGTGTTAAAAAGCGAAAATTAGTCGACAAACCTACATGGGAAAAGAGAGATTTCGCAAAAAGATTTCACTGAAAATTGGACTGAGTATAAACCTCCACGGACTCTTTCTGCTGATAGTGATTCACTAGAATTTTTTGAATTATTTCTTTCGCCAGACATTGTGAATGATCTGGTAAAATTTATTGTTATGTATGCTGCACAGAAAATTGTACCGAATTTTGAATTATCATCAGAGGAATTGTATGTATTCATATGAAATACTGTTACTTAGTGGATATGTTCCTCTTCCACGTCGTAAGATGGTTTGGGAAGAAAAAGAAGATGTTCACAACTGGTTTCTTTACAAGTCAATGCGCCGAAATAGATTTGAAAAAATTTTCCGCTTCTTTCAGGCTTCTGAAAACACTAACCTTTCTCCGAGTGATAAAATAGTTAAAATCAGACCTGTGATAACAGCTCTAAACAAAAAGTTTATGCTCAATGCACCTGTACAACCAAATGTCTCCATTGATGAATCAATGATCCCTTATTATGGTAGACATGGCTGTAAACAATTTTTTAAAAGCAAAACCCATAAGATTTGGATATAAAGCATGGGTTCTTGCCCTAAAATTAAGATACTGTTTACAATGTGCAATAAATAAAAGGCCATCAAGTTCCAATATTCCTTGTTTAATTATATTTAGGACGTTTCGAGCTAAATCCGCTCATCATCAGCAACTAAAAAATTTTCATGTTGAATTATAAATAAATACATATATATATATATATATATATATATATATATATATATATATATATATATATATATATATATATATATACACTATTATTCACGAAAGATGACTATTCAAGGTCATTTGTTCGAAGGAAGAATACGCATCATTTTATAGCAGTAGCTTAGCAACATTTTGTATTAGAAAGAGAGAGATTATTTGACCTCTGTCTATTTAATTTATGTGGTGTGATAGATATACGTAAATAGTGGCATTACTTTCTAACACACTGTAAATAATAATGACATATGTCGTAGGATTACAGATATCTAATTATCTACTACACTGCCCTCTGGGCTAATATTTACCCAGTGGCGTTGACGTTTAAATCAAATTATTATTCCTTGGTTTATAAGTTAAGTCTATGTTTTTGTATTTTGAAAAAACATAAGTGAAGAACAAATATTTCAAAAAGGCATTATTTAGAAAAAAAAATTCAAATGAATTATTCGTATTTTTTCAGTTAAAATGTGTCCATAAATATTTCATGTTGCACGCCTATGCAAATGAAATGCAATGAAGTTATCTGCAAGTAATATTATATCAGACGGCTCACAAATGACCTTGAATAGTCATCTTTCGTGAATAATAGTTTATATATATATATAGTATTAAAGCAGAATTACGTTGTTGTACATCATCGAAAGTTGTTAATGGGCCGTGCCAGCGGCATGTTGCATTGTTAAGTTGGGGGCCCATGCTCCATCTGACTACGTAGAATATAATTCACATGTAATTTCACAACTTTCGATGATGTACAACAACGTAATTCTGCTTGAAATGAAAATTTTTTAGTTGCTGATTAGCTCGAAACGTCCTAAATATAATTAAACAAGGAATATTGGAACTTGAAGGCCTTTTATTTATTGCACATTATCAACATGGTTCCCTTATACAACATTTAGATACTGTTTACAGTTTGATATTTATCAAGGACGACAAAATAACCAAAACGAATTACTTGAAAAAAGAGGACCGGTGAAACAGTTGTTGTCAATTTTGTTGAAATTTTTGAAGGAATATTTCCAAAATAAAAAGTTTTCACTATATTTTGATAATTTCTTCACTTCTAACAAATTGGTTCAAACACTTAGTGAATTTGGATATGGTGTAACTGGAACTTTTAGAGAGGATAGAATTGGTAATTGTATTTTAAAAGACGCAAAGCAAATGAACAAATGAGATAGGGGAGAAACAGATTCTATAGTTGACAAGAAAAATAATATTGTTGCAGTGAGATGGAAGGACAATAATGTTATGACGTTGTTATCCAATGAATATCGTGTGAATCCTATTCAACGATGTCAAAGATATTCGGCTAAAGACAAATCAAGAATTACAATTCCACAACCAAATATTGTTCATGCCTACAATAATTACTTTTTTGGATGTTTGATGTTTGCTTAGTGAATGCCTGGTTGCCAAGTCGAGTATACGGGAAACAAATCGATAATTTGGAATTTCGCCGTGAAGTAGTACAGTCACTACTACTGAAATATGGCAAAAAGGCAACTTTGCCAATACCAAAATGACAGTAGTAAATGCGCGCATAGCGGGAGGACGGCATATAATAATTTCACAACAGCCAAGACGCCGTTGTGCGTTATGTAAAAATAAAACTACAAAATGCCGTGGAACTTGCAACGTACCTATACACGATATATGTTTTGTAGAATTTCATGAAAAATATTTTTTTTGTGTATTTTATTGTTGTAATTAAAATATAATTACATTCATATTTTTTAAGCAGTATAATTATATATTAAATTTCTTATTTGTAATAAAAAATTATAATATAGTTTATTTTATGTATACGATATGCCAAAGGGGTCGGTAACGACCCATGTCATAAATAAAAAACTATACATGTTATATTTTTTTATTATTGTTCCCAACAACCAGAACGCTCTTTAAACAAGTATTGCAAATTTCAACATTAACAGAGAAAAAAAATAATTCTGGGTAGTAATGGGTTTTAATAAAAATTTGTTTCTTAATAATGATCAGCTGTTCATAACAGTTGTTGGTTGGTGAAGATGGCAATGAAAAATAATTAGTTGAATTAATTACCAGATCATACTGTAAAATTCGCTTTTACAATTTAGCAAAGAAGCAGACAGAATGTTTGGGAGGAGCAAATATAAGAACATCTCTCAATAAATTATTTTATTTATGCATCAATGATAAATGATTATTAAATATTAACCTGTTTTTTTTAAAAAAAATTTCCTTTACACTAATATTTTTTTCTTCAAGCGTATTATAATATGCATATTATGCTACTATACACACGCTATAGGAGATATTCATTGTCTTACTAGTACAAAAATGTTGATATTGTTGTACTAGTAAAAAAATGTTAGTTTCTTACTTCACCGCTGGCGGCGGCATTCACCACAGCAACACAGATCATATTGAAAATTGTTATTTGACAGTTCCATCGTTTGTGTTTTGTAGTGTACACACCCAGCATTGGCTTAAATTGGAAATTTTATAAATAAAAAAATTCCAAAAAAATGTCAAAAAATTATTTAAAATACTTGAAGAAAAAATAGTATATGTCATTCGGAGTAGAACGCCCTTTTTGTGTTTTACCCAGCTTGCCTAGCCTCGGCTAGCGCCTCGGCCGCAATAGCTGGGTTCAACACAAAAAGACCGCTTTCTACTCCTAATAATATAATATACTATTTTATTATATTTGTGTTTTTCTTACTGTCGTTAGATTCATTTTATTTTTATTTTGGAATCTATTACTCGTATAATCAAAACAATAATCCAAAATTCGCGATTTAAAAACCACGAGGTAGAGCAGTATGCCGGTCTCCTACCATGCAAGCAAATAGAACCTTAAAGCGAGTTCCCGCTTATATTAGTTCAGTGACATAGGTACATTTTCGTAAATACAAGTGTTAAGTACACAAAGAAAATGCGTGTGTTTTTAGATACTGAGTTGTATTTTCAGAATTTTATACAAAAATTATTATTAATCATGAAAACTGTCAAAAAATGTCACAAAATTAATTACTTCAAACTCAAAAACAAAAACAATCATAGCTATCTAATTTTAAAGTCATCTTCTTTCAATGCCAACTCTATCAACCAACGCAACATTATCCCACCTAGAGTTGGCTTCACGTACATTGTTTGGTGTATCTTTTTGGTATTTTACAACTTTTGCTGGTGATCTGGCTCCCACCGTGACAGTTAAGAGTTGAAGCCGTAGTATTGTTATCTGTTTCATAGACGTTTCACTTAGTGCGTTATTGTCCGATATATACTCGCACCGTTCGAGATTCACGTATAAATTGTTCAAGTTCTTTTTGATTATTTAGACTCGCCACACAATTGTTAACATAGAAACTGTTTAGTAACTTTATAACGGTTTCTTTCGAAACCACTGTGTTTTATGTGAGTCAAATCGTCTAAAGTTTTATTCAAATGATAGTTTATTACTGCTACAAGCAAGAACGGACTACTTGAAACTCCAAAAACTACACGCGCGTGTCAGTACACTTTTATATTACCACATTTATCCCACCATAAAAATTTCAGGTAATCGCGATCAGCATCCGAAATACTGATTTGCAGAAAAGCACGTTTTATATCCGCGATCACACCTAATTCGTTTAAACGGAAACGCAACAATATATCCGGTATTAATTCTACTAAATTAGGTCCAACTATGCGGTAAATAATGTCCTTCATTTCTATCTGGTGCATTTACTTCTTCTATAATTCCTTCGCTGCGCCATTCTTCTAACACCTGGTTATAACTTTCAAAATTGTCTTCCGACTTCAGTTTCTTCGTCAACGAGTGTAATCTTCTTTCCGCTACTTCATAGTTGGAAGGTACTTCCGGCTTATCGCCGATCCATGATAATTTTATTCCGTATCTTCCTTCTTCGTTTATTCGGATGTTTTCTAAAAATCGTTGCCGAACTTCCAAATCTTTCTCATGTTTTAATTTTTTTTTCTACAGGATCTTTTATGCCCAATGTATCCAATTCCCATAGATTACAAATTTTTGCATCTTTCACTAACATGGATATAATTGTAGTTGCAGTACATTGTCTTCGTGGAAACTTTTTTCTTTCGGCACTCTTCCCAATAAAGTCCATCGTAGTTTTGTTTCTAGTGCAACCAATCCGCATAACAATTGTATTTGACGACTGTTAAATAATGTTCCAGCTACGTCAGCCCCTAATAATAATTGTACGGATCCTTTGATTTTACCGATGTCTGTGAGTTCTATTCCTTTCTCCTGCAATTCTCTCATCCACAATCCATTTCTTATGTAAGAAACGTCATTCACTATAACTTTTTGGCTTAATACTTCTAAATTGCAGGAATATTTATCATCTGTCGAACTCACAGCAATTTTATATCTTTTGTGCTATTGTTAAACAGTTTCTACTCCTCCAAATAAAGAATGAATAAATTTTTCTGTACTTTGATTCGAAAATTTCATTTTTCTCGTTGTATCTTCAATTATATTAGATTTTTGGGACCCCGTGTCAATTATTGCTCGAACCAAATAAGACTCACCCTGACATTTTAGCTTTACAACCAAAGTTTGTAGAAATACTTCCGGGTTGGTTGAAAAATTGGTCAGATTCTTGTGTACTTCCAGAGTTTGCTTCTGTGGTGTTTCCTTTTTTTGATGAGCTGCAAGCTTCGGACACATTAAAACCACATGGCGTCCTTTACATATTGTACATCTAATAAATGCGTGACACTTTCTAGCAAAATGATACATTTTTAAACGATGGAAACAACACTTTTTGTCATTAACAATTTTTCTTTTGTCTTCTAATGATATTTTATTGGCTTTAAAACATTCTGTGCTATTGCGCTTTTTGTCACAGAATATACATGTGTTGCCTTTTCTGTCGTCTTTATTATTTACTAAACTAGCTGCAGTTGGTACGTCCTTTTCATTTGCAAACTGTATTTTCTTCTTACGTTCTCTTGTTTCACAAGTTATATTAAATCCAGATGCCGCTAACTTTATTCTTTTCTCGTTCTGGACTTCATATCGTATAAATAACATCAAATTCTGTGATCTTTTACTTATACTATTATCTTCTGCTTCCTCTGATGGCTCTTCAACAAATAATGTCCCCGTTCGTTGCTATGTTCTCAGTAAATCTTCTGGCATTGATGATTCCACCAAAGATAATAACATTGCAGCGTATTTTTCAGTTGTGACTCCAAGAGATTCTAAAGCACGTAAATGGCATTCCAATTTATCATATAAAGAGCACAGTGGTATCATTTCATTTTTGTTTATCGTTTTCTTTAACACTAACGCTAACAGTTCACGTACATATACCTCAATTAGTAAATCTTCTCGTCCAAATCGGGTTTTTAATCCCTCTACAGCTTTACTGTAATTA
This sequence comes from Harpalus rubripes, assembly GCA_963082715.1. Taxonomy (NCBI): domain Eukaryota; kingdom Metazoa; phylum Arthropoda; class Insecta; order Coleoptera; family Carabidae; genus Harpalus; species Harpalus rubripes. Next base: position 22,060,156 of record OY720455.1, read on the forward strand.
TTTTCAGTTGCCGGGAAACTAGTGACATTCATGTGCACGACTGCCATCTACTGTCACTTGAATCAAATATTGAAATTTATCTTCAGCTGCTAACTCTTCGTGTTCGTATATATTACGAAATTGGCCCCAAAACTGTAGCCGCTCCTTTATGTTCCCATCAAATTTCTTCAATTCGATCTCCGGTAGTTTGAATTTGCGATGTAAATTTCCTAACCTTCTTGTAGTAGTGTCCAGATCGTACAGACATTTTTGACTCTCTTTCTTCATCTAATGCATCTTACAATGAATATTCAACTGTGGGCGTAAGAACGTTTTGTAACTTTATTCTTAATTTTTCGTACTTACGTTGGTACTCATCTGCTGATGTTGTTTCTTGGTCATATTCATCATCGTTTAGATTACAGTCCAACATGTTGTTCTGTTGTACGCGATGTCTTCTCTCGTTCCATGATTTCGATCTTACTCAAACTACAAGTATCAGCACCTAATTTCGAATTTGAATAGCACGCTTAAAAGTCCTGTCACGGTCGCCACTTTGCGTTAAGTACACAAAGAAAATGCGTGTGTTTTTAGATACTGAGTTGTATTTTCAGAATTTTATACAAAAAATATTAATAATCATGAAAACCGTCAAAAAATGCCACAAAATTAATTACTTCAAACTCAAAAACAAAAACAATCATAGCTATCTAATTTTAAAGTCATCTTTCTTCCAATGCCAACTCTATCAACCAAAGCAACAACAAGTAATATGTATAATAATTTATCGTATATGTATGACATGCAAGCAACATAAAATGGGTTCTCCATCTTAATAACAAATTAAAAAATTTAATGTGCTTCAGGTAAAGCATCACTCCTGGTTTATGAATTTTACCCAAAATCTTATATGTTATTTCCCTTGACATAAAAGTCTTAAATACTACTATCGTTTATAAATATTTTGGATACGGCATAATATCTACACTTTTTATTTTCGTAAGTTTAATAATAGATATACCTTACAAAATTCTATTTATTTATATAAAGAAAAATGTACAGGAATATAATTAAAACGACGGATGGGACTAATGATTAGAATAAAGTTTTTTATACGTGGATTTATCGACGTCAGACTTACTCTTAGTTCTTAGTTCTTTTACTGATTTTAATTTATTTCTCTTTTTACCTTCCGTCACCTTTAGGTAAGGAAGGTATTGTCTTTGGTCAAAAAATTCGATGATGAGTTTTTAATCAATAAGCACGTTTTAGGGTCCCTAGAATACGAATTTACTATTTTTACGATGATGTCTGTATGTATGTGTGTGTGTGTGTGTGTGTGTGTGTGTGTGTGTGTGTGTGTGTGTGTGGATGTGTGTGTGTGTGTGTGTGTGTGTGTGTGTGTGTGTGTGTGTGTGTAACAAAATTTTCGTCTGCGATAACTCTAATACTACAGTTACAAAAATTATATTTTTTTCGTATACTTCTTCGTTACATCCATATGAAGAGCTGATTAGATTTTAGTTACAATTGGTCAACCGGAAGTACCATCATTTGAAGACTCTACCAGTTTTTCTTGAAAAAACTATGTTAAATATAATTTTTTCACATTTGATGTTATTATAAATATTAAAGAATATTTTATTCACTATATGATTTGACTGCATTTTATACTTAATATTAAATGGATATAGAGTTAAAAAATCTGATGTGGCCAGCACATTACCTTCCGTCAGTTCTATGTATTTTGTACAAATTTCATGCGGAAAGTTCCTTGCTAAATTAAATATTCTATTCCTTGTACATTACCTTCCGGCAGTTGCATGTATTTTATGCAAATTTCATACAGAACATTATTATATTGTGACGTTTTCTATATACAGTGTAATGTATATGCAGAAATAAAAGATTTATTATTATTATTTCTTGTACATTACCTTAAAGCAGTTGTATGTATTTTATAGAAATTCCATACAGAAAGCAAAAGCAAAAGTAAAATTATAAGATAAACACTATGTCAATTTCAGTTGACACTGACATCTTTCAATCAAAATTTTCTTAATATAGTAGCTGTTTCCACAGCTATGGCTACTTTATGAAATTTAATTTCTTTATAATTTTTTAACTCTACATCCATTTAATATTAGGTATGAAATGCAACCAAATCGTATAGAAAATAAAATATTCTTTAATATTTATAATAACATTAAATGTGAAAAAATGATATTTAACATAGTTTTTTCAAGAAAAACTGTTAAAATCTTCAAATGAGGGTACTTCCGGTTGTCCAATTCTAACCAAAATCTAATCAGCTCTTCGCATGGATGTAACGAAGAGAAATACGAAAGAATTATAATTTTTAGAATTGTAGTATGGAAGTTATCGTAGACGAAAATTTTGTTACACACACACACACTCACGGACACACATACATACATACATACATACATACATACACACACACACACACACACACACACACACACACACACACACACACACACACACACATACAGACATCATCTTAAAAATAGTAAAATCGTATTCTAGGGACCCTAAAACGTGCTTATTCATCAAAAACTCACCACCGAATTTTTTGACCAAAGACAATACCTTCCTTACCTAAAGGTGACGGAAGGTAAAAATTATAAAGAAATTAAATTTCATAAAGTAGCCATAGCTGTGGAAACAGCTACTATATTAAAAAAATTTTGATTGAAAGATGTCAGTGTCAACTGAAATTGACATAATGTGTTTGTCTTATAATTTTACTGGAAATAGGTATAGGATATTTTGCTTTCTGTATGGAATTTGTATAAAATACATACAACTGCTTTAAGGTAATGTACAAGAAATAATAATAATAATAAATCTTTTATTTCTGCAGATACATTACACTGTATATAGAAAACGTCACAAAATAATAATTTTCTGTATGAAATTTGCATAAAATACATGCAACTGCCGGAAGGTAATGTACAAGAAATAGAATATTTAATTTAGCAAGGAACTTTTCGTATGAAATTTGTACAAAATACATAAAACTGACGGAAGGTAATGTGCTGGCCACATCAGATTTTTGTGTTTAATTTCATTCAAGGCCGAAAATCCTACTTCGCACAAGTAGAAAGTGAGAAGTCATTTTTTTATTTTCATCTTATATTGTCCAGCATTATTATTGAACTGAATTTCCAGCAATTGGTTGCTTTGGTTTCTACCACCACTTCTTCCTCTTATACCTTTAGTTGCAAATTGCAAAGATGAAAACTTTCTCTTGCAAATGAGTGTTTTGCCCACAAATAAGTTCTAATGTTAAGTGATGAAAAATAATTTCTAAATTTGAAAGAAATACTACCAAACCTTACTAATAATACCGACCCGTGCTAGAGAAATCAAATGAAAAAATTTGATGTGGCCAACACATGACCTTCCGTCAATTTCATGTTTGAAATAGCAATGAGCTTTAAGTAAAGTATCACTTCCAGTTGATCGTTTGTAAACAAAATTTAATTTTTAATACCAATTTTGGATTATATTTTATAATTTATTTTAATTTTTAATAATACTTGGTTTTATGTTTCACAATTATTTTATTAGATTACTAGTTTCGCTATAACATTAGCATCATCAGATCTTCTTTATCGTTTAATTATAAATATATATATGTCTAAATTATATCAAATAAATATAAAAATGAAATGTCAAAATGTCAATAAATGTTTTTTAAAATAATTTTTGTTTTTAAATTTTTTTGAAAAATTATTTTAAAAAATTACAAAGTTCAAAAATATTAATATACACAAATAAATTATAACATAAATTTTATAATGTTTCTAGAAACTTCATTAATGGTGAATTATTAAGGCTTGTCTGTTCATTTAGAATATTTTCATTACTCTTTATTGCTTTACCAATTTCTATAGCTTCTAAAAAATCTAATCTTGGTCCTTTAGTTTCTACATGTAAAATTTCGGGTTTAAAATTGCTAGTATGATTTTCTTCTATTAAATGATTGGAAAATGTTGAGTCTGACTTTTTGTTTAAAAATGACTTTTTATGTTCATTTACCCTTATATTAAAATTTCTTCCTGATTGACCTATGTACACAGCATTACATTTTTCACAATTTAATTTATATACACCTGATTTTGTTTGAATATTCATTTTTTCTTTAACATTTCTTATATGTTTTCCTAAATTATTATATGTTTTGAATGCAATTTTGTAGTTATCATTTGTATTTTTTATAATGTTTGCTATTTTATTGGATATTGTACCTATGTACGATAATTTTATAAATATGTTTTCTTTTTGTTCATTGTCATTGTAAATGTATTTTGCATAATTTTTTAATTTTGTTTTTTGAATTATATTGTCTATAATATTTGTATTATAACCATTATTCCTTGCTATATTTTTGATTATTTTTACTTCTGTTTCATAATTTTCTTTACTTAATGGAATTTTGATTAATCTGTGAATCATACTATAAAATGCTGATAGTTTTTGTGTTTTTGGGTGATTAGAAGATTTACAATCTTTGGTCATAGATACTGAATTGGGACTAGGTACACAGCACGACATTAAGGTAAATGCATTACAAACATTTCAAAATCATAAAATAGAAAATAAAAATTTGAAAATATACGAAACATTAAATTCGTTAAAAACAAAAATTAAAGAAAACAATATTATTGTATCTAAAGCAGATAAAGGAAACACAATTTGTATCTTAGAAAAAATAGACTATATTTGTAAAGTTAATGATTTTCTAGTTTCAAACAATTATTCCAAATTAGATAAAAATCCTACAAATTATTATCAAACATTAGTTAAAAAACAAATGAAAGAATGTCAGTACACCATACCGGTAAACAAACTTTACTTCCTGACTAATATGAATCCACAACCACCAATATTATATGGACAACCAAAATTACATAAAGCCAACATACCTATTAGACCAGTATGCTCTTATAATAATGCTCCGTGTTACAAATTAGCAAAATATATTAACAAATCATTTTTAGAACAAACAAATTTCGTTGCAGAACATTCAATAAAAAATTCAATAGAATTAAGTAATAAATTATCCAAAATACAGTTAAATCCAAATGATAAACTAATTTCACTTGATGTGGTTAATTTGTTCCCAAATGTTCCACCAAATGAATGCTTAACGTTAATGAAAGAAATATTAGAACACCAAAACACCAATCCTGTAATCACAGAGGAATATTTAACTTTATTTAAAGTATGTACAGATCAAAATTATTTTCAATTTAATAACAATTATTACACCACAACACAAGGTTTAGCAATGGGATCACCAATATCACCTTTATTAGCAGAAATTTTTATGGACAATTTAGAAAAAACAATATTAAAAACTGATTCATCAAAATATATAAAATACTGGTTTAGATACGTAGATGATATTTTAATATGTTGGACGGGAACCACACGACAACTTAATAAATTTTTAGAAATAATAAATAAAATTCACAATAATATTAAATTCACTTTAGAAGTAGAAAAAGATAAACAAATTAATTACTTAGATTTAACAATAAAACATAATAACAATAAACATGAATTTAAAATTTTCAGGAAGCCAACTCAAACAGATACAATAATCCACAAATCTTCTAATCACCCAAAAACACAAAAACTATCAGCATTTTATAGTATGATTCACAGATTAATCAAAATTCCATTAAGTAAAGAAAATTATGAAACAGAAGTAAAAATAATCAAAAATATAGCAAGGAATAATGGTTATAATACAAATATTATAGACAATATAATTCAAAAAACAAAATGAAAAAATTATGCAAAATACATTTACAATGACAATGAACAAAAAGAACACATATTTATAAAATTATCGTACATAGGTACAATATCCAATAAAATAGCAAACATTATAAAAAATACAAATGATAACTACAAAATTGCATTCAAAACATATAATAATTTAGGAAAACATATAAGAAATGTTAAAGAAAAAATGAATATTCAAACAAAATCAGGTGTATATAAATTAAATTGTGAAAAATGTAATGCTGTGTACATAGGTCAATCAGGAAGAAATTTTAATATAAGGGTAAATGAACATAAAAAGTCATTTTTAAACAAAAAGTCAGACTCAACATTTTCCAATCATTTAATAGAAGAAAATCATACTAGCAATTTTAAACCCGAAATTTTACATGTAGAAACTAAAGGACCAAGATTAGATTTTTTAGAAGCTATAGAAATTGGTAAAGCAATAAAGAATAATGAAAATATTCTAAATGAACAGACAAGCCTTAATAATTCACCATTAATGAAGTTTCTAGAAACATTATAAAATTTATGTTATAATTTATTTGTGTATATTAATATTTTTGAACTTTGTAATTTTTTAAAATAATTTTTCAAAAAAATTTAAAAACAAAAATTATTTTAAAAAACATTTATTGACATTTTGACATTTCATTTTTATATTTATTTGATATAATTTAGACATATATATATTTATAATTAAACGATAAAGAAGATCTGATGATGCTAATGTTATAGCGAAACTAGTAATCTAATAAAATAATTGTGAAACATAAAACCAAGTATTATTAAAAATTAAAATGAATTGTAAGTTTCACCAAGTAAGAGCAGACACAATTAAAGAAAATATTTTATAATGTTTTTCCTCGAAAATACCCAATTTGAGAAGTTTTGAATCATATTTTGAGATATTTTTTCAACAAAATCTGGTTTTAGTAGTAGTAAGTAGTTTATCAATTTTAGAAAACATGTAGTATGTCGCTCTCATTGATATAAAAGTCTTAAATACCAAATTTGAAAAGCTTGTTTTTGTATCAATTTATTTTTCACAAAAATCTGTCAGAGCTTCAAATAAAGTATCACTTCCGGTTTATTTATTAAATTTTGGCTAAAATTGATAAACTAGAAGTGACACTTTATATGAAGCTCTGAACAGATTTTCGTGAAAAATAAATTGATACAATCCAAAACTTTTCAAATTTGGTATTTAAGACTTTTATATTAACGAGAACGACATATTAGATGTTTTCTAAAATTGATAAACCGGAAGTACTACTTCACAGGAAGCTATAAACAGATTTTCTTGAAAAAATATATTAAAACATGATCCAAAACTTTTAAAATTTGGTATTTAAAACACGTTTTTGACTATACCTATGTGATAAATCGGAAGTGGTACTTAATTTGGAAGTGATACTTTACTTAAAGTTCATTGCTTTTTCAAACATGGAATTGACGGGAGGTCATTTGTTGGCCACATCAGATTTTTATATATATTTACAACACTAATCAATAAAAAATAGCGCTTAAATCCATGCAGAAACGACTGAATTTAAATGGAAATGCTTTTTTATAAAAATTTGAATTAATTTTTTTTTAAATTGAGATTTTTCCGGCGACAAACCTAAAGTGTGATCGAGGCATTCATAATGTCAACACATAAGTTGGGAAACAGTGGACTAACTAAATAAAATAATTTTAAATTTTAATGTCAGTGGTGCACCTGGGCATAAGCTGCCAGTCACAATCCAAACTTGGAACGTATTTTTTTATTTATTTATTATTTTATCATTCATGCATTTCTAAGTATTGTAAAAATTATTTTATCCAACATCAACTCATAATATACTAACTTGGTATTATGGTAATTTGAAAAAAATAATATAGAACATTACTCACTCTGTTAGAGAATAATTGAGAAATCACGAAGGAATTATTCCTGATTTTTGCGTTTTTTTTTTGTAAATATAAATATAAAGCAATTTTACAAAAATTATGGCAATAATTCAACAATTTAATATAAGGAAACTTATTTATTTAAATTTATAATTACATTTATGTAAAAAGATACTGTTTTGTTTGTGTTATAAGTTTGTAGTGGTATGTTGGTATTGGAGAGTGAAGCTATAGAATACGAACCACTATCATTTCTAATATTAACAAAAGTGGATGGTGCGGTTACATCCATTGCTGTTACTCCTGGGATTTTTTTGCTATATTAATTTTGTCAGAGACAGATTTTTCATTTTTGCCCTCTGCAACTGTTGACGATCGCCAACCGCCGTCTCGTTTAATACTCACTATAATATTGTTGTTGATGCACGTCTTAAATTTTACCACTAAAACGTTTTGGTTCAGGCAGATGCAAATATTTAAGAAGCTAAGTATGTTTGACGATATTTTAGACAAAGTGTTTATTCTTACACACTGCTTTGTGCATTTGCCTTCCGCTTTGCCGCATATTTTACTGTGAGGAGTATTGACAGGTCGCAAAGATATATGTTTTTTCTACTCCCACTTGAAAAACTTATCAATTCTTCACAACCTGCAGAATGGATATGTAGGCAATACTAGTCAACTGAACGGATATAATTTCATATTTGATATGAAATCCACGAATCACAAATTTTAAAGTCGTGTAACCTAGGCAACTGTCTATTCATTTATTACAAGATTAAGAAGAAGAACGATACAAATGTCACATTTGACATTTCTTTGTTATCATTTAGATGGAAATATTTTCGGTATAAAAAGAGATTTGAATAATTTAATAACAATTAACTGAATTATATCATAAATTAGTTGTAAGTATCCAACAACGTATAAAAAATGGGAATCAGAACGGTATGAAATGTCACACGCCCAAGTCAAGATTATCCTTTAGATTTGGCAATAAAAAATCGTAAGTAATACATAAAAGTATTGTATACTTATAAAATAAAATATTATTTTAATAACAAATGTCATTAAGATAACCTAGGAAGACAAGTACATAAAATGACATTAATTAATTATGTTTAATAAAATTTCAAATTTCTATAGTTCGTATTTTCCTTCTTTTCGTTAGTCGTAGAAAAAGTATGCTGTACAACTCGAGTGGAATGTCCATATCGCCTTCGGATAATTGATTACTCCGCCTACGGCGTCGTGCTCAAACTTCATACTCATGCGGTATGGACATCATATCTACTCTTGTTGTACAAACTACTATTCTGTATAGATTAAGAATATTGGCGGGCTACACTTATTCAATCATAGTGAAACTACGTGACAGTTACACATTTGTTATTATGCCCCGATATTGTAATATATAAGTATAATTCTTTGTTATGTACATTGTTGATACATGAATTATTAATTTGTTAGTTCATTGCATCAGCATACACCTGAATTTCTCATTAATTATGCGACATATAAATATACAAATTAATAATCATTGTAAAACAAAAAAAAAGTATACTGAAAAAGTTCTATTCGGTGCTTCTTTAAAAAAACTTTCAAAGTTCTGTTTTCCTAGAATTTTTGAGTACTTCTTCCACAAAGAGGATGATTCACATCTTTTTCGGGCTTTATAAAAGTATGCCAATAAAACATCTTCATTGATAATATTAACGCCACTTGTTTCTTTCCAGAGGCTAAATTCATTACCTACTCGTATATTCTCTATCGTACAGTTTCTTGGACTTTTGGAATTCTAAGATGCTTCTTATGCTTCTATTTAAATTTGTTTTAGAGCAAGGTCCTTATTTTCACTCATTTTAATCTATTTTTCTTTTAAATAATTCTTCATAATTTCAAATACTATGCAAAATGACTTGTCAGAGTCGATTAATGATTTAAGAAGATGTTCGATAAAACGTAGATATTTATTACACTGGTGGAAGGCCGAAATGTATATTAGTCACGAAATAATATGATACAGTCCAGACTCGTATAGTAAATAACTACATATTAGTACAGATTTTTAATTAGAAGCATAAACATCCAAATTATTCCGCTAGCTTATTTATTTATATATTTAAATATTTTAAGTGGCAGGAGAGCACAGTTGTAGAGTGCTAGCCTCTGGTCTCACAGTTCGTGGGTTTGAATGCGGGTCAGGTCGGAAATTTTTTGAGGAATTTTTCTAGACTGGCCATGATCGGTACCTACTCCCGTTGCCTTTCAAAGTTGGGATACAGTTAGCTAGCCAACCACAAAGCTATCTGGCCCCGGCTTGTAGGTTGTATCAAGGGCTTGTACGGGTGGGGAACATACATGGCATCTAAGTAAGGAACGTCGTAGTAATATAACAGTAAATGTAATAGATGTTATGTGTGTAAGCCACCCTAGCTGCCATTTTACTTTTTTTTGCCAAATACCTACTTCAATTCGTATTATGTATGTGTTTCAGTAAGAGTTCCTGGTCTATATAAAAATATAATGGGGTTACTTACATTGTAAAAATAATTAAGTATATGTATGTATTTTATTTCGGGATTTCAACGTCTATTGGTTATATCCCTAGGGTGAATGGCAGTGTAGTAGAATAAGAGACAATACATTAAATGATCGTAAGGTTGATAATGAAGGGTCTAAAGAGCATATAAATGTGTGGACGGTCACAGTGGACAAATAAAAAGGAATCTAAGATACGTATATTGAAGTTATCCCTATGAGACCCACTTCCGTTGCCACGAGCAGCGAATGACCAGCAAAGCGAGACAGATACCGGCGTCTACAACTCTCTGTGGAATAGTTACAGTTGCCTCTTATCACAGATTCATTTTCAACAATTTTTAGTCCAGCTCAAGCCTCTTGGTATTTAATTCATCCACAACAGCATTCTAATAATAAATTTATGGATTAAATATTAGAGGGGCCCTAGAAAAGTAATCTACCTACCTATGAAACAAAAGGCGTACTATTTTTTTGATAATTTTATTTTTCAATATAATCTCCCCCTACATCAATGTACTTGCGCCATTTCTCCTCCAATGAACTTATACCTTTATAAAAAAATGTTTCTTCTTGACTCTCAAAAAAGTTGTCGACGGCTGCTTTTAGGCCATCATCAGAGTCAAAACGGCGTCCTCTAAGATTTTTCTTTAATAGTCGAAAGAGATAAAAGACAGACGGAGCCAAGTCCGGACTATAGGGAGGATGTTCTATCTCAACGAAGCTGCACTCTTGCACAATTGGCCTAATTTGGCAGCCTTATGCACGGTCGCATTGTCATGCAGCAGAAACACTTCCCGATTGAAAAAATCAGGTCTTTTCTAGTTAATTGCTTTCCGTAAATTTTTTAACGTGTTCGCATATACGTCCGCATTTATTGTTGTCTCTTTTGCCATTTATTCAATCAGAAAGATACCCCTGATGTCCCAAAAAACTGTTGCCATCAATTTCTCAGCAGAGGATTGCGTCCGTGCCTTTTTGGGGGGTGGAGACCCTTTATGAACCCACTGCTTGAATTCTATTTTTGTCTCAGGATCCCAATGGTGCACCCAAGTCTCGTCGCCCGTCACAATTTGTGCCAAAAAATCAGAATCGTTGGTCAAAGTTTTCAAATGACTCTCCAAAATTTCCAACCTGTGCAATTTTTGTTCAGGTGTCAACAGTCGTGGAACCCACCTGGCTGTCACCTTACTAATGTTCAAATTGTCGTGCAAGATGGTTATTACGCTGGTTTCAGATATATCCAATGCTATACTAATGGTAGAGACCTTCACACGACGATCTTCGAGGACCATAGCTTCAACTTTTTGAGTAATTTCGTCATTTGTTGCCGTTTTGGGTCTTCCACTTCGGGGATGGTCTTCGATGGATTCACGTCCCCATCGAAACTGTTTAGACCAAAATTTTATTGTATAATATGATGGTATATCATCCCCATAGACGACCACCATTCTCTCACGGATTGTTTTCGGCCGATGGTCCTCTTTTGTGAAAATTTTTATTACACTGCGATACTCTAATTTTAAGTTTCTCATTTATCCTGACAATTCACTTTATAAATTGGAAACTAATTATCAAAATAAACACAAATTTTGCAGATAAGGTTAGAATACTTGCCACTATTTGACAAATTATGCTCGTGCGTTACAATTGTTTTTTTCATAGCTAGGTAGATTACATTTCTAGTGCCCCTCTACCATTTAAAAAAATTTATTACCCACTCTTGCCCTGAGTGAATAATAATTATGGTAAACGATAAAAATACAAAAACCATAAAAAAACTATAAAGCTGGGCGACAACGTTAATTTATGGACGATACGAAAAATCTTACTACTATGCCCAGATTTTAAACCCGTGAAAGTAATGGTGAGAGCGGCGTAACTCAGTGGTAGATTAGGGGTGAGTTTTACACAAAGAAGAGGGAGAGGGCGCCAGTCGAAATAAAATTCAGTCCCTCTCAACCGGACGTGTTTCGACACACGGCACGGAACTGGGAAAATGCGGCAAAAAGGAAATATAGTGATGTTAACGAGAACAGTAATAGGGGAATATGCTTCGAACATAAACTCTGTACGTAAAATAAAACGAATGTTTAATAGCCGTACTCTTACAACCATAAAAACCCTTAAGCCCGGTTCGCGGGAACATTCAAATATTTTTAACAACCAAACAACACTGAATCGTGCGTGCCTGCGAGCAGTTGCATTGACAAAAAGTAACTAATATTTCAAAATAGCGCGGGCAGATTCGTAATCCAGTTTACAAGTGAATTAAATATACAAGTCGACCGCGAATCGGCTTGGTAAAGAATGGTGTACGTTGAACAATGATATAAAGCGTAAGTACAACTAATATAAGTATTCGATTTTGACATTACATAATACACATGAATGCAGGTTATGAAATATGACAGTACGTTTGATATAGGTGAGTTGAACAACAGGGAAGCCGTTGTCCCAATAAATAACATGGAATAATAAAGTGAAAAGACTCTTATCTGGACGTTGACGCTGGGCTGACACGGCTGGCGGTGAGTTTGGAGGCGGCCGACGACACCAAAAGCTCCAATTCCCGACGAGGTGTGTGCAGGTAGCCAGATCAGGTGCACCAGGTGTTTTTCCCGCAAGTACAGGAAACTGTGGTGGCGAATAGTGGTGGTAGCTTCCAGATAATCAGTCGGAGGCGTCAAACAGCAAAGGTATTTCATCAACGAAAGCTGAACAATCAACCTTGAGGTTCGATACGTGAGTACAGCTCGGGATCGATATATAAAGTCACAATCGATGGGGTGACATCACGATAGACGTAGCGAGAATAAAGTCGATAAATGTACACGTGAACGTGACAAGACGGTAACGTCAAAAACGTAACTTGAAAATAAAACTAAAAGAAAAAGCCTAAAAGGAACGATTACTGTTAGAACTCGAGGCGACGAAAATATAAGAGAACGGTAAGTGAATCACATGTGCAAACTCACCTAAGTTGATATGCGGCTTTAAAAGTAAATTCAGTTGCAGGACTGTGTGTATTAAATCCCGAATATACAGAGGAACCACTCTGTTCCAAAAATTAGTTGCCGTACAAAAATTCCCTCACACGAGGATAATATTTCCAAAAACGATAAAAACGGTAACTTCAGCGACACCAAAATTGTACGTGCAACTCCACAGGCTGCTAACGAAGAAGACTTCAAAAATGAAGATTTTGCAATCCTTTACCAATAAAAACGTTAAATCTTTGCACAAGCGCCGGTGGGGTCGTTCACCTGGCCTTGAGAATGAACTAGCTGAGTTGGTCAAGATGACGAAGACGACCGCAACGCGGGGACGTCATCAAGGTTGACTGAGATGCAAGCGTAAGAGAAATCGACATGTAACAAATTGAAACAAGTTTTATATGCATATTAGAAGTACTCATTGTTCAAGATATAGGTAATAAATTTTACTTTATTTTCCTGTCTTCTTATCTTCCCTAATTTGAATTAGGGTTGTCAGATTTCCGGTTTTGTCCCGAAGTATTTGTATTTAGTGTTTCACAAGACAATATTTCTTATCTTGCTAGGCAATTTCTTGTCATTTCTTGCAAAACAAGCCAAGAAATTTTAATAACTCTTGTCCTGCCTTACTCTTGCATACAAAAAAATCTTGTCTTGCTTGTAAGCTTCTTGCATATTTCCTGTCTTGCACGTTTTGGCATAGGGTTACAGTTAGCGTGCGTACCTGTTAAGAACAAGTCGGCTGCGTTATTACTACGTTCTGCTGACCACGCTTCCTCTTGCATTTCTCTTGCAAGACAGATTCTTATCTTGTTTTGCATCGGAACATATAACTCTTGTCATGTCTTGTCTGCATTTTCTGCAAGAACAAGAAAAATGCAAGGCTCCCGTGAAACACTATTTATATTCGGCTTTAGGCAATGATCTCCGGACTCCGGTCAGCTGACACGAATCTTCGGTAATGCCGAAACATCGTAATAATAATGGCATTAACGGATAACGTCCTTATCAATACACTAATGCGTATAAAATATTGAAAAATGTTCTATAGTTCTTACAATTCTTATAGAAATGGGAAATTTGGGAACAACCTTGAAGTTTGGGGTTAAGAAAGTAGGCCATAAGTTCCGTCGTTATTTAAGACATCAGTCATACGTCGTTTATTGCGTCAATAGGACGTTTCGGACATTAATTTGTCCATCCTCAGCTTTTTATGATAGCTACAATTTTGTAATCAAAAAATACCCGAATGTTCTGGAGTAACCCAATTGAATGCATGTTCTGTCCTGTAGGTTGCGCCGGGTGTGGTGGCTTGGTCTTCTGGTGGAACTGAACGTGTTAACCAGGTGGTACGGTGAAGTTATACTCAAGTCGAAATTTATGAGGGCTCAGCTTACCGCCCTGCTAGTTGAAATAGGAAATTTGGGAACAACCTTGAAGTTTGGGGTTAAGAAAGTAGGCCATAACTTATGGCGTAACACGTTCAGTTCCACCAGAAGACCAAGCTACTACACGCGGCGCAACGTACAGGACAGAACATGCATTCAACTGGGTTACTCCAGAACATTCGGGTATTCTTGGTTACAAGATGGTAGCCATCATTAAAAGCTGAAGATGGACAAATTAATGTCCGAAACGTCCTATTGACACAATAAACGACGTATGACTGATGTCTTAAATAACGACGGAACTTATGACCTACTTTCTTAACCCCAAACATACAATTCTTATAAATAAAAATTTACCGAAATGGTCGGGATCCTGTATAAGTAGATGAGGTGATAATATGGTGGTAATCGTATCATAGTATTGTAACCCATTTATGTTTTTTTTTTAAATTTGACGCGAAATGTTAGTTGGAAGTTGGACTCGAGATGGAGGTGTGAGTGTGATGTGAATCCAAGGATTTATTATATACACGGGATTGCTAACTTGTATGTTGTGGACATAGTCACCTGTGAGGCAATCAACTGGAAGGCAACCATTTGCAGAAAAGGCAAAATACGCGCCAATTTTAAAATTACATAATAGATACAAATTATAAATGTAATGAATTCATAGATTATTTATATTTATTGCGTATATTTGAAAAATTATAGTTATTATTTTAATAACTCCTGGTTTAAAAATGGGAGCAAGTATATGTGTTTTATTTGTACTTGTATTATCAGTGATATCATTGTTATCACTTAACACTTGAAAGCGCTTTTTACTGTTGATGGTGGGTTGTGAGTTAGTAATTGTTCTTGGTCTTACGTGTTTTTCATTCGGGTTGGTGTCGCTTCTGTTGAGTTTCCTTTTCATTTGACTTATTTCACGCCGTTTATCGGCTATGGTGTTATTACGTACAGGGTGTAAATCGAAAAGTGAAACATAGGAGTTTAACATGAGAAATCAATTTTTCTTTGCGCAAACGTTATCTAATTATTTTATGCAAAAATACTTTAAATAAAAGCTATAGAGATTTAAACGCAGCATCTAAATCATGTGGAACGATTATTTTATCTCTTCATATAAACGTAAGAATTAATTACAAAGTTACAGAATTTATGAGCATTTTGTCTAAGCAGCCATGGATATATGACAAAAAAATCTGATGTGGCCAGCACATTACCTTCCGTCAGTTATATGACGTATTTACGAAAATTCTACCGGCGAACTGTTACCAGTAAACAGATTTTTATCATGTTATAGCTACCGAAGTCGATATTTCAAGAACGCAACTGGTAAACAGGGTCGATCCATAACCTATGAAAAAATTTGAAAATTTAAAACAGGTTAGAAAATTTAACGTAGTTAACAAACTGAGCAGAGCCCTACTTTGAACACATTTCTACTTTTACCGCGCGCGCTTCGCTTTGCATCACTACCTTTTTTTGAGATTAAATTCTTCATGAATCCGGTAGATAGATCTGGTACATTTTGAACAATTTTCGAACACGGTAACATTTTACCACTCATGCTTTCGAACACAGTCGGTAGATGCGGTATCTACCGGTACAATTTTTGTAAATGCGTATGTATTTTCTATAAAATCCATACAGAAAGTTCCTTGCAAAAGATTCTAAATTTCTTGTATGTACATTACCTTTCGACAGTTGTATGTATTTTATCCTAACACAAATATACTACGAATATGTCAATTGCACTTGACACTGACATCTTTCAATCAGCAGAATTTTCTTAATATATTATCTGTTTCTAGCATAGCTGGCTAATTTATGAAGTTTAATTTCTTTATAATTTTATAATTTTATATCCATTTAATATGAAGTATAAAATGCAGTCAAATCGAATAGAGAATACAATGTTCTTTAATATTTATAATAACATTAAATGTGAAAAAATGATATTTAACATCGTTTTTTCAAGAAAAACTGTTAAAATCTTCAAAATAGAGTACTTCCGGTTGACCAATTATAACCAAAATCTAATCAGCTCTTCATATGGATGAACGAAGAAGAATACGAAAGAATTATAATTTTTGGAATTGTAGTATTAGAGTATATCGCAGACGAAAATTTTGTTACATACACACACACGGACACACATACACACACACACACA
>OY720455.1:22081960-22084460 GCA_963082715.1 Harpalus rubripes
AGTTTTTAAGTTAGTTTTTGACAGTTTTGAGTCTCCTTCTACTGTAAGTGTATTTAACATATTATAAAGTGAAGGTATACGTATCGTTCTTCGTAGCTCGATTGTTTTCTTCAATTTTTGAAGAGAATATTCGTTGTTATTTTCTACAATTTCTATAGCGCTGATTATAAAAGTGCAGTGTATTTCTTGATAGTAAAAATTTTCAAGTGTGTTTAATAGTGAAGTCAGTATTTGATAAAAATAATACAATTCCTTTTTTAAAAATAACACGTGTTTTTGTGATTTTGCTAATTAGTTCTTTCTGTGTTCTTACCTGTTTATCTGGGATTCATCATGGGAGCTTGCAGCAAGTGCACCAGAAATGTAAACAATAAATATCCGGGTGTGCAATGTTTTAAATGTTTGCGCGTATTCCACACGACATGTGCGGAGGTGCCCGCGAACTATAATTCTAACATGTTTGTATGGCTGTGTCCGTCTTGCCGTCCACAGGAGAATTTAGGTGCATCTTCCGTGCACGTGAACACTGATGTAACCCCAACGACAGTGCAGGAATTGAGTTCAATGATTAAATCTATTAAAACAGATCTTCTCTCTGCCATGGATAATAAAATTGATATTCTTATGAAATCAATAAACTTTTGTTCTGACAAAATCACTGACTTTGAAAAAAGTCTTAACACCATGAACGACAAACTAAAAGAATTTGACAAATTAAAGTCTGAAAATACCGATCTGAAACTTACTGTGTCGAACCTGGCTGACAGAATTGATGAACTTGAGCAATATTCCCGGATTAATAGTGTCATTATACATAATATTCCTGAAAAGTCGAACGAGAATATAAATGATATAATTAACAATATTTCCACTAAAGTAAATATTAAAATTAATACTACTGACATCGATGCTGCTCATCGTGTCCCTCATCGCAATAGATCTGATTCTGCTCAACCAAAGAATATAGTGGTAAAATTTGTGTCACGTGGCACCAAAGAGTCCTTCGTTAGTGCTACAAAAAAACATAAATTAACATCCAAAGAATTAGGTTATGACGGGAACGAAAATAAAATTTTTGTGAATGACCATCTTACTTATAAAAACAGGCTGCTTTTTAAAAAGGCTCGTGAAGTACTACGTGAAAAAGACTTTAAATATGTTTGGACAAAAAATGCAAAAATATATGCTCGTAAAAATGACACTTCGCGAGTGCATTCTATTCAATCCGAGCGGGACATTCATAAACTTACTTAAATAATAGTATTTGTTGTTCTTTATAGTTTTGCTAAATTTCACTCTTTATGGATTTGAGTATATATTATCAAAACGTTCGTGGTTTGCGGTCGAAAACTCACGATATTAAATCAAACTCTTATTCATGTGATTTTGACATTTTATGTTTCACTGAAACTAACCTGAACTCGTCTGTGTATGATCACGAAGTATTAGCAGATAATTATACAGTTCTGCGCCGTGATAGGCAGACTACATCTTCTGATAAATGTGATGGTGGAGGTGTACTTATAGGTATTAAAAATAACTTTCATTTTGCACATAAACCTGAGTGGTCTACTAGGTGTGAAGACATTTGGGTATCATTGATATTAAAAAATGTTAAATTACACATTTGTTGTGTATATATTCCGCCTAACTGTACTGATGAACTTCATATTTTTTTGGACAATTTACAAAATATTGTGGATTCTACAACTGCAACTAAAGATCTGTTTCTTATATGTGGCGATTTTAATTTACCATTATTACAGTGGCACCAAATACATAATTATTTCGTAGCGAATAATATTTATAATTCTGCATCTTCAAATTTTGTTGATGCAATTTCTTATTGTAACTTGAATCAATTTAATGGAGTACAAAATCATAATAATCGTTGCTTGGATTTAATTTTATCAAATTTCAATAATTTAAACGTAAAACAATGTTTGTCACCACTTTCCAAGATTGATTTACATCATCCTCCATTATTGGTTTATGTTGAACTTATGTCGGAGACTAAATTATCAAATAATGCAAGAGATAAATTACTTTTCAACAAAGCAGATTATACATCTTTAAACAACCATTTGATTTCTATTAACTGGAAGAATCAATTCAAAAATTTAGATATTGAGGATACAACTAATAAATTTTATGAAATTTTAAATAATGCAATAAATTTATACGTACCCAAAAAACAGATAAATATCAGGAATTTTCCATGCTGGTATTCTCCCAGTTTAATTCGTTTAATAAAAGAAAAATATAAAGCTCATAGAAAATTTAAGCGCTTTAAGAGAAATTCAGATTATTTGGAATTTTCCTCTCTGCGGAAAAAAGTAAAGGTTTTGACAAAAATCTGTTATTTAAAATATATTAATAACGTGGAGACGGAAATTCCAAATAATATTAAAAAGTTCTGGTCTTATGTTTCATCTGTGAAAAAGTCATCTATTCCTTCTAGTATGACTTACAATAACATCAATTCCTGTGATGGTAATGA
>OY720455.1:22089460-22379460 GCA_963082715.1 Harpalus rubripes
CAGTCATCATCACACACTATACGTTCGCAATCGCTTTTTCATGTAGAAATCGCCGCCGCACCGCATCGCTACTGTCCAACACAACTGACACGTCATTGAACCAGCGCAATTCTACAATTCACCATCTCCAGCAGGCGCATCATAAGTTTTCATCACCAGCTTTTGGGGATCAGGACTCTCACGCATCATTGGTCCTTCGAGTTATTATTTGAGAGTCGAACTCATTAGGCCCCAGCTTCCTATTTGCACTGCGTCTAAACATTTGGTCCTTCGAGCCGGATAGGGTGTTGTGCCCCATCGTGTCGTTTTTTTTTTGGTCAGTTATTTTCCAGATTATTCTCATAATTTATAATCTTACTCTCTAACCGTCATCATGACTGATATATCAGTAGCTTTAATTTGTCGCAATTTTTGCATACGATTTATCGAAACTTTGGAATGTGTCATGGCCCAAGCTGAAAAGGACCCTACAAAATTAAATGAAGCGCGCACACGTTATGAAATGCTCCCAGACTACATCAATGATTTTAAAACCCATCATGTTCAAATTATGACCCATCCCAGTAACGCTGATAAACAGAAAGAACTTTTCCTTGAACACGATGACTTTTTGACATCTGTATGCAAAATAAAAACTCATTAGGCCCCAGCTTCTTATTTGCACTGCGTCTAAACATAGTGCATATGACATAATTTGATTCTGAGTGACTTTTTCCAGTATTTTTGACAGCTGGCAAAATACTAATAAGTCGTAACTCATCAAAAGAAGTAACGTTTTTAGTTTTAGGAATAGGCTTTATGATTGCGTATTTCCAAGGGTCCGGAAAGACGCAATCAAGTAAACAAGTATTTACTAAGTGCGTGGTATGATCCACAATAACTGTAAGAATTAATAATATTATTTTACGAGAAATACCGTCTGTACCTATAGCATTTGATTTCAGGTTAAACAATTTTTTTAACATCAGAACTATCGACACAGTGAAACTTGATTGGTTCAGTATTGTTATGTGAATAAGAGTGATGCAAATAAAAATTTCGAGTATCAGGATTTATAAGAACTTTTAAAACTTTATCAAGTAAATCTTGACCGTATTGTTCTGGTTTAATAATAGAATCATCTACCGTATTGAGCACAGTTTTATTCACACCCACATTTTTAAAACCCTTTCATAATTTACTGGAATCTTTCACATTTTTGTTAATATTATAATTTAAGAAAGCATGTTTATCTCTTCTAATTGCACTAGTTGCTAAGTTTCTTAATTGTTTATAATAGTCCCACTTTGATTGAGTTTTTGGCTTTTTGTAGTCCCTAAGGGCTTTATCTCGTTTTTGTTGCATAATTTTAATGACTGGAGTGATCCATGGAGTATAATGTTTATTTGTTTTGACTGATTTGAATGGAGCATGTTTATCAAAAATGGATATTATATTTTCATTGAGAAACTTAACTTTATCATTTATATCATGTATATTAGCAATATGGTTCCAGTAAATTAATTCAAAATCAGAGAGTAATTCCTCTAGATTCAAGTTATTAAAATCTCTATAAAAAACAGTTTATTGTGAACAGATGATTTCTTCAAATTCAAATGAATAACACCGGAATCTTCACATAAATTCTCATATGATAACAAAATAACATCAATTAAAGACTTAGATGCAGGTCTGGTACATTTTTTAATTATTTGATACATTTGTGTT
This sequence comes from Harpalus rubripes, assembly GCA_963082715.1. Lineage (NCBI taxonomy): Eukaryota > Metazoa > Arthropoda > Insecta > Coleoptera > Carabidae > Harpalus > Harpalus rubripes. The sequence goes on from OY720455.1 coordinate 22,091,168, forward strand.
AGCCAATATATCATTGAATAACTGTGTCATAATCAATTTCTCGTAAATTTAGATTTATGTCTCCCATACAAATTAAATGATCAAACTTCAGCAAAAATTCCGAAAAAATCGTATCAAGTATTAGAAGGTCTTTATAAAACTTTACATGCGGATAATACACAACACCAAAACATATTTTGTAGCTATTTATATTACATACAATCCACAAGTGTTCAATGTTATTATTTGGGACAAATGACGTATCAAGTACTTTGAATTTAATAGAATCACGGACATAAAATAAAAAGCTACACCGCTACCACGTTTATCTGATCTATCAATATTGATTAAATTATAATTTTTAATGTGAAATAGGTGTGAAGAAGCAGATTCTCCCATCCATGTCTCTGTTACTGCTACAATATCAAAGTTATTATAATTAATAAATTCAGTAACTTCAGTGAAGCATGAGTTAATAGATCGTACATTTATTTGGCATAAAGAGAAATTTTTATCATTCGGGTCAATAACATCATAGGTAAATACATCTGATTCTGATATTTACAAAATAATGTTTATTTAAATACAAAAACAAATTGAAAACAAATTGGAACGTGTTAGACACTAGATTTAGTCAAGGACCGTAAACTGCAAAGTTCGTTGAACTCTCTGTACGTGTTCTAGCAGAAATAGTAAATAACGAAGGAAACAATTATTAAGAGTAGCACAAACTTTGAAACATCACTTAACTCGTTGCTGTACACTTTCTGGGATCTTCCTCTTTTCTGGACGTTGACAATGATACGCCCATATGCGGTTCAGACATTCTTAGCGGGGAACTTGGAAAGTGTCGATTTCAGAAGGAATAGCCTGGTTTTAGTGAGATCCTCTTTAATAGTGATTCCAGAACTTTTGAGTAGCTTTTTGGAATTAAATACTTTTTGGCGGGAGCGATAACTGGTAAATTTAACAATCACTGCTTGATTATATATCTACTTCTGATATTAACTAGCATTAAAAAAAGAATTATAAAAATGACTTTGATTTTAAAGTACCCACGAGTTTTTGTTCTCTTTAATATTAGAGTCAAATATTAATAGATTTTAATAAGGTTAATATTAGAAGTAGGTATTTGTAGTGTTGAATATTTTTAAAATGTCCATTGTTCTAGTAAGTATTAAAATAAATTATATAAATTCTCGTGTCATATTTTTGTATAGCTGTACAGACCGCTGTTAACTGAGAAGGTAGTTGGATCATTATATACACAGCAGCTTTATTTTTCATCCAGTATGTTAGTTTTTTTTTTGCAAATAACATACTGGATGAAATATAAAACTGCTATAATGTGCGAATTTGAGACGCTGAGACATGATACTCTACCAGTTTAAAGTATGTACTGGTAATTGTCATTTTTTTTATATCAATAACTCAAAAATAATATTTTTTACTAAGTTATGACGTTGCAGCAAATGAGAAATATTGAATATTGCTTTGACCTGTGTAAAATCATTATCTTAACTCTTAAGGATTGTATTTATCTTCGTATAATTTATATTTCATATAGAATGTATTTTTGTATATTTTTATGAATAAAAAATAATTTTAAAAAGTACAATAAATGTTTTATTTAATCGTTTAATAAATATACCTACATATCTGATAATATACGTTTATTTAAGTAAGAAATTAACGATTTTAATATACGTATATTTATATAAAAATTTAGTCGCATAATTAAAGTATATTTAAATAAAATTTTCGACGAGTTTTTCTACGTATAATGTACATTTATTTCAGATACAAATAAACTTTTTAGACATACTTATTCAATTCAAAAAACAATTATACTTTTTTAAAAAACAGATAATAAACGTCCAATCGGCGGTCATTTTGAAGAGTTTTAGACGCTAGTATAGTTCCTAAATTATACCTTTATTACACCATTGTGTTTCCTAGGCTATAGTTATTTTCAAATAATCAACGATAACATTGTTTCTGCAAATAGAATCCAAGACCGTTTCATACCAAAAAGTGGCATTTAAGTTCGCACCAACTTTGTAATTTAAGGTGCGTACTGACTTGAGCATTTTAATCCGATCGAACTGAACGAGCAGCGCATGAACGAATGAATAACAATAACTGGACCTGTTTGAGTTGTGGTGACAAATCCACTCCGATATCAATGTTAGAAATTAGATGTGAGGAAATTGAACGCGCATACTTCCTGTTAAAAGGTGAGTGTGAGACGTACAAACAACTGTATAAAGATATGGAAACGAAAAACGCAGAACTAACTCGTAAAGTTGATAACCTGGGAAAACAATTGTCACTGTCAAAAGTTAGCGAGGTTTTAAACCAAAAAGAACAACAAACTATTGAAGCAAATGTTGGAAATAATCAAGAAAAGACCAAGATTAACAACAAGGTGGCGCTGAAGGTATCAACCGATCACTCGATTGATAAACCTGAAACACAGACAACCTTGGAGATGAACGGCAATGCGAGTACGAAACTGATTAATTATGAAGTAAATAAACAAAACAACTGCCTATCTGAGAACCAAATACAAAACAATGAAGAGGAATTTAAAACTCCTAAATATCATCAAAAGAAGAAGAAAAAACCAAAACCCCAAAATTCCCAAAGTAAAACCGCCCTTATTGGTAATAAAAAGAATGATGCATTGAAGGCTAATCCAAAATCAGGTTGGCTCCGTGTGTATCGATTATCTGAGGATACTACAAATGAATAGGTGGAAAAATATCTTAATGATATGAAACCAGATATTAAATTCAGTTGTGAAAAACTAAAGGCCAGAGGAGATTATACGTCGTTCAAAATTGGTTTCCCGGTGAGCATAAAAGATGAAGTATACGATCCAGCATTCTGGACACAGGAAGTACGAGTTCGTCGTTTTTTTCACCCACGTCAGGGAGCGACAAAGGGCGACTAGCAAATACAGATGAAAATATAACGAGAGATATTGGATATTATTATCAGAATGTGCGTGGTTTGCACACAAAATTACTGGAACTTTATAACAATGTAGTCAGTGAAAATTATGACTTTATAGTTATAACAGAGAGTTGGTTACACTCCATTATAAACAACAGTGAAGTATTTGACTGTAGGTATAAAGTGTTCCGGAAAGACAGAGATCCTGTTTCATCAAATAAATCCCGTGGTGGAGGTGTGCTAATTGCTGCGAAAGAAAGTGTAAAACCAATATTAGTGAATAACAGTGACGAAGTAAGTTCAAGTGACTGGATTTGTGTGCAAGCCTCAATATCTAATACAAATATAATAATAATCTGTGTATATTTTCCACCTTCCTCAAAAGTAGAAGAATATATACGAAAGTGATAATCACCCAGTAATTTTGGATAAACATCATCCACCTTTACATATAGATATTGCTGTCACCTGTATTAAACCTAATATGCATAATACAGAAAATAAAATAAAATATAAATGGAACAAAGCAGATTACAATTATATGTATACTTTACTTGCCGAATGTGACTGGACAAATTTAGAAAATGATGTTAATGTAGATACGAAATTAGAAATTTTCTATAACAAATTGTTTGAAATATTTGATGCAACTGTATCTAAATATAGTACTCGTGTTAAAAAAAGCACGGTACCCTCAGAGGTTTACAGCCGAAATAATAAATGAATTAAAATAAAAAATAAATTCCATGAAAAATCTAAAAAGTATTCGCTACAGCAGCAAGAATATCAGCAAACATATACATTATTAAGATCAGAAGTTAAAAACTTTATTCAACAAGCTCATAAACAGTATTTGCATTAAATAGACATGAACTTAAAAAGTAATCCAAAATCATTTTGGTCACATATTAACAATTTGCGTAAAAATAACTACATGGAATCAGTATTTATATACAATAACGAAAAACTAACTGCTGATAAAGACATAGTTAATGCTTTCGCTACATACTTCAACTCTGTTTATACTCAGGATGATGATGAAAACAGTATTTCATGTAGTAATTATATTAATGAATACAATTTTGATACATTTACCATCAATACTATTACAGAACTACAGAAGATGAAACTGTTAGGGCAATTTATTCTTTAAATGTCAAAGCTGCATCGGAAAGTGATTTAATTTCTGCTTTTATAATTAAAGATTGTAGTAATTTATTAAGTAAATCCTTATCTAACATTTTTAATTGTTCATTACAAAAAAATTAATTTCCTGAAAATTAAAAATATGATGTATTTGTCCAATATTTACGTCGGACAATCCTAGAAATATTGAAAATTATCGGCCAATAACGATTCTACCAGTTATTTCAAAGGTCTTTAAAAAATTATCTATAACAGACTATATGACCATGTAAATATTGTGCTGGCGCAGGAACAGCATGGGTTTGTCAAAAACAGGTCAACAATAACAAATTTATGTGTGATGTGTAACAAAATTTATCTACTATAGATTCCGGAAACCAGTTAGACGTTATATATACAGATTTAAGCAAGGCTTTTGATCGCGTATCACATGAAATATTACTATATAAGTTAAGTCTCTTTGGTGTGGATAATAATACATTGTTATTTTTCAAATCCTATTTTTATAATAGAATACAATTTGTAAATTATAACAGCATACATTCCAACGAGTTCACACCTGTTTCTGGGGTGCCCCAAGGATCCTTGCTTGGTCCATTATTGTTTACACTATTTGTTAATGATTCACCCCAAATATTACGTAACTCTAAATGTTTGTTATATGCAGACAACTCAAAATTATTCAGAGAAATTAGTAATACTGACGACGCAGTATACCTACAAAATGATATTAACTTGCTAGGAGAATGGTGTAAAAGTAACAGTATAAATTTTAATATAAAGAAATGTAAAATCATGACATATTCAAGAAAAATGGTTAATTATCATCATACTTATTTCATATGTAATGAAAAGTTGGATCGAGTGACATTATTTAAGGACTTGGGAATATTATTTCAATGTAACTTTAAATTTGAAAAACAATATGCAATGATAGTTGAAAAATCTTATAAAACAGCGAGTTACATACTTCGGGTAGGCAAAATTTTTTGGGAATATGATTTCAATGTAACTTTAAATTTGAAAAACAATATGCAATGATAGTTGAAAAATCTTATAAAACAGCGAGTTACATACTTCGGGTAGGCAAAATTTTTTGGGAATATTATTTCAATGTAACTTTATATTTGAAAAACAATATGCAATGATAGTTGAAAAATCTTATAAAACAGCAAGTTACATACTTCGGGTAGGCAAAATTTTTAGTGTAGATACATAATAACCTTATTCAATTCACTAGTCAGATCGATTTTAGAATATGGTTGTATTATAAGGCATCCGAGTACCGATGTAGCGACAAATTTGATAGAAAAAGTGCAAAAAAGGTTTGTAAGATACTTATATTTCAAACAATATAATATGTCACCCATGTATATTTTATATATAACACAAATAAAATTGTTTAACATGTGTACACTTCAATGTAGACGTGAACTTATTATGATATTATTTATTTGGAATGTAATACATGCAATTGATATACCTGAATTATTATCGATGTTACCAATTCATGTGCCTAATATAAAATTAAGACCTAGATGTACAATATTTAATATCAAAGAATCAATTTCGCCAATATATATATATATATATATATATATATATATATATATATATATATATATATATATATATATATATATATATATATGTCTTCGTATTGTCAACAAACTGAATGATGTAGATAATACTGTAGGTATATTTTATTATAACAAAAATACTTTAAATAAACAATTTGTCAATAATATGTCACTGTAAATATGTAATTAGGTTTACCTATATATTTTCAGTCTAAATAAATATTATTATTTCTATTATTATTAATATTTTAAGGAAATTGTATAAGCAGTTGGGGTGTTTCATATTTGTTCTCAGCATCGCGCAACCACTAATTTGGAGGTTACAGGGTCGAACAGAACTAACTTTTGTTCAATATTACGTTCCAGTCCCTCCTTCATCCCACTTGAAACCACGGTTAATGTAGTACTTACCGTCCCTGAAATATGGGTACAAAACAAATACATCAAACGCTTCGAATGTCATGAGGTATTGTTCGGACTATTTGTTCAATTCGTTTGTGCGCGCTCTGCTCGTTCAGTTCGTTCGGATTAACATGTTCAAGGCAGTACGCACCTTTAGGTGTTAACTATTACTCGAAATCTCAGCCAAACAGCATTTATTCTCTTACACAACCGACGTTTCGGTACACCCTTGCACCTTCATCAGTATTTTTTAAATTACTTAAAAGTCTAAAACAAAGAACAAATAAAATAGTTATTTGTCCTTAATTTTCAATAATCCTATATTTATAGAGGACTGCAGCACAACCTTAATAAAACAACTTTTTGTAAAATGTAGGTACTTAAAAGTTGTAGGTAACTGTATTTTTAAAGTAGCTTGCTTAGGTCTACAGAAGAAATAAATTATTTTAATGCGATTCAAAAATAAAAGTAAACACTAGAAGTTTGCTGTGATTAACGAGGTTTCAGCGACACTTTGTGGGTTAGACAAATCATTCCTCATATTTCGTGAAAATCCGAGTCCAGACAAACGAGTACGGAGGAACATAAAAAACAATGCTTTACATTCTGTTGCAGTACGGGCAATAGCCGCTATAACAATGACAATATATGCCATCGTAAACTTTCCTGAACTTTGTGTTCAAAAGCAGGATAACAAAAAGTATATCAAATTGTTGTAAAAATTATGTTTTTGTAGGACAATATAAAAAAATGTATGAATTTACATTTACTAGTATACTATGTAAATGATCTTTATTTTGGTTCTACTTGAATAAAATTGAATTTAAAATTAAATTGTTTCACAAGGCTTAGATCCTGTTAAATGGGTGCGCAGAGCTATAAACGATTTAATAATATATGAAACACAGAATGTAGATCCAGATGATAAAGTTGGGTTTACGATCTGTAGCAAGGATTTTAAGAGAGGACAAGGATGGAAAACTTTTGGCGATGCATCAGAAGTGAGAGGTGACGGTTAGTGACGTATGTTAGGTACTTGCTGATAATATATTTCAATTCAATTCTACAGGCTTGGCTAATAATAACTACGTTAAGTTTTGTTACTTGTTATGAAATATTACAAATTTTAGGTGTGACAACACTACGTTTACCAAAAGATACCGGCAAAGAAGCGAATAAATACAACACATTCAATGAGAAATGCGCAATGCGAGGAGGCATAGTAACTATAAATAATAAAAGATAATATCTGCCTGCCTAGAGCATTGGTTTTGGCAATTGCGCACAAATTAAAAGATCCGGAATACTCAAAAATTCGCCGCGATAATGGAAAAGTGCAGACACAAAGAGCTAAAGAATTGTTGGAGACGAGAATAGTCATTCCTGTTGATGGAGCTAGAATACCCGAGTTGGAGTTCTTTCAAAAACAACTCGGCGAAAAGTACAGAATACGTGTTGACCAATAAGGGAGCAAAGGTCGAGACATTATGTTTGAAGGAACCGGAGATGGTAATACTTCACGGTAAAAAAAAGTTGTTGCGTGGTTACTAAAATTTTAATATTACAAACTATTTTTTTTGTCAATATAGAGTCAACAAAGATTGCTGATGTGTTTACCAATTTAAATTTGTTGGGATCTTTTTGCTATATTTACTAAAATATTTTAGTAACGTTCATTGAAAAAATGTTAGTTGAAATAACAAACCATATTTGTAGAGATAACAACTATACACTTTAGGTTACAATGACAAATCATATTTGGAGAGAATGAAACCCCAGGTTTATTTGCAATAATAAATCACGTTTGTAGAGAATACATTCATAGGTTTAGTTCCAATACAAATAATATTGTTGCTAAGCAAAAAATATTTTTCTTAATTGCTTATGTATTATAATAATGGACGACTTCGTGAAATCACTTTTAAAAGAGTGGAGTCAAGTGGAACAGTCTGTCTAGAAGAGAAATTTGCAGGTAAGTGCTGGTATAGTTAACGCATGACTTTTGTCCAAAACATTATCTGATATTCTAGTGTTCTACACAATTTTCGTAGGTAATATAACAAGTAATATGATTAATAATCGATGATATTGCTCGTGTACCCGAAGAAACATATTTTACTCATCCTTCGGATTCGTGAAATCTGCACCTTGGTTCCACTCGAGAATATCGTCGATTATAATCATATCACTTGTTATATTACCTACGAAAATTGTGTCGAATGCTAGAATATCAGACAATTTTTTGGACAAAAATCATGCCTGCAGATTTATCCTCTACACACTGTCAGTTCCACTCCATTAAAAGTGATTTCACGAAATCATCCATTGTTATAATATACATTATTTTCAAAAAAATCCGAACTAGGAGCAGGCTATCAACAAAGAAATGTATGTCAATTAAAAAGTACGTAATTAAATGTCAATTTGTCACGAGATATTGGCAACAATATTATTTGAAGTAATCAAAGCTTTTCTTCTCGAATTTTATTCTAGAAATGGAAATAAATTAGAAAACGGCGAACGATACTGTATCCTTCTTTATTATCTTTTCTCTTTAAAATTACATTTCAAAATCAATTTTGACAGTTTGACTTTTGAATTGAATATTGATCTGATATACGTTTCTCTGTTCATAGCCTAGTCCGAGTTAGGAATTTCTTTGAACACACTGTATAAGTAATGATTAAGATTACTACAACAATAAACTCGTGTACTGCATACAGAGCTTGTAGAGATTCAGTGGTGTGGCGTAACTAACGCCCCAGTAGACCTACGGTCGCGGGGGGGGGGTTGCTACTATCTGGTGGGCGCACGCGCAACCACTGTTATACGGTAAAATATTAGAAGAGTAAATTTTATACAGTGGAAGGTCATAATCTTCATCGTATTACCTAACATATGCACACCATCGATGAAAGCAGTACCCAGTATCCACTGATGATTTTTGCTGCTCTATCATTATCATGTTCGACCGATATCGAAAAAAAATTTCAAATTACGTATTACTTATATATTATGAGCCACGTTCCAGATCAGTTGGCCAATTTTTTAAAAATTCATTTAACATGACAGCTGATAATAATAATAATAATAATATTAATAATAATAATAATAATAATAATAATAATAATAATAATAATAATAATAATAATAATAATAATAATAATTAAATAAATCTTTACTTTTCAGTTAAAATAAAGATTTTCAACATTATATCGTAATTTTAAATTAAAATTTTTGCTATAAATTAAAAATTTAACGGTATTAACAATAACACAAATCGATATATTAATTTCATATTATTTTATCAATATTGGGTAACATTTTAATCTTTTTACCTCTCGCTACCCTTGGTAAGGAAGGTATAGGGATCGTGCTAAAAATGGCATATCGAGATTTTGGTAAATGAGCACGTTTTAAGGTCCCTAGAATCCAATTTTAACTTTTTCACGATGATGTCTGTGTGTATGTCTGTATGTGTATGTGTGTGTGTATGTAAGTGTCGATCCTCAACTCTAACTCAAATACGATCATTCGGAAAATTTTGAAACCTTGTATTTCGACCTTTTTCTATTATGGAAAAAACCCATTATATTTTGGTGTAAATCGGATGACGGTGAAATTAGCAGCCGATTCGCAATTCAAGTAAGTGTGAACCATCCTAACGCTGAACGAATAGATGCACTACCACGAACAAGCATGTAATGAGTTATATTAAATGCATAATCTACGCATTATTGTTATTTAAAGACACAATAACAATATGTAGATGGAACAAAAGTGTAAATTATAACAATATAATGTTAATACTATTAAAATTACGCCAGTGTTTACAACAACTTGACATTTATGTCTTGGTCGAAATGAAAGGTAAAATAAAATAAAATTATATGAATTGTTCTAATATTACATTATACTTCTTTTTAATATTATCCATATATTGTTACTAACAAAATTCAATAACAATATTATCCTCAGAACCCTTAGGATAATTTGTATGACTGAATTAATGTAAAATTTTTGTCGCCCGTGACTTAAATAATTAATATAATTGTTATTATTGATAGTCTTAATTTCTTATTTTGGTAGTATTATCCCTACATTGTTGCTAACAAAATGCAATAACAATATTATCCTCAGGACCCGTAGGACAATTTGTATGAATGAATTAATGTAAAAATTCTGTCGTCCAAGATTTAAATAATTAATATAATTGTTATTAATGATAGTCTTAATTTCTAGTTTTGGCGATATTATCCCTACATTGTTACTAACAAAATGCAAAAACAATATTATCTTCAGGACCCGTAGGACGGTAGGACAATTTGTATGAATTTATTATCGTAAAAATTCTGTCGCCCGTGACTGGAATAATTAATATAATTGTTATTAATCACAGTCTTAATTTCAAATTTTGGTAGTATTATTCCTATATTGTTACTAACAAAATGCAATAACAATATCATCCTCATGACCCGTAGGACAAATTGTATGAATGAATTAATGTAAAAATTCTGTCGCCCGTGATTGAAATAATTAATATAATTGTTATTAATGATAGTCTTAATATCTAGTTTTGGTAATATTATCCCTACATTGTTACTAATAAAATAAAATAACAATATTATCCTCAGAACCTGTAGGACAATTTGTATGAATTAATTATCGTAAAAATTATGTCACTCGTGTCTTAAATAATTAATATAATTGTTATTAATGATAGTCTTAATTTCTAATTTTGGTAATATTATCCCTATATTGTTACTAATAAAACACAATAACAATATTATCCTCAGAGCCCGTAGGACAATTTGTATGAATGAATTAATGTAAAAATTCTGTCGCCCGTCTCTTAAATAATGAATATGATTATTATTAATGATAATCTTAATTTCTAGTTTCGGCAATATTATCCATACATTGTTACTAATAAAATACAATAACAATATTATCCGCAAGACCCGTAGGACAATTTGTATGAATTAATTATCATCGTAAAATATCTGTCGCCCGTTAGTTAAATAATTAATATAATTGTTATTAATGATAGTCTTAGTTTCTAATTTTGGTAATATTATCCCTATATTGTTACTAACAAAATGCAATAACAATATTATCCTCAGGACCCGTAGGACATATTTCTAATATCGTTATGCACAAAACAAAAGTCGACTGTAATGTCGAATTGTAAACACTTCTATATTATAGCTCTGCAGAAAAAAATTCACTTAATCCCAAACACGACATAGTTCTAACAACTTTATGCGAAAAACAAAAGACGATCGAGTTGATGCTTACATTTTGTATTTAATTCTACTTAAATAACTTATTTCATAACTCGTGTCTTAAATAATTAATATAATTGTTATTAATGATAGTCTTAATTTCTAATTTTGGTAATATTATCCCTATATTGTTACTAATAAAACACAATAACAATATTATCCTCAGGACCCGTAGGACAATTTGTATGAATGAATTAATGTAAAAATTCTGTCGCCCGTGTCTTAAATAATTAATATGATTATTATTAATAATAATCCTTATTTCTAATTTCGGCAATATTATCCATACATTGTTACTAATAAAATACAATAACAATATTATCCGCAAGACCCGTAGGACAATTTGTATGAATTAATTATCGTAAAATATCTGTCGCCCGTTAGTTAAATAATTAATATAATTGTTATTAATGATAGTCTTAGTTTCTAATTTTGGTAATATTATCCCTGTATTGTTACTAACAAAATGCAATAACAATATTATCCTCAGGACCCGTAGGACAATTTGTATGAATTTATTATCGTAAAAATTCTGTCGCCCGTGACTTAAATAATTAATATAATTGTTATTAATAATAGTCTTAGTTTCTAATTTTGGTAATATTATCTCTATATTGTTACTAACAAAATTTCAACAATATAATGTTAATACTATTAAAATTACGCCAGTGTTTACAACAACTTGACTTGGTCGAAATGAGAGGTAAAATAAAATAAAATTATATGAATTGTTCTAATATTACATTATACTTCTTTTTAATATTATCCCTATATTGTTAGTAACAAAATGCAATAACAATATTATCCTCAGAACCCTTAGGACAATTTGTATGACTGAATTAATGTAAAAATTCTGTCACCCGTGACTTAAATAATTAATATAATTGTTATTAATGATAGTCTTACTTTTTAATTTGCTAATATTAGCCCTATATTGTTATTAACAAAATGCAATAACTGTATTATTATCTGGACCCGTAGGACAATTTATATATATATATATATATATATATATATATATATATATATATATATATATATATATATGTCGCGGGGTAGCAAACTCTATGTCGACCAACACTATTTTAGAACCACAGCGATAATATAAACGTGATGATCTCAGCGAGGCGGACCTGCACTCACTCCTGAGTACCGCTACACACTGAGTCCATCCAAGCATTATAGCCTAGAATGCTTGACGTTTCGATTACGACAATACAATTAAAACATTATAAGTGATTCATGTAATACTTGATTCATTAAATGATCGTTACGACATGCTTTGATATTACAATCTCCGACACGGCCATTCTGACGTTTCACACGTCCTCGTGTGAACTATCTGAAAACAAAGAATTTATCCACAGTATTTTCGCTCGGTTATCTCTGACCAATAAGTGCTCAAATAGTTACAACTTTCTTCACATTTATATTAAGCTCAAAACTTAGCTATGAACGCCTTTTTTACAAGACGTCAAACAAAACATAATTCTGTGACAATACATTTCACCAGTAAATACATGACTACCAATATCAGTATTCAAGCATTGTTATAGCTTGTCCAACAGCGACAGACCGTCATTGCTTAACCAGCAATCGATCGCTATTCCATCTTCGCTTAACCAGCGCAAGAAAACCATACCGTCATTGCTTACCCAGCAATGGAACACCCTTCCGTCATCGCTTAACCAGCTCGGAAAACCACACCGTCATTGCTTACCCAGCAATGGAACACTATTCCGTCATCGCTTAACCAGCTCGGAAAACCACACCGTCATTGCTTACCCAGCAATGGAACACTATTCCGCCATCGCTTAACCAGCTCGGAAAACCACACGACAGAGGCACCTAGTTAGCATGTTACCTTCAGCAGAGGTATCACAGTAGCATACCGAAACACCATGACAGAGGCATCCAGTAGCATGTCATCTTCCATCACGGATAATAATTCTAAAGAATTTAACGAAAATGTCCAATGTCCAGACCAACGCCTCAATTGCTCCTTAGCCACTTTTGTTATAAAAGTTAGTCGGCTCTTCAAAGTTTTAGTCACCCCTGTGGGGACCTAACTAAATTGTGGTCTCAACCTCTAGAAGGTTCATTATTGTACGTATGAACCGCTCTACTTAAAAATTAGAACATGGATTCATGTGTTATGTAAATAATTCTTAAAGCTATCAAAATGTTCTAAATTTGTTAAATAATTGAAACAGATAGTTCTTCTTTTCGTTTTCCTAACTGTATTTTGGCTTAGTGTTTTTTAGTTTAATTTTTTGACAAGTTGGTTTTTGCTCTTATTGGAGGTTAGTAAGTTTTAGTCAGTTCATCTTACACTGTCACAGGTGATGCTGTCCTTTATAATGTTTCTCGTTTGGCCTACATATCTCACAGGTATTTTATAAAAAAAATTGTCGTTTATTTAAACTTGTTGTTTATTATTGCTTGATTATACTCTGGAAAACGATTGTTGTTGATTTGTGTCAAATATTTTTATTGTAGCACTTGAAGAAGGTAAAATAATATACCGAAACGTTTGCAAGAGGAGATGTAGAAACAAATTTTTTTATCTTCCTTTATATCCATCATCCGATGAACTTCTTCAATTAAATTTATCCTTGGATACGATCAAAATATTTTAAAGCAATTTGTTCCAGCGTCCATCACGCTGCACTTAGGCGGCCCAAACATTAAGACAAACATTTGAAAAGCAAGTCCCGTCTTGTCAGACTACTCTGCTTCCAATGGCTGACAGATTTCTGTTGCTCAATTGTTTTTCAGGTAAAACAGTCGGCTTCGCAACCGTGGCAGGCTCCAGTCCGGGCTCCAGCTGTCCTGTGCAACTCCTCTGCGGATGATCTAGCTTGCCACAATTTAAACATTCAACAAATTCACAATTTGACAAAACTGGCATGGTCACCCCGAAAACGGTCACGAGGAGCCTGATCGGCCACAGCCCCATCAAAACCAAAACGCCAAGTTTTATAGCTACGACCATGCTCACCGGAAATTTAATAAAGTCATATAGTATGTTCTGGGTATAGACTCAGGGACTATTTCAAACCACTACCATATTTGTACCTAAATTTCAATATTTATGAAAGTTTCATCCGTAACGATTCAGGGTTTTGGAACATGGACGTGCAGGAACTTGAATAACTTCATACAAATTATACCATGAACAATTGATAAAAGTTCACTCAGATTTGAACTGTCTGCAAAGCGCTATATTATTCACGCTAACACGGTACGTCCAATACATTCTCTCACTATCAGTGCTACACATCGCCTTATTCGTAGATCTTTGGCAGGATGCTCGCCCATTCTGGCTTATTATTTCGAGACAGACTGGTACAGACTTCGTCCATAATTACAGCTCTCTTGCCACTGTCAACAATATTTTTCCCAAATAGCATCATCGTACGGTAACTGATCGAATGCAACGATCCCTCACTTCAATAACATTACCCTTAATGTCAACGCAGATACCTGAAACCTGAATACTCAAAAGTCCACATGCAATTTATACATTAACTAAATCATCAAAACAAATCCCATAGCAGCCTCGGACATAAGCCGCTGTCCTAGCAAAACCTAGAGATTGCAGGCAGAAACGAACCACTGGCCATACATCACCGTATTTGGACCAATGATCACTCATGCATCGTTAGTATGGCGGCCGAAATGTAACAAAACACAGCACAAGCGTCTTTGCGGAAGCGCAACGATAGTTTTCTTTGTATCACATACCACAGGCGCTATGAATACCTGTCCAAGTGCAGTAATGGAATTGATTCTGGGGCCAACGTCTTTGCACTCTGCAAGACAAAACACTTCAAGCTTTGAGATCTCGTAGGCCACTCATAATTTCTAAAACAAAAAGCTACACAAGAGAGTTTTTGGTAATCGCCTTCGGTGGACAGTAGTAAGGCCACTCTTCCAAATAGACTCTCTGTCCTGGTTTACGGATATTTCTAAACTAGAGTCAGCAGAAACTGGATCGATTTTATTTGGTCCGTGCTGCCAAATAAAGGAATCCATACACAACGGTTTCATTATATCTCAAGCAATAAATCTGTGTGCTCAATAAACTTAAACAAGCTCTCAACGGAGAAGCAATCTACATAACGTCAGATAACCAGGCTGCTTTCACTTGTGAATCAAAGCTAAAATGGGTACCGTAGTAAAAGTGAGTCTTAGGCACTTCCTGTGGATACTTGAAAAGCCATAATTCATAGCCTGGAGATATTCATTTCACCCTCGACGATAAACGTTAAACTGTTATTAGCTCTCAACAAAAGGGACTTTGAATTATGACAAGTATCTTTACTAGTCATTGTTCTATAAAATACCAAATTTCAGTTCATCAAAACTTTGGAGTGGCTTCCAGACATTCAGTTAAAACACGCTACAGCAGATCTTACTGGTCGCGGTGACAAAAGTCACCAGCGCTTAAAGCCCTCAACCTAATAATGATAATAACAATATCATCTATCTACAATTTGTAGCTCAGTAAACTTTATCTGCAGTTAATAAAATATTAATCTTTAGCATAGTTTACTAACATATTTCCACCTTTAACTATCTTCCCAGAAGATCTCCAGTGAAATTTTAATGTTATAATTTCTATTTCGGTACACCATGGTTCTGCACCCGCATCGGTCATATCTGGATAAAAAGTAAGTAACGATATATCAGGTGCCTCAAGGTTGCAGTGTACCTACTCAACGTGTCTGTTAGTTTGCGAAACTTGTACAATGAAAACATTTTACAATCTTTCTTGACATACCGAAACGCTTTAAGGAATTTGTATTAGTTTGTTTGTTATTTCACAAATAACTAACTAAATCGCAAACTGGTTGATACTCCCGATCTGTGACTACTTGACCTAAATTCAGTTTAATAATATTGTCACGTCGCAGACGATGTAAAGGAGTAGAATCAAGCTACCAAAAAAGAAATACTTATTACGTCATACAAGTTCAATGACAAAACATCAATCAAAATATAACAACTGCCATAAACACCTACTGTAATAAATAATATCTTAAATAACATATATGGAGATCGGTAATCCGGATCATCGGCCATCACAATATCATAAACAACAAACTCGACTTCGTCTCTCGTTTCTCAGCAAGCAACTGACCGAATTGCTTTTATTACAACAGCAACCCAATTGCCACCAACATAGCTCACAACGATATCTTGAGCTTTGTAATAAAATCTCTTACCAGTATTGGAAGACCGCTTAACATAAATTCAGTACTCATTACTCACGGTTCTACTTAACGAGCGCTTGTGATTGCGTCACCACTCTCTGGGTGGGACACAGACGGAATCCTTGTTACTGGTCAATGCCCTATGATGAAAACCTGCAAAAATTGCTAGACGGCCTTTCCATCTTAATCTGCTTGGCCCTACACTTCACTTTATAATTCACCAACAGAACACAAACCCACATACAATATTGTGGATCGCAGGCGAATCCCACTTCTGATGTCGCGGGGTAGCAAACTCTATATCGACCAACACTATTTCAGAACCACAGCGATAATATAAACGTGATGATCTCAGCGAGGCGGACCTGCACTCACTCCTGAGTACCGCTACACACTCATTCCATCCAAGCATTATAGCCTAGAATGCTTGACGTTTCGATTACGACAATTCAATTAAAACATTATAAGTGATTCATGTAATACTTGATTCATTAAATGATCGTTACGACATGCTTTGATATTACAATCTCCGACATATATATATATATATTAACAATTATATATTTAAGTCACGGGTGCCAGAATATTTACATTAATTCTTTCTTACAGTTTGTCCTACAGGTCCAGAGGATAATATAGTTATTGTATTTTATTAATAACAATATAGGGATAATATATATATATATATATATATATATATATATATATATATATAAATTAAGTAATACGACTACTCTTAGAAATGCTGACTGAGGGTAAAGTTATAAACTTTCCACAAAGTAAAGCGTAAGATAGATAGACATAGAATAGTCAGTCTGAAAACAAGCTTGTATAACTCTGTATCCGCAACAAATAAACTTTTTTAAAAACAATATAAATTGTTTAATAATATAATTGGCGCAGTCGGTAGGATAGCCAACAATAAGTTTGTAACAGTGAAAAACACAAAAAGTTACTCATCTCATTGTCATATTTTTATATGAAAATTGGCTATCCAGAACAACTTTAAAAGTGCAACGATTTGAAATATATAAGGCTATATCAATAAGACCTTATTCGTCAGTCCATCTCACGGCTAAACAGTGCCCATCAAGGACTATTCATACGTCCCATCAGACCATCCAAGGGATCCTTCTTGCTGTCCAATTGACCACAAGAACCCAGACGACAAGCTTCAAGAACTTCACATCTCGTTTACTCCTGTCTACGAGAAACAGTTCGAAAACCCATTGAAGACTCCTTACAATGAAACCCATAGCCATTAGTCTATTCTTGTAAGTAAAAATTATTGTAATACACAGGGTACTCTCTAACTAGTACTAGTAATAAAGAGTACGAGCCCCGACACAAGGCAATCATATCAAAATCTATGTCAGATTCTGAAAACGAAGAATTTGTAAATATCGCTCAAAATAATATTAGGCGAATTATATTAAATCCAGCTAGATTAAACTTAACAGAAAACAATATGACTTCTTTGCAAGACATTAAAAGTTACGTCGAAATGATCCCAACATATGAAGGGAACATAACGACACTCAATAATTTTATTAAAACTGTGGACGAAACATATGTTATTTTTAACACATTAACATTATCAGCAGCACAAAAAGTGTTTGCTTTTAATCTAATTATAAATAGATTAACAAATAACGCAAAAAAGATTGTTTCACAAAAAAAATTCACAAATTGGGAAGATTTAAAGTTATTTCTAAATTCTAATTTCTCAGATAAAACAACACCTGAGACATTGTTAGGAGAATTATTTGAAACCAAATATAAACAAAATACAGAAGTCACACTAAAAACAATGTTAGACAAATATGAAATATATAAATCAAAAATACTTGCAAAAACTTACACCTTAGAAGAGAAAAATGCTATTCTCCAAGAAAATCAGAAAGCAATCGTAATCAAATTTATATCATTGTTACCACCCATAATAAAAGGATCTTTTATTGTGAAACAACCTTCGACATTAGAACAATGCGAATCATTATTAAAAAATGAATTTAGCTATGCCAATTCCATACATAATAGCCCATTAACACGAAATGATCAAAAACAAAATGTAAATACTCCAAAAAAATTTACCTTTAACCCTGCACCCAAAAAATTCCCCGGACAATATTTTCCTTCAAATCCAGTCAACATTTACAAATCGCCAACTCCAGGCCCTAACAGGTTCAAAAGACAAAATTTAGTAAACAGCTTTGAAACGCGCAAACTACCACCTCAACCAATGTCTTTACAGACACGAAGTACTCAACCCATGTCCACTCGACAATTAAACAAAATTACAACAATGAAATTGAAAACGAAATTATCGCAGTTGACGAACAAAGTACCGAGGAATATGAAGAAGAAAATTACGATAATAACGACACCAATCCTTTTTTAGAAGAGACCCTAGAAACAACAGAACAAAATACGTAATGACCTCAAAACTAAAATCGATTCCTTTAATAAGATTTAATGACTATTTTATTTTAATTGATTCCGGCTCCGATATAAATTTAATCTCACCAAATATCGTTAAACAAAGAAATTTAAAAATTATTCAGAAACCAATTAGTTTCAAAACAACCCAAGGAAAAGTGAAACGTAAAAATTGCGTTGAAATAAAAATCCAAAATAAAAATTTCGAATTTTTTGTACACGATTTTCATAAAGAAAGTAACATGTTATTTGGCGTAAAAATTTTAGAACATTGTAATGCTTTAATGGATTTTAAAAATAAAACTATAACGCTCGGGAATAGAAAATTCAAATTAATATCTTCACAAACATTAAACAACTCATTTATACAATTTAGACACGAACACCTCACTTATGACCAAAAAGAAAAAGTAAAGAACTTATTAGAAAAATATTCGAATTTATTTCCAAAACCCGATGAAGAACTATCCGCTACAAATGTCACTACTCATAAAATCAGGACAACAGATGATATACCAGTTTTTCAAAAAAACTATAGACTCCCACAAATTTATGAGAAAGATATTGAAGAACATATTCAAAATTTATTAAAAACTAAAGTAATTCAAAAGTCAAATAGCCCATATAATTCTCCCATATGGATAGTGCCAAAAAAAATGGACGCATCAGGAAAGCGTAAAACAAGATTAGTGATAGATTTTAGAAAATTAAACCAAAAAACAATCGAAGATAAATTCCCTTTGCCCAATATCGACACACTATTAGACCATATCGGGAAACCAAAATTTTTTACAACATTAGATTTGCATTCTGGTTTTCACCAGATACTAATGGATAGAAATGATAGAGAAAAAACAGCCTTTTCTACGTCCTCAGGGCATTACGAATTCGTCCGTATGCCTTTCGGATTAATTAATGCACCGGCATCATTTCAAAGAATGATGAACGAAGTACTTTCAGAATATATTAACAAAATTTGCCTAGTCTACATGGACGATATTATTATACTCGGAAACTCACTAGAAGAACATAGAAAAGATCTTTTCAAAATTACAAGACGCAAATCTTAAAATACAGATAGACAAGTCAGAATTTCTGAAAACTGAAACAGAATACTTAGGTTTTATAATATCACAAGGACTTAAACCCAATAAAAACAAAATCGAAGCAATTGAAAAGGTAATGATCCCCAAAACAGTAAAAGAAATAAAATCCTTTCTAGGTAAACTCTCTTGGTATAGGCGTTTTATTCCAAATTTCTCGAAACTCACCAAACCTTACAGAATGTTTAAAAAAGAATAAACAAATAGACATAACTAATAAAGAATATCAAGACTCATTTAAAACCGCCAAAGAATTGATAAGTAACCCACCAATTTTAGAATTCCCTGATTTCTCAAAAAAAATTATCCTCACTACGGACGCGTCAGATTACGCAATGGGTTCAGTAATCACACAAGTTATAAATGGACAAGAAAAACCAGTCGCGTATGCTTCAAAAACATTTAATTCTGTAGAACAAAATTATAGTACAATTGAAAAGGAATTAAAATCAATAGTTTGGTCAATAAATAATTTCAATACGTACCTATATGGCAGAAAATTTACGATTCGCACCGATCATAAACCCCTCACGTGGTTATTTTCCATGAAAAACGCAAACCAACAACTTATGCGATGGAAAATAGAACTGGGCGAATATAATTTTGACATCGAATACTTACCAGGAAAAACAAATAAAATCGCAGACTTTTTATCAAGACAAAGAGATAAGTTCAAAATTATAAAAAATTCAGGGGATGTAACAAATACTAATATCTTCGCACATTGCATATCAAAAGATTTAAAATTTTCAAAAGGTCTCACCAGACAAATAGATTTAAAATTTAACGGTAAAATTTATTGTGAAAAAAACATCGACAACAAAAACGTTATAATTCAGAATACGGGAAATCAAACAATTTTCCATTTAATTACAAAAAATATTTATTTAGAAAACGTAAATAGAAAATATTTCAAGAAAACACTTACCGAGTTACGCGATTATCTAATAAAGAACGACATATACGAAATCAATATTCCTTATTTATCATGTGGATTGGATAAACTAGAAAAATCAGAACTAATAAAAAATTTTGAACACATCTTCGATAACACGCAAATACAAATAAACTTATATGAATATGAACAACCGCAAAATTTTAGTTTGGAAACGGAAGAAATAGATCAAATAGTAAACGAAACATTAAATACCATTTACAACGATGACAGAAACGAACAACAAAGTATTGTTGCAAATAAATCAGAATCAGATAATACAATTCATAGTGCAAATGAAAACCCAATTAGCGGATTAAAATTCGTAGACAACAGAATAAATACAGCAAAAAATCAAATTATATTTCATTTTTCTAATAAACCATTTGAAATAGAAATAAAAAAATTATTTGATCATCAAAAACAAAGATTTATAGTAAACATCCATATAAACAAAAAAGAAGAACAATTATTAGAATTTCTAAAAAATTACATAGTGCCAAAAATCAAATACTTGATATTAATTCCTAAACAATACGAACAAACATTGAATGGAATAATTCAAAAGAAATTTGAAGCAAACATGATAAATTTAATAAAATGTAATAAATTTGTAGAGGATGTCGAGAACGAAGAAAAACAGACCCAAATAATTTTTGACAATCATAACGGCTATTTAAAACATAGAGGAATAATGGCAACTTATCATGAACTCAAAGAAAAATACTTTTGGCCCAATATGATTAAAGATATTACAGAAATTATTAATCAATGTAGAATATGCAAAGAAAATAAATATGATCGACACCCTATACAATTAAATGATAATTTAACCCCTACACCAAAAACCCCTTTTGAAATTATAAATATAGATCTTCTAACATTAAATAAAGAATACTTCGTCACTATATTCGACCAATATTCGAAATTTGGATTTATTCACCCTACTTTCAATAAGACAGGAAAAGAAACAATGTTAATAATTGAGGAATTCATTAAAACTTACAAAAAACCAAATATGATCATCGCTGATCATGGCCTAGAATTTAATAACGCTCTAGTAAAAAATTATTGTAATAATCACGATATAAAATTACACTTGATTAGTATAGCAAATCCAAAATCAAATGCTGTAGAGAGATTTCACTCTACATTGATAGAACATCTTCGGATATTACATTCAACAAATAAAAATAAAGATTTACAATATATCATAAACAAAGCAATAACAGCGTACAATAATACCAAACACTCAATAACAAGAATGGCCCCTTGTGAAATACTTTTCGGACAAAATGAACAAAACAAATATTTTCAAAAACAAAGATCCGAAGAAGAAGTTATAAATGACTATTTTATCAATAAATCAGAAACAAATAAAATAATAAATAAAATAATCGATAAAGATAAGACAAAGAGAACAAAAGAAAACGAATTACCTTTAAAATTACCGGATAAAGTGTATGTTAAACAAAATAATAGACTGATGCACAAATATAAAAAACCCATATTTAAAAGAGTTACAGTAGAAAATTATAACCCTATATTAGGAACAGTAGAAATAAAAAATAAAAGACATATTAGAAAATTCAAATTAGATAAAATTAAATTTTGATTCCAGGGCCTTTACCACCGCTCAACTAGTGGACATTTCAAATAATAATGGATTCCTTTTATTCGGAATAGGTGATTGTAAATTAAAAGAAGGAGAAATAATACATTATTTCAATTATAATATTACCCCTCTTTATGAAGAATATTCAAAATTACATAATATTACGATTAATACTATGAAACAAATTCAAAATAATTATCACCTTGAGGAACAAAATAAAGCATTATCTTATTTCCTTGACGACTTGACACAACAAATTCAAAAGCTTTTTAACAAAAGATCTAAACGAGGCTTAATAAATGGATTAGGCAATATAATTAAATCAATTACAGGTAACCTAGACCAAAGTGACGCGGATAAATATGATAACTTAATAGACAAACTAAAAGATAATCAAAAGATTCTTCAAGACCAAAACGAACAAATAATAAAAAACGAAAAACACTTAACACACAAATTCAATTCAAAATTAGAACAAATAAAGTTAAACGAAAACAAATTATCAGAAAGCCTTAATGTCGTAATAGACATCTTAAATAAAAAACAAACGTGGCAAAGTTTAATTGACACGGAAGTAAAAATTAATAAATTATTAATAGTTATTCAAAATCTATCGGAATTTTGCAAACATATAGAACTAATGTTGGTAATTTGTTCATTAAATAAACTAGACACCACTATTATAAACCATGACGATTTAATTCAAATCACAGGCGACAAGGATATCTGGTTACAAGTAGATAAGATAACCACATATTGTAGTCTAGAGAACGAACAAATCCATACATTGCTAATAGAACCAGAACTATCACAAAACTCCTATCCTCTATATCAATTATACCCAATTCCCTTCATTCATCATAAAAAATTATATGAATTAACAGAACCACCCACATATTATATAAATAAACACAATAAGAACATATTAATAGAAAGATTCAAAAGAGAATCTAACAATATAAACTATTGTCAAACAAAAGGCATAGAAGTAAATAATTGTATTAATAATATAGTATTAAGTGAAAATAATGATGACTGTGAAATAATTGAAAAATACACAAAAAACAATGTAATACAAATCCCATATACTAATAATATAATAATTACTTCTCCTGTTAACCAAGAATTAGTTATAAATTGCAAAAACAAAAATATAAAGAAAAACTTTCAGGGAATCTTTAGACTCATCAACGATGGAAATTGTAAAGTCAACCAATAGACATTTAATGGAATATCAACAGCTTACAAAGAACTAGAATTAAATAATGTTGAACTCCAAAATTTTGATACAAAAATAAATAAAATTAATTTAAAACCATTACAAGAATTAAATATTTCTTTCCCACAATTACAAAAAATAAAAGAAATTCAAAATCACGAAAGTAACACTTATCATTATTATATAATTTATATTATACTTGTTGTAATAATATTTACTATAATTATAAAAATTGTATATCAATATTATAAGAATTATAAATCTAAGCAGTTAAGAAATAATAGGGAATTAAGGAACTTAGAAAAGATAACCGAAAATTTATAAAATTTGTGTAAAGTTTAAACTTGTCAGGGAGGAATTAAGTAATACGACTACTCTTAGAAATGCTGACAAGCTTGTATAACTGTATCCGCAACAAATAAACTTTTTTAAAAACAATATAAATTGTTTAATAATATAATTTATATATATATATATATATATATAATAACAATTATATAAACTATTTAATAGATGGGTGACAGAATTCTTACAATAATTCATTCATACAATTTGTCCTACCGGTCCAGAGGACAATATAATTATTCCCTTTTGTTAGTAACAATATATGGATTATATTACCAAATTAGAATCTAAGACTATCATTAGTAACAATTATATTAATTATTTAAGTCACGAGTGACAGAATTTTTACCATAATTAATTCATACAAATTGTTCTACGGGTCCTGAGGATAATGTTGTTATTGCATTTTGTTAGTAACAATATAGGGATAATATTACCAATAATAGAATCTAAGACTATCATTAGTAACAATTATATTAATTATTTAAGTCACGAATGACAGAATTTTTACATTAATTCATTCATACAAATTGGCCTACGGGTCCTGAGGATAATATTGTTATTGCATTTTGTTAGTAACAATATAGGGATAATACTACCAAAATTAGAATCTAAGACTATCATTAGTAACAATTATATTAATTATTTAAGTCACGAGTGACATAATTTTTACTATAATTAATTCATACAAATTGTCCTACGGGTCCTGAGGATAATATTGTTCTTGCATTTTGTTAGTAAGGATATAGGGATAATATCACCAAAACTATAATCTAAGACTATCATTAATAACAATTATATTAATTACTTAAGACACGAGTGACAGAATTTTTACGATAATTAATTCATACAAATTGTCCTACGGGTCCTGAGGATAATATTGTTATTGCCTTTTGTTAGTAACAATATAAGGATAATATTACCAATAATAGAATTTAAGACTATCATTAGGAACAATTATATTAATTATTTAAGTCACGAGTGACAGAATTTTTACGATAATTAATTCATACAAATTGTCCTACAGGTCCTGAGGATAATATTGTTATTGCATTTTGTTAGTAACAATATAGGGATAATATTACCAAAATTAGAATCTAAGACTATCATTAGTAACAATTATATTAATTATTTAATTCACGATTAACAGAATTTTTACTATAATTAGTTCATACAAATTTTCCTACGGGTCCTGAGGATAATATTGTTTTTGCATTTTATTAGTAACAATATAGGGATAATATTACCAAAATTAGAATCTAAGACTATCATTAATAACAATTATAATAATTATTTAAGTCACGAGTGACAGAATTTTTACGATAAATAATTAATAGATATTGTCCTACGGGTCCTGATGATTATATTGTTATTGCATTATGGTAGTAACAATATAGGGATAATATTACCAAAATTAGAATCTAAGACTCACGGGCAACAGAATTTTTACATTAATTCATTCATACAAATTGTCCTACGGGTCCTGAGGATAATATTGTTATTGCATTTTGTTAGTAATAATGTTGGGATAATATTGCCAGAATTAGAATCTAAGTCTATCATTAGTAACAATTATATTAATTATTTAATTCACGATTAACAGAATTTTTACTATAATTAGTTCATACAAATTTTCCTACGGGTCCTGAGGATAATATTGTTTTTGCATTTTATTAGTAACAATATAGGGATAATATTACCAAAATTAGAATCTAAGACTATCATTAATAACAATTATAATAATTATTTAAGTCACGAGTGACAGAATTTTTACGATAAATAATTCATAGATATTGTCATACGGGTCCTGATGATTATATTGTTATTGCATTATGGTAGTAACAATATAGGGATAATATTACCAAAATTAGAATCTAAGACTCACGGGCAACAGAATTTTTACATTAATTCATTCATACAAATTGTCCTACGGGTCCTGAGGATAATATTGTTATTGCATTTTGTTAGTAACAATGTTGGGATAATATTGCCAGAATTAGAAATTAAGACTATCATTAATAACAATATATGGATAATATTAAAAAGAAGTAAAATGTAATATTGGAACAATTCATATAATTTTATTTTGATTTTACCTCTCGTTTCGACCAAGACATAAATGTCAAGTTGTTGTAAACACTGGCGTAATTTTAATAGTATTAACATTATATTGTTGTAATTTACACTTTTGTTCCATCTACATATTGTGGAAGTGCATCTATTCGTTCAGCGTTACGCTTGTTCACACTTACTTGAATCGCGAATCGGCTGCTGCGAATCAGCTGTTAATTTCATGTAAATCGGATAATCGGAAATGGCACTTTATTTTAAGCTGAAAATTGTTTTTCTTCGAAAAATAGCTTTAAATGTTATTTTTTTCCAAGTTAGTTATTTTAAAATTTAAAGATTATTAAATTTTCTACATATTTGCATTAATACTTTTTTTTATATATTTTATGGATAAATTTATAAAAATGTCTACAATTTAAATCCGGGAGCCTACGCTTTAAACAAACAAACTCCCTGGTTACGCGTGGTTACGCAGTTATTCAAATATACGTAACTGACAGATACATGGCATTGTGAAAGAACTAATCATTTCAAATTAATAATAGGAACACTTTAAAAAGAAAAAAAGTAAATAGAACAATATGAAAGTATGTATTAAATTAATAAAAATTAACGATTCGCAAAAAAGTGTAAGCTAATCCTCATTTTTGGGTAAATGCATTCTATTCTATCCCGGAATTTAAAATTTAATCGTCATTTTATTATCAAAAAAGGTAGTTACTTGGATTAGATTAGACTATATTTTAAGGCCGGAATGTAACAATCCCTAACCATCTATGGTTTTGCAAGTGTAAGGGGTGAGGTAAGAAGTAGGCGAAGCCGTAATGTTTCCCCCACCGTTTGAGTTTCTATGATGAATAAGGGACAATATTACACCTTGAACTTTGATCAGAGTTCGTTAGGTATATGATCGCAGAGATGACAAGCGAAAACAAAATATATCGATATTATAAATACAACCATACGTTATTTTTACATACCTACTAAATATTGGTTTCGCATTTAGTTACAAGTAGGCATTATTCTTTTGAATGTAATACCAGTAATTTGAGAAATACGGTAGATAGTTGTGTTTAAAAATTAATATTTATTTCAAATGATATAGTGTAAGGTTATACTAAAACATCTTTATAATATAGTATATATGAATGATTTTTGTATACATACTTATTTTTTCTCTTTCGACTGGTACAAGAGTTTTTATCTTTTAAATTTATTTTACCGTTATAATATTCGATTTTTCATTATTTTTCATGAAATTTCTTAATTTTTTTGTCAATAATTTCATTAGTTTTTTAAAATAGTATTTAACTAGCGAAAACTCGGCTCCACCAATAGTGTTATATAATAGTCTATACGTACATCCAATCTATCTACGCACAATTTAAAACCAAAGTGCTAACGCCAACAGTCTTGTTGGATAACCAAATTCTATCAAACGAATTAACTTTATGCATAAAACAAAAGCCAATTAATGTGTCATAAATTTTGACACATATATCTCATTTAATACCAAACACGACATATTTCTAATATCGTTATGCACAAAACAAAAGTCGACTGTAATGTCGAATTGTTAACACTTCTATAATATAGCTCTGCAGAAAAAAATTCACTTGATCCCAAATACGACATAGTTCTAACAACTTTATGCGAAAAACAAAAGGCGATCGAGTTGATGCTTACATTTTGTATTTAATTCTACTTAAATAACTTATTTCATAACTGCTGTGCTTCATAATTTAATTTTAACTCTATATTTTTAAATTCACGTAAGTGGGTATAACAGATGATCTAAAAAAATTATTTAAAACACAAAAACACATAAACCATTCAAAAGAGAAGAAATAAGCATTTTTTGTAGCAAAAATCAAATTAAAAAATGTAAGTTTGTGTCATATCTCGAAAATTTACTGATAGAAAAATTATTTTCGTATTCCAGTGGATAGACAATAAAAATATCTAACTTTCATTCGAAACACTTTTTTCGGTTACTGATGGTTTAGACGTTATTTCAAAATGAAAATATCGACCAAATTCAGTTTTCCGCTATTTTCTAGTAACTTATGAGAATTTTTGTTAAAAAAATGCATATCTAAGATGGCACCCCAAAGGCGCATCACATGTCCGGTTTAATCGAAGTCTTTTCCCTTTAGGTTCCGAGATCCCAATGGTGGCCTTCAAAATCCGGATAAATTTCGATTAGAAAAAATATACATATTTCTACAAATATTTTTTTTAATACAATGCGCACCGCCTTCATTTAAATCTCTTCAAAATTTGCTTTCGCTTATCAATAAATTCTCATAGATTACTAGATACGGTTCGATCGGATTCAATAGTATTCACCGAAAATATTTAAAAAAAAAAACTTTTGACTATCAATATTGTTGTCATTGTCATTAGCAACAAAACTAGAATCATCTAAGAGTGTAATGCTAATCAATATTGGAATTATTTAATTGCAATATAACATATTTTTATCTGTATGTTACCCTCTTAACGGACGTTCGACGCATGGAGAATCTTCATCCAGTTTGATACGCTTATTAACGAAAATTTAAATAATAAATATTTTTGATCAGATTTTGCATATGCACATATGTTATACCATCTTCTATAAGCCAACATTTTCATTCTAGATTTATTATGTTTGTTTAATCCGTAACTTAAACGAGGGTTTCGTTGTAAATTGCGTCCACCTTTCGCCAATAATTACCAACATTAATTTATAACTTTATTGTATAATACAGAAAACAATAAATAAATATGTAATGTAAATAATACAGAGTGGTTCTGAAATTGAAGAGAGCGGTCGATATCACAGAACACAAAACACTATATTAGTCTGGGTTTCGTGTTGAGATGCCCCTTTCCCCGTCCTCCAATGCTTAGTAGGCGGTACTACAAATAATACAGCTTTCTTGTCGCTAGTAGCGACATCTAAGATCGTATATATAAACTATAATTGCATCATTTTATTTTCATCCTATATCAATAACAATTGGCAATTTGTGAAAAAAAAAATAGCATTTATATATTGTTTACAACTATATCTACAATGCAATGCATGAATTTTAATATATTTTTTATTCAAACTACACAAAATTAAACATTTAAAAGTAGTACTTTCCTTTGTTCTCCGATATTTTTTTAGACAATGCCATGAAAAAATTTAGCAATATCTATGCGTCGCCGTGTTGCGATAATATTATACACTATTATAAAAAAATACGAATGCTCTTATATTATTATTATAATCAGTGCAATGTAAATTCTATAGCACCATTTTTGTTACATTTAGGTAACTACATTATGGCCTTAAGAAATAAACTGCCAAATTTACAGTAAAATTCGCTAATCATACGACTTACATTCGTTTAATTTTTTTTACCTTCCGTCACCTTTAGGTAAGGAAGGTTCGTCTTTGGTCAAAAAATTCAAATATGAATTTTGTGACGTAACTTTTCCCAAAAGGGTTAATTGAGTCACTGTACTCCACAGGGATGTTCTGTTGGGAGGCCGCCATCTTTTAAACAGTGGAGACGGGCAGGGTTGAAAAACATAGGAATGGTTATAAAAAGGAATAACGGCGCCACGTAATTTTTAACCTCAAAATTACAAAAAGGACGGTACTACACAAAATACTAAAGGAGATCTTACCTATCGTAACGTTGCCTGTAAACGACTGAGGTTTGCTAAATAAAAGAAATAACTTTATAAAATAGAATTTAATAAATGCAAGTTATAGCGTGCTGAAGGCACGACATGAAAGTGTAAAAAAATTAAATGTACAACAATATAAGAAAAATGAATATAAGTTGTAAAAAAAGTAATGAGATCATAAACGCACTAATTGTTGAACCCTAAACCCATAACCTAGTTTCGGGCGCTGCGCAGTTACATCTACAACATTCGAAGTGATATCAGTTCAAAAGTGGGCAAATCATGCCAGTTGATACACGCAACCTAGCTGAATCACAAGTTGCAACAATGTAATCACATATAAAATATAAAAAAAATGCTATATACAAAATAAATAGTTCTGTACTAATATAACAACAATGAGATGATGGCTTCAATGATATACTCACAATAATTATTTTCAAACAAAATACAAATATAAAAGTATCAAAATGAAAGTTACAGTGAGGACACTGTAGAACAGTCCTCTACGGCAACACACAACTTTAAAATGAAACTTCAGTTCTTTCACGCAAAAAAATACAAAACGGAAGAACGATCTTGAGAGAAGGTAAAGTACTTAACTGATGTGACGTGTGAAGGGCGAAAAAGGGCTATGGAGTCTGGCGATGTCGACGGATGGCACTCAAGTTGGCTGATGTCCCAACAAACGAAGATGAGATGGTAAAGCGGCCAAATCGTCCCTCGGAGATTAACTGCCAAAACGAAAATGTAATGCCCATGAATCCACAATGACGCATCACCGAAAAACCAACACTGGACAGTCAAAACGGCACTTCGACGCTATCAAATCCGCACAATGGCGAGACAAAAAAAAATATTGGTTCAAAACGACAACAAACGAAACACTCCACTTTTCCATCGACACAAAAACTACACACAGAACCTACGCCGAACAATGGCCATGTGCCGAAATACGATGGTAAAAAAACACGTCCTTACTGCATCACATCAGGAACCAAAGTCCCTGCGATCGAAAACTTTTATACGGACAGTAAAACAAAAAAAAAAATAACATAAAAAAGACATACAATAAAACGAACGCGCTGTAATATTAGAGCACATTAAACCTGCCAAGAATGACAACAAAACTTCAGAAGGTCGCTACAGAATGAATGTTTGGAAGAATTGTTAAATAAAATAGAAATAGACCGAAAATAATCGACATAGAGTACAGGTAAGTTAATAAAAATAAGTGAAACATATTTTACATAAGAGATACACAAAGTAGGAACAGATGAAACACTACAAACAACCAATAAAAATCTGATGTGGCCAGCACATTACCTTCCGTCAGTTCTATGTATTTTGTACAAATTTCGTACGGAAAGTTCCTTGCTAAATTAAATATTCTATTTCTTGTACATTACCTTCCGGCAGTTGCATGTATTTTATGCAAATTTCATACAGAAAATTTATTATTTCGTGACGTTTTCTATATACAGTGTAATGTATCTGCAGAAATAAAACATTTATTATTATTATTTCTTGTACATTACCTTAAAGCAGTTGTATGTATTTTATACAAATTCCATACAGAAAGCAAAAGATCCTATATTTCCAATAAAATTATAAGACAAACACACTATGTCAATTTCACTTGACACTGACATCTTTCAATCAGAATTTTCTTAATATAGTAGTTGTTTCCATAGCTATGGCTACTTTATGAAATTTAATTTCTTTACAATTTTTACCTTCCGTCACCTTTAGGTAAGGGAGGTATTGTCTTTGGTCAAAAAATTCCGTGGTGAGTTTTTGATGAATAAGCACGTTTTAGGGTCCCTAGAATACGATTTTACTATTTTTACGATGATGTCTGTATGTGTGTGTGTATGTATGTGTGTCTGTGTGTGTGAGTGTGTGTGTGTGTGTGTGTGTGTGTGTGTGTGTAACAAAATTTTCGTCTACGATAACTTCCATACTACAATTCTAAAAATTATAATTCTTTCGTATTTCTCTTCGGTACATCCATGTGAAGAGCTGATTAGATTTTGGTTAGAATTGGACAACCGGAAGTACCCTCATTTGAAGATTTTAACAGTTTTTCTTGAAAAAACTATGTTAAATATCATTTTTTCACATTTAATGTTATTAAAAATATTAAAGAATATTTTATTCTCTATACGATTTGACTGCATTTTATACTTAATATTAAATGGATACAGAGTTAAAAAATTATAAAGAAACTAAATTTCATAAAGTAGCCATAGCTATGGAAACAGCTACTATATTAAGAAAATTTCGGTGTCAGAAATATTCCTACTAGAATAAGAATATTCTTAAAGCAATAGAACGCTCAGTGGCAAATAACTGTCAAGTAAAAAATAAATACGATAGAACAGTGGGAGTGTTTATGTGTAATTGTTAGTTAAAAACTAAAGATAACTTTGTATGTTTATTTTGGATCTTCAAATGTTGTTATGCAAATATTACAGAGATTATAATTATATAAATATATATGAAATAATAAAAATATAAAGGAGGTATTTCTATGAGCACAATCTAATCTGAACATTGACAAATGTAACAGAAAGGTACGCGCGACAGTCGGCTAGTAAAATTTTGAATTTATCTCCAATCTATATATCTTCCAACCAGCGCTTCCAGCTCTGAAGTTGGAATGATTCGTAGGAATATTCAGATTTTTTTGACGCAAAAGAATGATCATTGAGGTTCTACTAGAAGAAGTAGTAAGATTTCTGACACCGATAGAACGTACCTATAGTGTGTTTGTGTTATAATTTTACTGAAAATATAGGATCTTTTGCTATAAATTTTCTGTATGGAATTTGCATAAAATACATGCAACTGCCGGAAGGTAAAGTACAAGAAATATAATCTTTAGCAAGGAACTTTCTGTATGAAATTTGCACAAAATACATAGAACTGACGGAAGGTAATGTGCTGGCCACATCAGATTTTTTAACTCTATATCCATTTAATATTAAGTATAAAATGCAGTCAAATCGTACAGAGAATAAAATATTCTTTAATATTTATAATAACATCAAATGTGAAAAAATTATATTTAACATAGTTTTTTCAAGAAAAACTGTTAAAATCTTCAAATGATGGTACTTCCGGTTGACCAATTGTAACCAAAATCTAATCAGCTCTTCATATGTATGTAACTAAGAAGTATACGAAAAAATTATAATTTTTGTAACTGTAGTATTAGAGTTATCGCAGACGAAAATTTTGTTACACACACACACACACACATACATCCACACACACACACATCCACACACACACACACATCCACACACAGACATCATCGTAAAAATAGTAAATTCGTATTCTAGGGACCCAAAAACGTGCTTATTGATTAAAAACTCATCATCGAATTTTTTGACCAAAGACAATACCTTCCTTACCTAAAGGTGACGGAAGGTAAAAAAGAGACATGAAGTTGCAAAGAAGAACACTAACTAAAGAAGTTATAACAATTGAAAAATACAAGGAATATAAGGGATTGACAGAATAACACTAAAGATTCGACGAGAAAAATCCAGAGAGCAAGAAAATGTTATAGGGCAAAATTAGACCGTAACAATTTTTAATCAATAAGCACGTTTTAGGGTCCCTAGAATACGATTTTACTATTTTTACGATGATGTCTGTATGTGTGTTTGTATGTATGTATGTATGTATGTATGTGTGTCTAACATAAATTTCGTCTGCGATAACTCTAATACTACAATTTCAAAAATTATAATTCTTTCATATTCTTCTACGTTGCATTCATATGAAGAGCTGATTAGATTTTGGTTGCAACTGGTCAACCGAAAGTACCCGAATTTGAAGATTTTAAAAGTTTTTCTTGAAAAACTATGTTAATTATAATTTTTTCACATTTAATGTTATTATAAATATTAATGAATATTTTATTCTCTATACGATTCGACTGCATTCTATACTTCATATTAAATGAATATATAGTTAAAACATATTGAAGAAATTAAATTTCACAAAGTAGCCATCTACGGGAAACAGCTACTATACTAAGAAAATTCTGAATGAAAGATGTCAGTGACAAATGCAATTGACATAGTATGTTTGTATAATAATTTTACTGGAAATATAGGATCTTTTGCTAGAAAATTTATGTTTGGAATTTGTACAAAATACATACAACTGCCGGAAGATAATGTACAGTACAGAGTGATCAAGAATAGCTGAAGCATGCCGCTCAATACAATTTTGAGATTTACCGCTTCCTTAATATGACGGCAATACTATTTCCATGAGCGTAAGTCTCGAATTTTGCTAGCTGTCATAACAATACTCCCAAGAACCGTCTACCGTCTTGTTACGTTCAGCTGAACGAAAATATGCGGCAAAATAAAATGTTCACACACTTCGTTAAAATCCATAATGAAAACAAATATCAAATGAATTAACGTACGGCAATGATTTTAATCAAATGACATGCTGCTGTCATCATCTGTCATATGTGGAATATAGTTTTGACGAATTATGAAAAATTGAAATATAATTTTGACATTATTGTAGAACAAAAATTGTCTCGTGACATTTAGCCGTTTTTGATCACTCTGTATAAACTACATAGAACAGACAACAGACGGAAGGTAATGTGCTGGCCACATCCGATTTTTTCGAATTGATCGTAAAACGAAGTATTATTTCATTTTACATTAAAACAATACAATATTTTAAACCATAGACGCAAAGTAGCGAAACAAACAGATCTACTGTCTGGTTAATGATAAATCCCAATTTCCACAATGCCCCTTCCTCTGCTCCCTCCGCCATCTTGTAGAAGCCACCAAAAATCGTCTTTTTCAGTTTTTCGCCTGTAACTCCTTTCTGGTGAACAGAGGCGCGCCGTGCCATTCTGTCGTCCGAGTGCCAATGCTCATCGTGTCGCCTAACCCCCCCCCCCCCAAAATCAGTTATAAAAAATAATCCATTGCGAAATATATGTAACTATAGTCTGTTCCATTTAAGCCACTAAGCAGATGTCGCTAGTATCAGCCGAAATTAAAAAATGGCGGTAATATGAACTACTGTCATTTGTAATTTTATTAAAATTATCAACTTAAAAACTACTACATACAACCAAAACTCATATTTATGAATGAATTAAAAGCATTACTTTTTTATTTACGATAAACTGTTTAATTATTTATAATTATTCATCGGTGCTAAACTCACTTTTTTCGGAACTCTTAGTATTGACTGTGAAACTCAAGTTTATCTCTAAGAGTTCCTCCACGTTATCGTCGTATGCAAATAATTGGGTTTCTTCTTTTTTTATATGTTGTACACAATTTTTCCAAAGTTCCGGAGTAACTTGCTCTGCTGCCTCGTAAAATAATTCTTCGGTTTCTGTTAATTTAAAGGTTGTATTTCTTACTCGCACATATTTTTTTATATTTGCTCAAATTAACTCTATTGGATTTATTTGGCAGTGGTATGGTGGAAGCCTTAAAACTTGTCTTCCGCTTTCTTCCACCATTTTGTCAACAACATATTCGATGGGTTTGTATTTTAAAATATTTTCCACTGTCTCCAACATTTGTATTTTTAAACTTGTTTCTAAAACTTCCAAACCCTTGCTTCTTAACCATGCTGCGATGGAATCTTTCTTCCACGCCGAAGTAGAACGATTTTCAACTTTCATTGAATGATATGGAGCGTTATCCATAACAATTATCGCTCCTGGTTCTAATAAAGGCAAAATTTTCACGATCCACTTTTTAAACACTGCAGAATTCATATCTTCATGGTAGTCTCCAGTTTTTTTCGAAACAAAGCATAATAACCAATTCTCGACAAAACCAGTTTCACTACCAATGAGTAACTATAAGTCGCTGCCCCTTACCATGAGGATCAGGAAGTCCTGTAGTAAGCCCGGCGTTGAAAGCTTTTCTACCTGTTTGGTATTCGTCATCTACCCATTTGTAAGTTGTGGTTAGTCCTGCATTAATCCAAGTTTCATCCATGTAGTATATTTTCTTCCCTTCATGTCGAAATTGAAATATTTTAGTTAAATAGCTCCTACGCCATATAACAATTTCAGGTTTTTCTATTAAAAACTGATTTGTACCTCTCTTTTTATAGGAAAATCTAAGTTTTTTCATTTGACGATACAGTGAAGTCCGCGATATATCTGGAAATTCTTCGTCCTCTTTAATGATCTGAAAGTAAAATAGTAAATATTATTTTCTCGAAAAAGATCTCTTTATAACAATGGGTATTCGTACTTCTAAAATTTTATTTATAGTGGGTAATTCATTCTTTAACGACCGAGTATAAAATATCAACTGTCAAAAATCATATGTCACTGTTATCTGTATTACTGCATTTGTAAATTTAGTAGTGTTCTGCTTCCACCGATACCGATACCGATACCTTCATACAAATACCGATACAAGTAAAAAATATCGAAACAAAGTATCTAGTACTAAAATACTAGGTATTGCAAAGAAAGTATCGATACTTTACTGGTATCGGTAGTATCGCAACATCCCTAGTTACGCGTCAGTCTTGTAGAGAAAGAGAATGTGTGCGTGTCAATGTGTATTATCATTATCACGCAACTCTTTGTTATATTATATATCTAAATTTATTTCAATTGTATTGCATAAATATCTTCAAATAAATGACATATCAATTTACTTCAGTGCACTAAGTTGTAACAGTGAGAAAGTTTATAACAACAGTTATCAGCAAACATCATGAAATGGTTTTAAAATATTTTACATTATATATTAATTATAATATTAAAAAGGAATTATGTCATCGAAATTTTGTATATTATAGTCAGTAGGAGTGAAATATAAAGTATTATTTACCTGTTTTCCAAATCTGACGACATTGCACATAAAAATGACAGATGTCATTTGTCACTATAAATCAATCTGAATTTACAGTGCGTAAACTTGGCTCAAATTTCAGCCAATCCGAGTGCTCAAAACTATTCCCTATCCTTTGCAATACTGAATGGAACACGGTATAGAGACGTAACTACGGTTATAAGCGTCTGTGGCAAAAATTTTATTTGCATCCCTACGTATCAAAAAAAAAAAAATAGACTTCTGATGAGCGGTTCGCGAGTTACTAACAATTTACATGAACATTTTCTAAAATTTAAAACATTTGTAAATCGGTTTTGTTCTCATATTTTCATCTCAAATTTTGACACGATTAAAGATAAACAATATTATGTATTTAATACGGGTCGAAATTTAAGATGAAATAAGATATAAACCGATTTCCAGATGTTGAAGATTTAAGAGGAATTTGTTACGGTCTAATTTTGCCCTCTAACATTTTTTGCTCTAGATTCTTATTCCTATCTTTTACGTACCTTTCTTCTAACTTAAATCTGGATTTCCCTCGTCGAATCTTTACTGTGAATCCGTCAATCCCTTATATTCCTTGTGTTTTCCAATTGTTATAACTTCTTTAGTTATTGTTCTATCCAATAAATCTTCTTTGCAACTTCATTCTCCTTTTTATTGTTTGTGTTAAGTGTTTCATTGGTTCCTAAATTGTGTATCTCTCATGTAAAATATGTTTCACTTCTATTTAGTAACTTACCTGTATTTTATCTTCATTATTTTTGGCCTATTTATATTTTATTTAACAATTCTTCCAAACATTCATTTTGTAGCGACCTTCTGATGTTTTGTTGACATTTTGGCAGGTTTGATGCTGTTTAGCATGTCAGCGGCGTGCGCGTTCTTTTTATTGTATTTCTTCTTTATGTTATTTTTTTGTTTTACTGTGGCGTTGTGTGTTTCCGGCGACCATTTTGATTTTCATGTTAAAGTTTCCGACCTCATGGACTTTAGTTCCTGATGTAGGGCAGTAAAGACGTGTTTTTTGACCATCGTATTTGTGGCACATGGCCATTGTTCGGCGTAGATTTTTTGTGTAGTTATTGTATCGATGCAAAAGTAGAGTATTTCGTTCGTTGTCTTTTGAACCAATATTGTTTTGGTCTCGCCATTGTGCGGATTTTGATAGCATCGAAGTGCCGTTTTGACTGTCCAGTGTTGGTTTTTTGGTGATGCGCCATTGTGGATTCATGGGCATTACATTTTCGTTCTGGCAGTTAATCTCCGAGGGAGGATTTGGCCGCTCTACAACCGCATCTTCGTTTATTGGGACATCAGCCAGCTTGAGTCCATCCGCCAACATCGCCCACCTGTGTAGCCCTTTTTGCCCTGCACACGTCACAGGAGCTAAGTACATTTAACTTCACATAAGATCGTTCTTCCGTTTGATATTTTTTTTGCGTGGAAGAACTGAAGTATTATTTTAAAGTTATGTGTTGCCGTAGAGGACTGTGCTACAGTGTCCTCATTGTAGATTTCATTTTGACACTTTTGTAATTGTAATTTTTTTTATGAAAATGATTAGAGTGATTATATGTCATTGGAGCCATCAGCTCATTGTTGTTTTATCGTTCCAGAACTATTTTTGTGTAGAGCACTTTTAAAAAAAAAATATTTTTATATATGATTACATTGTTGCCCAATTGTTGCAACTTGTGATTCAGCTAGGTTGCGCGTATCAACTGGCATGTAGCCCAGGTTTTGAAATGATATCACTTCGAAAGAACTGTAACTGTATATACGCCGCGCCAGAAACTGGGTTATGGGTTTAGGGTTCAACAATAGTGTATTTTTGATCTTATTACTTTTTTTTACAACTCAGATTCATTTTTTTTATTGTACATTTATAATCTTTACAATTTTTCACCGTGCTTTAAGCACGCATTAACCTGCCTTTTATTAAATTCTGTTTTATTAAATTATTCTTTTTTTTCGCAAACCTCAGTCGTTTACAGGCAACAACATTACGGTAGGTAAGATCTTTTAGTATTTTGTTTAGTACCGTCCTTTTCGTAATTTTGAGGTTAAAAATTACGTGGCGCCCTTATACCTTTTATAACCATTCCTATGGTTTTTCAACCCTGCCCGTCTCCACTGTTTAAAAGCTGGCGGCCTCCCAACAGAACATCCCTGTGGAGTATAGTGACTCAATTAACCCTTTAGGGAAAAGTTTCGTCACAAATTTCATATAAGTTGTTAGTAGCTTGCGAACCGCTTATCGGTAAAAATCGTCTTTACTCTGTTCCATTTGAGCCATTGAACAAATGGAGCTTGCATCAGCCATCAGCCCCAGTTTTAAATAGCCGAAATTACACTGGGTAAACTTATGTGTTGTCTCAAGTTTCAGCCAATCAGAGAGGTCAAAAATATTCCCTATTCTCTAAAATACTAAATGGCTAAAATGGAAAAAGATGTACTCGTATACTAAGTATTAAATACCTAATATTGTTTATTTTTTGAGTAATATGAGTCTGTATCATAAATTGTTATTCGGGTTAACCATTTTTTAACATAACTCTTTAAGAGTTCATCATAGGCAAAAAATATAAGAACCCTTTTATGTACAGGAAATTACGGGCTTTAATTTTGTATTCATGTAAAATTTTGATATGGGCTACTGTTTTTAAGAAAATGGCTTAAAGTTTTTACACCTTTGACCCAAGATGACAAAATCCGGGGTTGCTACAGGGTGCAAAATTAGTATGTCTTTTTGAAGGTCCCAATAAAGAGAATTAAATTTACGCCAGCTTGTCACGAATTATTCCCATAACACTTTGCCGACTGGCCTATCTGTAGATAATTATTTGTTAAATTAAGAAAATAGATTTTAGAAATATTTGATCTAAAATCATGTAAATGTAAATTTTGCGCCCCTAAGAATTTTGCGTCCGTGGCATGCGCCACCTTTGCCACGCCCTAGTTACGGCACTATATGTAACTTTGAATTTTGATGAATAATAATATTCACTCAGTAAGTAAATTATATAGAACGCCATTTTACTCTTTAATCTAAAATTTTATTAATAGAAATTTAAAACAAACATCTGTTATTCCTTCAATTTTAATGTTAATTGTATTTAATATAATAGGTTTGTCATTAAAATTTTGTAAATATTTTTTTTGTTTAATTTAAATGTTTCTTCAGTAGAGCTGCTACCGCAACATTCATAATAATAACAAACATATAAATCCAAGATTTAAAATTGCCAACAAATAGATTTTAATTCCGCAATCATAATAATAACAAACATTTAAATTTATTACACAATTTGTAAAAGAACGTTTTTATGTATGCAACATTTTAACTAAACTATCATAATATTTCACAGTATTTTAAATTTAGAATAAAAATTACAAACAAACATTTTAATTCATGGTACATTTTATTACAAAAAACATATTAATAACAAACACATAAATTTGCTTTTCAAATTATAAACAAACAATTTTATTCGTGTAACATTTTAATTCAACAAAAATAATAATACCAAATATTTAGAACTAAAATTATCAACAAACATTTTGATTCATGTAACATTTTATTTCAACAATCATAATACATTTTATGTTAAATTTAGATTGTAATAATCACCAAACATTTAAATTCAACAAATATTTTAATATAACAAGAATTTAAATTTTATAATTAAATCGTTTGTTGAATTAAAATGTTTGATGATTCAAAATGTTTGACTTTAATTTATCAACAAACATTTTAATTGAGCGCTGCGGATTGCGGTGGTCTAACGTACTACATCATTGTGCTGTGTAAGTGGGACTTATGTTCTTTCTTTTTTTAGGTACTGTCACATTATAAATATAACAACCAGTAATCACGCTCGAGCCGTGCCCGGTTTCGCATTTTAACATTTACGATTTAAAATTTAGAGCAGGAATTTATTATTCCAAGTAAATACAACTTCAAATAGTGCATTAACGATATCTGTATCTTTAATAGGCGAACAACAAACCATCTCAATTTTGTTTGATTTTAGGTAAATTTAATAATACATAAAATAGTGATTATTATACATTTATTGCTAATGA
This sequence comes from Harpalus rubripes, assembly GCA_963082715.1. Taxonomy (NCBI): domain Eukaryota; kingdom Metazoa; phylum Arthropoda; class Insecta; order Coleoptera; family Carabidae; genus Harpalus; species Harpalus rubripes. Next base: position 22,132,086 of record OY720455.1, read on the forward strand.
CAACATATTTGACCGAGCCTAAATAACTCAAACAAATGTCAAGCAATGACAAACATCAAACCTGTCTGTTCAACGAATAACATACCATCAGTCTTAACAACGAACATGGCCATTTTCTTGTTACTAAAGTAAAATAGTAAACGAAACTTAAACAATGATCATATAAAATAAAATAAAATTAATATAATGTAAAGATAAAAAATCTGATGTGGACACCACACGACTTCCTTGTACGCAAGACCAATATGAAGTATAGACCCAATTATAAAATTGCACGTATTAGACGTTATTTGACATTAACATCTATTTTTTAAATTTTTGTCTTAATCCATAGCAAGCTTCATTACAAAAACCAAAAAGTATATAAGTTTTAGATATACATATATCGCTTATACAAAAGAGTAATTTAAAAATACTTGATGTGCTAGACGCAGAATTTAATTCTCTAAAACTCTTATTTGAAGCATTTATTTTTAAAATCAAAATGAAACCATTTTATTCAAGAAAAACTGTTAACAACTTCAGGTAATATATCACTTCCGGTTAGCCTGTTTTAACCAAATTCTACTATGTTATTCCAATTGACATAAAAGTCTTATATACCAAATTTTTAAAGTTTTGGATTATATTTTAAAATAGTTTTTCATTGAGTTGAAAATGACCGTTCTCCCGAAAAGTTGGTAACTGCTTTGCGAAATACAGGCCTTTACTTTCAGTCGTAGTTGTGCTTTAAAACTTAGTAAGTCTTTGTAATGACGCGGTACACCGCAAAACTGCATGATATTTATGTTCCTACGCGTCAAGGGAGGATCAGCAAAATTTGAGAAAACGATGTAGCTGTATTTTCTCAAGCCCGGGCTTCATGGGGTTGTAGGATAATACCACGCCACTGCCAGTGGCGTAGCTAGTATAGTAGTTGTGAGCGGGCGAGAAATGATAAAAAGGCGCTAGTGATATGTTTTAAAAAATAAAAGGATATGAATTTATTTTTACAAAAAAAAATACATTACAAAAAATAAAGATTTTATATACATAGGTACCTATACATAAGTACATAATGTTCAAAAATAAATTAAATCAATAATTTTCGTTGTTTTAATCTACTAAAACGTTGTATAACATTTTCTAAATTTATATTATTAGCCATATCTCTTTCTATGGCTAATAATGATAATCGGGTTTCACCCATTGTTGACCGTGTGTAATTTTTAATTTGTTTCAAACGGCTGAAACTTCTTTCTGCTGTGGCAGTACTAACTGACAAAGTTAAATATATTTTGTAAAGAATACATAAATTACGATAAACTAAATGAAGATTATTAGATATCATAAAAATTAAAATATTTGATGTTGTAACTTTATCATTATTATCAATTATCTATATTTTGACCTTTATCTTGCATATTTAAAAATAAATTTTTAATATTTTGAGAATGCTCTTGTGCTTTCTCAAAAGCCTTTTTTTCAATCTTTCATTTCCAGACAATTTTTTGGTTTCCAGACATGATTCTTTCTTATAATTATTTTATTTTATTATTTAACCTCAAACAAGAGTAGCAGTGTAGTACTCAGGCTCAAATATAGGTTATTCGTGACGGTTCGCGCTTCGCGCTACCAAGTGTCTGAAACCTAAACTACTGCGTATGTAGAAAGTACATATACCTATTATAAAAATGAGTCAAAAAGTTTTCCGATTAACAATGTTGCAGGGGTAATGATAATGTGATAAATGTATAGTATAACTTGCAGCTAATTACTAAGATTATGCAATTATGATCATTTGAATTTGTGATATTGGTAAGTAAAAAAGGAGCCATGTCGTTGTAGAAAGCTAGCGTGGGGGCAATTGCCCCGCTGCCCCCATGGTAGCTACGCCACTGGCCACTGCTCGTATTATTATGATTGTTGAATTAAAATGTTACATGAATTTAACTGTTTGTTGATAATCATATCTTAATTCATCAAACATTTTAATTCAACAGACGTGGTAATAACGGAATTTGAATGTTTGTTGTTTTAAAATGCTTGTTGATTTTAAATGTTCGCTGATTATTTTAATCTAAATTAAATATAGCTCGTATTATTATGATTGTTGAATTAAAATGTTAATATGTTACATGAATTTAAATGATTGTTGATAAATTAAAGTCAAACATTTTAATTCATCAAATATTTTAATTCAATAAACGATTTAATAATAGAATTAAAATGTTTGTTGTATTAAAAGATTGTTGGTAATTTTAAATCTTGGATTTATATGTTTGTTATTATTATGAATGTAGCAGATCTACTGAAGAAACAATTAAATGGAACAAAAAAAATATTTACAAAATTTTACCGACAAACCTATTTATTGTATCATGTAAATACAAGTAACATTGAAATTGAAGGAATAACAGAGATGGTTGTTTTAAATTTTCATTAATAAAATGGCTTTCCATACCTATGGAGTGCGGATAAATTCAAAATTTTATAGGCCTTAGTCTCGCGCGCCTGTCTGTCACATTTGTGAATGTTTAAATTAGGTTGTGCTCAAAACGGATCATTTAAAACGGAAGACGACAGAAAAAAATGTTGTTATGTATTATAAGGAGCAATATATTTTTAAATAATAACTGTAATCTAATCTATAATTGAAGACTTGATATAAATAATGATGTAAGTGCCATTTTTGTGAAACCTGTTTTTTTTACAGAAATAATAATTCAATTCCTATATAAAATAATATAAACCTGTCATCTTTGAACATCTACTATAACAACGATAAAAAATCTAATCTTGACTTTGATTCTTATTTATATTATAGGGCTAGGTACTTAAATTATTATTCCTGTAAAAACAATTTTTACAAAAATGACACATCATTAATTATTTCAAGTCATCAATTATTTATTCATTTTCAATCTGTAATGTTCGCACAACATTTTTAAGATCCATAATAAAAACATTTATCTTTCCGAGTTGATACGAGCGAATCCGAACCTAGCGGGAAGTAGTGGAGTGTGGGGACAGCTGGGTTCTGAGTGTTGGTGTAGTGTTAGTGTTAGTGTAGGCACTGTAGGCGCAATATCTGAGACGGAGAAGGTTGACGCTGACGGGCAGTACCTTGAGAACTGTTAGCAAGAATAGATGTTGTGTAAGTGTAATTGAAATGTAACTTTAATATTTACATAGTAAATAAACAGGTTTTACATAATTCACGAACTTGTAAACGTGCTCCTCATCGAGGGCGATACATAACAACATATAGGTACATAATACGAGTATGCCTGGGAGAGTTTTGTCGATGACATGATATTCATAATTATTATCTCTACGGGGCTGAGAATTCGAAGAAAATGATAATATGATAACGTTCAATTGCTGTGCAAAGTAACGACGTTGATAATGTGCTCATCTTGTGAAAGTCCAACTATCCAACATATTTCATACTCATAAATATAATGTCATAAGTCATAATACAAACGCTGTGTGTATATTAAAATAGTTGCATAAAATACAGTGTATATGGTGCGATACGGTATAGGTAGGTACATAGTGGGATGCTTGCCCGGCAAATGCGTAGTTTTGCCTGCAACTGAAGTATAAGTAGAATCATGTAGAATGTAAATAACGACATATAAAATGTATACACATTATCCGGAAAATGTAGACCGTAACTTCATTGCTTTGGATAATGTGAAAATAATGGGGGAAAATGAATAACAACGTTAGGTGAGGCTGACGTGTTTTCCAAGAGTAATTTTTGTACGTTAGGTAAGGTTATTCTTGCTATATTGAGAGAAATTGCATGCGATGCACATAACTCGCCCCGAGTTTTCCAAGAGTGACTTTTATGCGTGAGGTGAGGTTATTGCCTATTTTTTATTATATTTACATGAACACGCCCACCTCATTTATGGCTGCGTTACATTTGCCGGAAAATGTTATTATTCCGAATATTCCTAAAACCGTTACATATATAGGCTGTCCAGGATAACTCTTCCAACATGGGGATCTTGATAACTCGGTAACTATAAGAGATTCGAAGTCGGTTAAATTAGACAAAAGTTGCCCCATTATTAGAACATTTTAATGGTATTTTGTTATTTGTGAAAAAATGCATAGATCACTAGATATAGGATATAGGCGAATATGTAAAATTTGCAGTTTTTTTCAGATGGAAATAATACTGGATTTTCGTTTGCGTAACTTTAGAGTACTTTTTATGTTCTTTCGACTGGCGGTGCTCAATTTTTTTTATTACTGTTGAATTTCGAGGATTTATATTAAAGTTTAAATTTTTATATACACGCCATATTGGAAAGCAACACCATTGAAAAGAGATATTTTTTAGCTTTCCAGCGATCTATAACATATGTAAGTCCATTTGTTTCAAACTGCAAAAATGCAACAATTATTTAATTCATAGGTTAAAAACAATGATTGTTGCAATGAAACAAATGAAATAATCAATCAAGAATTATCATTTGTTTAAAGTTTATAGTCTTCTTTTTCTTTAATATTTTTAACAAACAGCATTTAAATATAATTTTAAAAAAAAATTCATTATAATTATGTCATTGCCTACTATGAAGAACATATAAAAATATTAATACTATGAAATTTTGAGACCTAAATAAAGAAATTGTCAATGAAAATAACCAAATTATTTTTTTTTCAATTTTTTCATTGCAATCATTGTTTTTAACCTACAAATTGAATAATGGGGTCCTGCACTCTAATTTCTCAATTATTTTAAATGAAAGCTTGAATAATTTTGTAGCAATTCGTACTTTTAAAAAATTTTCATTGTTTTTAGTTTAACCGATTTTTAACGAAACCTATTGCTATACTTCTCGCACCAGTTTGTATGGTAGGCTGCGCGAGAAAGATAGCAATAGATGTAACGTCACAGTGGCACTGATAACAAATTGAAATATCTCGCAATGTAATTACTAAAACATGTTTTTGTTATTTTAATCATTATTAATACTTTAAAGATAAAGTGCATATTTTAATATTTATTATTATGGTGCAGGACCGCATTGTTGCAGTTTGAAACAAATGAATATAGATATGTTACACATCGTTGGAAAGCTAAAAAAATTATCTTTTCAACGGTGCAAGTTATCAATACAAAAAAAAATTAAAACTTTGACATCAAACCTTGATAACCAACATTGATAAAAAATATGAGCATCGTCGGTCGAAAGAACATGAAAAGTGCCCTAAAATTGTGCAAACCAAAATCCTGTATTATTTCATATTTGGAAGTTATTTGCAAAAATAAAAAAACTGCAAAATTTACATTTTCGCCTACATCTAGTGACCTAAGCATTTTCTCGCAAATAACGAAACATGGGGCAACTTTTGTCTAATTTTAGCAACTTCGTATTTTAAATGGCACAAAATTGACCTCTGTGGTTCATTCTCCACGCCAGCAATGGGTGCCCGTGAAGTGACGCCTGGTAAACGCCCGCACGGTACAAATATGTAATCATCGATATCTGCGTACAAAGCAGATTGGCACACCCAGCAATGCAACGTGAGACAGCAATGTTACGATCGTCTCGGATTTTGCTTAGCGCAAAACGGCGGCCATTTTGAATATTTATTATAATTTGTAAATTTTAATGTTGTAATTAGTAGGTACGATTTAATATTTTTTAAATAAATAAATCTTGTTACGTACAATGTATCCACTTTATTAAATTAAATATTAATAAAAGATTAAAAACATATTAATAATAAAAATTATTTTGAAAAGAAAAAATTAAAAAATAAATATTGCTGTCGGTTGGTTTCGAACCCGACTCTCTAAATTGTGAAGCGCGCACGTTACCCCTACTCTATCAGAGCTGTTGCTTAGATACTATTATTTTCAAGATATGAATAACATTCATGGTACTTCTACAATTTTTCTTAATTTATTCTAATATTACACTTGTAAATTGACTGATTTGAATTGAAATCCATAGAAATAGTATCCCCGGATAAGCATGCAAAATTTCATCTTAATATCTTGCACTGGGGAGATACTATTCACAATTAACTAATTTTACATGTTAATCGCCCATGTGTCGGTCGGCCTAAGATACCCGGTATATTGTAAGGTCGATGAAGGGTTTTTAAAAAGAAATTTTATTTATGTGAGTACAATAATGTCGTTTATTACTACAAGAATACTGGTTTCTGACTCACTCTATGAATATGAAATTACATTTTTATATAAGGGAACTAAGGTGTCAAGTAACTGCAAGTTCAGCTGTCTGGGCCGTGGTAACTTATATATATATATATATATATATATATATATATATATATATATATATATATATATATATATATATATATATATATATATATATATATTGCCTCTTCATTTACGCTCATATTTGTTTATTTTAGATTTATTGGTTTTAGTCTCGTTCCTCGGTTTTAGTAAAATAGACAAAAGTGACACCTGTGGTACACTCTTTCCGCCCGCAAAATACAAATATACAATTATCATTATCAATATTTACGTACAAAGCAGGTTGAAACACCCAGAAAGAGTAAAGCCAAGATATTATTGAGTATTTTTTTACCTGCCATTTTAACACAAGTAAATGATTTAATTAATGCTGGTATATACTCGTTTGTTATATCCATGTTGCTTGTAATGTTAATTTATTTACCATTGCTAATTAAAAATTTAAGATATTCGAGACTCTCGAGTTAAAATCGGGAGAAGGCAAGAGAAAATATGACGAGGCGAGAGTGAATTGTTTCTCGCCGTTTCTCGTCTCGCGGCATCACTTATCTAATTTTGCTCATAGAATTGAAATCGCTAGGCATGTGTCACTAATCCATTTTTGGGTCATAACCCAAAATATGAATTTTTAGTGTTTGGATACAAATACCTCAATGAACTAAGAGAGATATTAATTTGCGGTTTGAAAATTTAGAATCAGCGCATTAAAATATAGATTTTTGTAAATTTTGAGAATTTTATATATCTCAAAAATTGGCAGAAATATAGACTTATGGGTATTAGCAATTTATTTTATGGAAAAGGAAGCGCCACTTTTTCGTCATCTATGACAAGAAAATAAAATATAATTATTTTCCTATTTTACAGCAGAACTTGCGTTTGTATATCTGTATAAAAGTTATGAGAAACAATGGCAGATAATTTTTTTTTATTTCCGTAAACAAAACATTATGATTCATGATTCATAAAAGAAAGAAAAAATGATATCAAAATGAGCATTAAAAGACTTCTTAGTATTTTGTTTATATTTCATTATTGTGTACATCGGCTAACTGCCAATATTTTCGCTATTTGTTTATGTACGAAAATAATGTGAAGGATATACCTACACTCGCTAAATAACGTGGGGATTTCGAGAATCATACGAAGAGGGTTTAATTACACTAAAGTTAACATTTTCTTTCGCAATATCCTAAAACTAGTAACACATCCCTTTGTTTGGCGAAAGTATAATTTGCCGCCATTATTTTAATAAGATTAAATAATGTTAGTTTACTCCTGAGCAACTTATAAATATTGACAACTAATAAATATACAGGGTGTTAAAAAGGGTATTTTTTTGAGAGTATAGCCATAGACATTTTGATGTGCTAATTCTTCAAAAATTAAATGGAAAATACGAAATAATTTTTCGAATTTGGAAAAAAATGTGAATCGGCATATCGAAACGTATATACCATCAAAAAATCCTTTTTTAACATTGTTTGTTTCTAATTTTCAGACAACCTACAGCTCGATCTACATCAAAATGTGGTTGGAAAATTTTCTTCTCTACACGGTTTCATTCTTTGTAATAATCTTTACAATCACATACTTATATTTTAAGAGAAAATATACTTTTTGGGAAAAACAGAACATTCCTCATTTAACACCCACTTTTCCTTTTGGGAACACTAAACAACTCATAACTTTGCAAGAATCTTTAGCTGACAATTTAAGAAACAACTACTTTAAACTTAAAAAGAAAACATCCACTTTCGGTGGTATGTACACATTGTCTATACCTATTGTAATGGTAATGGATCCAGAATTAATTAAATCAATATTGACAAAAGATTTTGCGCATTTTCACGATAGAGGAGGATATACTGATGAAGAAAATGATCCTCTAGGTGCTCATTTGGTGTTTTTGAAGGGAGAAAAGTGGAAAAACTCTAGGATAAAACTTACCCCCACGTTTACGTCAGGAAAAATGAAAATGATATTCCATACAATGCTTGAAACAAGTAGAGAACTTGCAAATGTTTTTGATCAACATAAAGGAGGCCCTATTGATATGAAAGATATATTTGCACGTCAAGCTACTGATGTTATAGGATCGTGTGCTTTTGGTATAGATTGTAACAGCCTGAAAGATCCTAACGCAGAATTTCGTGTACAGGGAAAAAAAGTATTTGATTTTGGGCCAAAAGCTGTATTCATTAATGCTATAGCTGTACTATGTCCTAGTGTCTTAAGGCTTCTAAAAATTCCATTAACTGACAGGGAACTTAGTAATTTCTTCATGAAAGTTTTACGGGAAACTTTAAACTACCGGGAGAAAAATAACATCCAAAGAAAAGACTTTTTGGATCTTCTAATCCGATTGAAGAATAAACAAAGTGTTCTAGATGAGGGTACTGACGTAAAAGAAAATTCTGAAGGAATTACTTTCAATGAGTTAGCAGCCCATGCTTTTGTTTTCTTTGGTGCGGGATTTGAAACGACATCATCAACCCTTAACTTCTGTCTTTTTGAATTATGTCAAAATGAAGAAATTCAAGAAAAAGCTCGCAAAGAAATCATGACAGTTCTTAAGAATTATGACGGGCAATTGATTTACGAAGGTATCATGGAAATGAAATATGTTGACATGATATTTCAAGGTATGCTATGATATTTGTAAACTTTCTATAAGTGCCTCTGCGAAGCTTTACGTTAATCCATTAGTAACAATTGGAATTTATTGAATTAACGTGTGCATTGACTTTTTTGAGAGGTAGTGAACCCCTATGGTTCTACTGTTTCGATTAGTGCTTTGATTCAGTCATTCCTAACTCAATGGTGTGTATGTTATGAGACCGTTTATAGAAGATGCCTACAGCTTTTGTCATTCCTCGAACTTTGATTCGCCAATCCGCCATTCAGGGCCGTGCAGTACATATTCTAAGTATGATGCGAGTCTTTAAAATGCCGCCCCTTAAATGTTTTGATTTTTTTATTTAAATAACTTTCAATAATTGTAATTAAAAAACTGTACAAAATAAATGTATACTATTTTTATTCTGAAAATACAAAATACTTATAAATAACAAGTAGCATCTACAATAATATAAAATATAGGTATTATAACTTCTCAATAATTTCTTATTAATTTTAATTTGGAAAAACTTCTTTCTCCACTAGCTACAGAAATAGGAAGTGTTATTAAAATTCACAGTACTACAACAATATTTGGACATAAATCACTTAAATTATTTTGGCACAAATAATTTAAAACATTCAAAGTTTCATCGAATGTGGTAACATTCGGGAAACATCGTGCAATTCTTCTTGAAGATCATTTGCATCTATGTCGGATTAATTTTCGTCCGAAAGGTATTGATCAGAGACTGGTACAATGATTCCCTAGTGTTTTGTTATCTTCATCCTTGAGTTTTTGAATGTCATATAAAAATAAAAAATTTTTGCTGTGCATCTCCACAAGCGTGAATCGTTCCTTTAAAGAATTTAGGGTTATGTCTAAAATATAATAGTAAAAATTATTTTAAATTTATTTTCTTCTGTTAAGGGCTCATCGTCAGCTTTTTCATAATCAAATTGACGTTTTTTTTTCTCCTGGCTCTGATTTCAGTCTCAGCAGAAAATTCTGTACTGCATTTAAGACTCTCTGAAATCTCATTAGCAGCAATTTTCATTTGATCATATCCAGTTTGTCTATGAGTTTTCACTTTTTCTATGGTTTCTGGTAACATCTTTATACAATCTGACAAATTCATAGTTACATATATTCCAGCAGCTTGAAATTGAATTTATTTCAGAGCATAATAAATAGATAATCAACAGCTAACAGTCGTTTTGACTATTTTAACATATGCACTTTAACTGCATCATATATTTAATTTGGTAAAAATAGACTAATAAATAACGAACTTAAAGTAGACAAATGCAAATATTTTCTTAGCAATTATCTATCAATCACATAAAGGCACACAGACCACGTTTCGCTTCTGAGATATGTTTAATGCATACAAATGCTACTTTTTAATTAGTCTCTATTGTCTTAACATAATCATTTTCAATGATACCTAATCAGTAACTACAATTACTGTTAAAAAAAATTCTCTTACCTGATCTACTTTTTAAAAAACAAAAACTGAATTAATATAAATTCTAAAATATAATGATGAAGATATATATTTGATTTACTGATTTAAACACAAAAACAGCACAACTACTTGCCACTTCTAGAGACAAACCAGTATTAAAATCAAATATTGTCAAAAAATTTAAGCTCAATGCAAAACTGTCAACACATAACATGTGCAATTGAATTGCATTTGTAGTAATTGCTATCTTATCTTTTACGAGTGAAGCCCCGGTATATTATAAACAAAAATAGCTTCCCATTGTCAGATCAAAAGTCTACCGGCGAGCGCTCAGTGACAATGCACGTGCGCTTGAAAAGGCAATCAAAGGGTACCGACGGAGCTCAGGCAAAGAAGTGTAATAAAAACATAAATCGTGTATATCAATGTCAAAATAACATGGACCAATATACAAAACCTTTGCAATAATATTTTAAATTATTTAATGGTTCAAATTATATTTTGATTTTGCCGCCCCCTTAGGATGCCGCCTGATGCGACTGCCTCTCGGCATTATAGCACGGCACTGCCCTGCCGCCATGACCATATCGTGAATAAAATTGGTGGTTTATTCATTGGTAACAGCTGCAGGTCTTCTATTGCAAGGATCATGTTCAATACTTTTTCTCCTACATTTAAATTCAGCTGCCATCCTGTTTTACAATTGGGTATGAAAGACAAATTTTCACAAAGTAAATGCAATGTCTTTATATATTCCTTCGGGGTTAAGGCTTTTTTGTGCAGGTATTTGATTGATGGTGTTCTATTTTCCATTAAAAAAGTCAATGCACACAATTCTAAAATAATATTTAAACATCAACACTTCACATTTCACAAGGTTTAATCACTGAATCAACCTCTCGGGTAATTTATCAGAGACTGGCGTTTCGCTTTTATTGGATCTCATCAATGAAGCTTCGAGGAAGCACTGAACAGAATGTGTGAACGGATGATAAACAACCAAAAATGATATGATGCCTGCAGAGGTATCTAACCACATGTAGAGCCATCTATCGAGAAAGCCGCGAGCTTGGTTAGCAATAAATAATAAATGTACAAAGTACAATTATTGTACGCATCCGTGATTCTGATAAATGATCGAGAAGTTGATTCAGAGACTGAAATTTTGTAAAACGTGTCAAGTATGATTTTTAAATATTATATTACAACAGTTTCACCAAGTATCGCAATAATTGTACTTTTTACATTTATAGTAGTAGTAGTATATATTTATTCTTGCCTTTCGGCTTAGAATCTACATAATATTTTACATGGCATAACAAGTGTTAAATTACATCACTTTTTTTTTAAATTTATTTATTAACATTAGTTTAAGGGAGTTAAGTCATTAACTGCCTTGTTTTTCGTATTTTTTCCATCCAGATTTTTCCTGCTCCATCATCATTTAGTAAGTAGATTTCATCTCTTCTTTCCCTTTCTGTCTCTCTACAGTACAGTCTTAAATGTTTCAGTGTTTCTTCTTCTCTTCCACATAGTCTACATTTTCTTTCTTCTGCTGACATCCAGTACATATTATGTCTTTCTTCATTTCCGCACCGAAATCTTGCTATAGTCGTGACATTTTCTTCTTTTAATAAGTACCTTGGTATGTGTGGCGTTTGTATGTCCTTGTACCGTACGTTGTATTTTGTATTTTGAATTTTGTTGTATTGTTCTTGCTTTTGTATATCTGCGTCTCTGGTTTTCAATATTTTTATCATTGATTCTTCATTTTGTCTTCTTCTTTCAACCTCTAACACCGAGAAAACATTTTTTTCATAATATTTTTTCCTGAGCAATCCCCATTTTGTCAGTTTCATTTTGTCCTCATCTGCTCGTTTTATTGTTTTCCAACATGCCTGCAGTAATGTATTTTCTGTAGTTCTTATTTTTTCTTCATATTGAACGGCTCTCTTTCCTGCTTCTATTTGTATCTTCTCTATTTTCATTTCTTCCAGGGCTATATATCCAGGGGTACATTTATCTAAACCTAAAATCCATTTTATGTACCTAACTTGTAGATCTTCAATTATTTGTTTTTCTTCCCATCCGTAAATCTCGGCGCCATACATTAAAATGCTTTTGACAATACTTTCAAACATCATCCACCTTATTTTTAAATTCTTTTTAAATTTTCTCTCGCCTATACTTCAAATTTGTTTTGTTGCAATTAGTGCCTTTTTCTTTATTTTCTCTAGATGTTTGTTGTTATAGTTGTTTCTTTGAAATGTGTACCCTAAATATGAAAATTTTTTTACTTCTTCGATTTGTTGTTCTCCCCATTTATATATATGTTTTATTTCTCGTCCTCCTCCCTTTTTGAATTTCATTACCTTTGACTTTTCTACGTTCAGTGTCAATTTCTTCTTTTTTAAATAAAGTTGCAGTCTTTTGAACATAGCTTTCATTCCTTCGGTATCTTTTGCTACCACTACCACATCGTCTGCGTACGCCAATGACCAAATTTTTTTTGTTTCCTATGACTGTACCCCCTGTTTGTTCTTTACTTAGGTATTCCTCCATGTCTGCTATATACAAAGCGAATAATGTGGGGCTTAAAGGGCAGCCTTGGCGTAAACCTTTGTCTGTCCAAAATTGTTCCGAGTATTTATTATTGACTTGAACGGTGGAAATTGTTTCTCTATACACGCTTTCTATATTTGCTACCAGTTGTTCATCTATATCCATATTCCTTAAAGTTTGAAATAATTGTTTACGGTCTATGTTATCAAATGCGGCTTTTAGATCCACAAAAAATGCAAAAAGTTTTCCCTTGTCTTTTAGCAGTTCATTTTCAATCATTTGAGTTAATATATATATGTTGTCAATAGTTCCTCTTCCTTTTTGAAATCCTGCTTGGTTTTCGGGTATTAATTTCTTAGTTAATATTTCTTCCTCTAGTTTTTGTTGTAATATCATTGCATATATTTTAAAAGACGTATCTAACAAAGTTATCCCTCTGTAATTTTCAATTATATCTTTATTTCCTTTTTTAAATATAGGGTATATAATGCCTTTTTTCCAACGTGTTGGGATTTCTGCTGTGCTCCATGCTTGGTTTATAATTTCCGTTATTCTTTTTATTACCTTAGTATTCCCAATATCCATGCTTCATTTGGTACTTGATCTTCTCCAGTTGCTTTTTTCTTTTTTAGTTTATTGATTTGAGCTTTCACTTGTTCAGTTGTTATTTTATTGTCAAATATCTCTAGTTGGGGTTTGTTTTGTTCATTTATTTTCCTATCTTTTCCATCTAATAATGTGCAAAAATATTCTTTCCACTCATTAATGGTAAACTTGTTTGACACATACTCCTTTTGTTGTCTCTCTTTGCTAATAAATTTCCAAGCCTCATTTTCCGATTTTATGGTTTTTAGCAACTCTTCTGTTTCTCTCTTCTTTTCTTGTTTTCGTTTACTACATAATTCTTTGTATTCTTTTATTTCTTTCTTATATTCTTCTTCCGTTATTTTATTGCGGCTCCATAGCTTTCGTTTATTTCTTACGGTTATTTTCTTCTGTTTACAACTTTTATCCCACCAGTCGTTTTTAAAAATATAATCCGTACTTATTATAAATTCTTTTTTCTGCATTGCATTATTTATTTTTCAATAAAATCGTCCAAGTCTGCATTAAGTTCTTTGTTGGAAAAGGTTATATCCTTATTATTATTTCTATAAATTTCTATCTCCTGTTCACCCCATAGTGCCTTTTTAATTATTATCTTTTGCTTATTTGTTGTTTCATTTGTTTGTTCTGTTAAGTGTAAACATAAAAGTTGATGATCTGATTCTATCGCATTTATAACCTCCATTTTTTTTACTTTCGCCCCACTTTCTTGATTTGTTATTATATAATCAATTACACTTCTCTCACCTCTTTTCCCAATATATGTATACTCTCCTTCTTCGTCTCCTGGTGTATTACCATTTAATATATTCCATGCATTTTCTTCGCAGATATGTAATAGTTCCCGACCTTCTTTATTTATTGTTTTATCTTTTGATTTTCGGGACCAATGAGTCCCTGATAACAGGTCTATGAGTCCCCCTTCTACTCCTATCCTTGCATTCAGGTCCCCTCCTATTATTAGCATATTTTCATTTGTGTCATCAATTTTATTCTGTACCTCCTGTATGATTTCCTTAAGTTTGTTATCATTATATATTGTCAGTATTGTCCAAATATCTCCATTAATTTTTACTTGTCTTACTTGTACATTTCCTTCAAAACTGTAATTTGTTTCTATTTCATGTAGTGTTTTTCTTACTCCAGTTATGATGCCTCCTTTTGCCCTACCTTTTTTTTGCTTCTTTTGGCATACTTAATATTCCACCGAAAGAGGTTTGGTAACGATTTTTCCCATTTTTTCCAATCCTTTTCTTCAAGCCATGTTTCTGTTAACCCAATTATATCAAATTTATTAATTACATCCCAAAATTCTTTATTTTTATTTTTTAGGCCCGCAATATTCCAAAATCCTATTTTAATATCCCAGTTTTTAATATATGTTTTTAGTTTTTTGATCGTTTTCGTAGCTTTTGCGATTCGTCGTTCCAGTCAAACCATCCTCCATTTATTTTTAATTTTTGATATCCTATTTTTGTTTCGTGTTCCTTGGTTTTCTCCTCTTTTGCCCTTTTTATGATTTCTCGTTGTATTTTTAGTTCTTTGGTAGTCAAATCATTGTCTATGTACACATCTGATCCTTTAAGTTTGTTTTTATTTTTCATTATTTTAATTTTGTCCTCCCATTCTTCTATCTTAGCTATGGTAACTTGTTTATCATCTTTTCCTTTTTTATGTACACCATTAACTTTGACCTGTATTCCTAATTTCTCCTTTATAAAGTTTTCAACGTCTTGTTTGGTGTTTATATTCTGATCTCCTTTAATTATTACATTATTACGTTTCTCATATTTTTCTTTCTTTTCTCCCATTTGTTCTAATACTGTTACTTTTTCTTCCAGTGCGTTTATTTTTTCTTCCATCTGCTTTTCCTTTGCTTTTAAACTTTGGACTTCATCCTTCAATATATTTATTACGCTTTCGAAGTCTTTACGTATTTCTTGAATTTCCTCGCGGATTTCTTTTCGTGTTTCTTGTGTTTCCCTTCTGTGTTGTTTGTTTTCTTCTTTCATTGATTTTATTTCGTTGCTTATTGACTTTAGCATATATATCATTTCATTTTCTGTTGTCTCCGTGATTTTCCTTT
The DNA here is from genome assembly GCA_963082715.1 of Harpalus rubripes. NCBI lineage: Eukaryota > Metazoa > Arthropoda > Insecta > Coleoptera > Carabidae > Harpalus > Harpalus rubripes. Next base: position 22,147,663 of record OY720455.1, read on the forward strand.
TTGGGGTTGGTGATCTCGATGTCTTCCTACTTTTACTGAAACCGAATGCCTCTCCTATGCTACTTACGCTAGAACTTCTGTTACTATTATTATCTTCTGTATCTCCCATCTTCAGAGCTGATGTTTCTATAAATCGCCTGTTTAAATACTCTTTTGTAATTTTGCATGCACCTATGGTTGCGTGTATGCCGGGCGTTTTGTGCTTCCTATGTTGGGTGGTAGATGTCACTAGCAGTCCGTGGGACGATGTAATATTTGTTAAGGCGTTTTGTTTTCGTTTTTAGGTTATCTAAAAACTAAAAAGTTTTAAGGATACTTTTCAAAAAGGATACGCCTTCTCTTGTTTAGATAACGTTCCCTGATGTTTATCTACTTTTCATCTGTATCTGGTCTAATTTATATCTTCCAATTACTTTAGTGATCTTTTCAATTTCAGAATTGGTACAGAGCACTACACTCGTTGAATAACCAAAAAATATTCACTTCTTAAGTCATCACTTTTTACATTTATAATTAATTAAATAAATTCCAATTAAATCGTAAATCAACTGATTAACGTATTTAATCGCTATTATTTTATTTCCAGAGGTTCTCCGTAAATATCCTCCACTTCCCGTAGTTCAGCGAGTATGTACCCAGGACTATGTAATGCCTGGTAGCGACTTCACCGTAAAGAAAGGCATAGAAGTCCACATACCTACAATAGCTTTGCACCATGACCCAGATTATTTCCCTGACCCGGAAAAATTTCTACCCGAAAGATTTACTGAGGAAGGGAAACAAAGTCGACATCCGTATGCGTATTTGCCGTTCGGAGAAGGACCCAGGAATTGCATTGGTAAGAACTCAAGATGATACGAGGGTCATTCAAATTAAAATCGGTATTTGTGTCAGGAACTGCTTGCAATAATACTCGTGCATTATATGTATCAAAATGTTAACTGTTTGAATATAATTTTCAGGAATGCGATTCGCACTACTTCAAGTAAAAATAGTCTTGGCTGTTATACTTAAAGATTTTAAGTTCAAGCTGGATCCAAAGACTGTATTGCCAATTGTGTTTGACCCTAAAAGTATTTTTATTTCACCAAAAAATACCATCTGGCTACAAGCGGAAAGAATTGTTCAATAGTTGTTCACCACAGTCATATTATCAATAATATAATTCTAATAAATTTTGTATAGTACTTTATTTTTTTATAATAAATTAAGATATAATCGGGGCTATTCTGTAACGACTGGTTAAAAATGTTATCAAATAGATATTGATTTGACAACTAAAAATCCAATTTTTTGTTATACAGGTAGTTCTCGGAGACGGGAAACCTCGATTATTATTTTTAGTAATGGAAATATAAGACATTCACTTTTTGAAGAAAAAAATTTAACCAGTGGTTCTCAAACTGGAACATAAAGTTATTTTTTAAGTGGGATTATATATATATATATATATATATATATATATATATATATATATATATATATATATATATATATATATATATCGACCTATTATAGTTTTATTTTATTTTGCTAAATTCAATCATGTATTCATTTTATATACTTACATCACAAAAATATAAAGAAAAATGCAATTGCAATTTAAATTAATTTTATGTTTATATTTATTTTTCAGTTAGCTATGTACGAAAAACAAAAACTGGTATCTCTTAGTTTGAATTACTTAGAGCATCATTCATACCTATTCTTGTTATTTATAAAGTTATTGACAAATATTCGTTTACTGAAAAATAACTATAAAAATAAAATTGATTTTAATTTCGATTGCATTTTTCTCAATATTTTTGGTATGTAAGGATAAAAATGATTACCTGGTTGAATTCAGAAAAAATACTCTATCAAATGAGCCTAAAACTTGTAGCATCCCATTTTAAAAAATAAAACTTTATGTTTTAGCTTGAGAACCACTGGTAAATTTTTTTTATTCAACCAGTGAATGTCCCCCTCGCTTATATTTGAATGATTTTCTTCTATTCCCAATAATAAAGAAAATAATCGAGACGTCTCGTATCCGAGAAATTCTCTGTATATCAAAATCTTCTATTTATTCTATTTATGAATGACATTACTAATATTATACATTGTGATAACCTGATATTTGCCGACGATTTAAAGATTTTTAATCCTATATCTTAATCTTAATGACTGTCAACTATTACAAGATTGACACTAATTATCGCAATGGTGCTCCTTTAATAATTTATATTTAAATCTTGACAAGTGTTATGTTATGTCATACACCAGAAAAAGTTTACATTTAAATTTCAATTATTCTGTTGACAATATTATTTTATCGCGTTGTTCCGTAATTGATGATCTCGGTGTTATTTATACATCTGCTATCAAAATGTTAAGTTTCATTATTCGCAGTACGCGTTCTTTCCATAACACTTCTTCTATTCTTTCCCTTTACTTTTCTTTTGTACGTTCGAAATTAGAATACTGTTCAACCAAGGCCACACGAGAATACAGGCCTGAATTGTCAATTCGTGACGTCACAGCTAGCCTCTTGCTGTCACGCTACGCCTGAAACAACCGTAGTGTAAGCATAAGAAATATACGAAATTTTAAACAAATTGGACTGTAAAATGTGATTTATAAAGATATAAAACTCGTAAATAACTATTCAAATATTATATAATAACTATTTTATGTACATAACCAAAATTAACTAAAAAACGTATTATAAATGGCGAAATATACAACTTAACTCATGTTTTAGTTTAAAATATTTATTGTTGTTTAAATAATACAAGAAATAATATTAAAAAAATTAATAAATCTTTAGATTCTAGAGCTAATAAAATTAAAATAATATAAAAAACGTAATATGTAAATGATGAAACTAAAAATGAATTATAGACATAGGTAAACATATTCTATACTCGTATTTAAAATAACCATTACTTTGCAATAAAATACATTTATGTAGGTGCTCGCATTTTTTTGTTAAACTGCTTCTTACTGCAAATTTGTTCTTTACAGTTTTTTTCTATAATTATTTAGTAAAATGTTGCTGAATATCCCTAATTTTTTTTATAACAACTAAATTTTATGCTCTGTATGTTATACATTCATCATATATTAGGGAAACTTGTGTAGCTTCTAATTTCTCTAATGTCAGGTATATCAATTTAGCCGTGATACCGTAATTGCTCCTGCTCATGTGCACAAAGCATTTTAAAACCATTTTTGCAATATCCTTTAACGAAAAACAATCGAAATTTGACGTTCCGTACTGCGCTGTGCCGTGCGTTCACTCGCGCTGACTGCTGTAGTTCAACTGTTTTTAGAGGGCTAGACTAGTGCGCTGGCTTCATAGTTTGATGTGACGCATTGAGCAGGGATAAGCATTCAGGCCTGTATTCTCGTGTGGCCTCGGCTCAACTATATGGATTCCTATTTATGAACACCGGGACCGTATTGACAGTCTAGAAAAAAAATTCTTAAATTCCTATATTTCAAGCAATTTAGAAGATACCCTGACCTTCATGTCAGTTACAAAGATTTACTTCAATAATTTAACTTCAACACCTTATATGAACGTCGTGAATTTCTTGCTGATCACCACATCTGCAAATTAATTCATGGTGAAGTAAATGATCCCAAATGCCTTAGTCTCATTCAGTTGCGGCGCTAGGCTCTGAAATCTAGGGGGGCCAGTAGGGACCAGGAAGAAAATTAGGGGGGCATATATTTTTTATCATTTTAATAATAAATAACAATGTTGTCAATATTAAATTTATTTGGTACCAAACAAATATAAATATAATATAGAGTAGAATCTCTTATAGCATGCTCTCCTACAACACCCTAACTAAATTTACGACTCACATCAGTCTATTACAACACGTCAAAAATCTCACATAGAACACGTGAAATAACACAAAATCGGCGCTTCTTACTGTAACGTGCAATAATACAGTCGAGCGTCTCCTACTGCACGAATCTTTTATAACACAAAACGAGTTAGCGCGTGCTGTAGGAGATTGTACTGTATAAATAATAAACAAAAACAAGCATATTCTTTAAAAATAAAACAAAAAATGTTCTCTAATATAATCAAAAGAAAATATGATAAATACAAAACACAGCAGTGATTTAGTTATACTAATTTGATCCTTCGGTTTTTATTTAAACTTGCAAATTTGTCTACAACTTCATTAAGGTCTATTAATTTTGATATGTCTTTTTCTACACTTAATATACTAATGTTGTTTAATCTTTCATTTGTCATTCTTGTTCTCAAATAACATTTAATTCTTTTTAAAGAGGAAAATGATCTTTCACATGAAGCTGTTGATACAGGCATTAAAATACAAATTTTTACCAAATTATAAATGCATTCAAATGCTTGTTTTTATTGTTCAACGAAAGGCAGAAATATTTTTATTTTCCTTCCTACACAAAAGTTTCTTAACTAGCGTTATTTCGGAGTGTAAACAATCACAATATATATGTTAAAATGTTCTGCTAATTTAGTTAAATGAATTTTATTGAGGAATAAAAGCTTGTAATGATTTTAAAATAGAATCATTTTTTGTAAATCTTTCTTTTAATTCAATTATAATTTTATCTAGATAGGGATGTATAACTTAAGTTTGACAACATCTTTCTCATTTTTTACTTCTATGTCTACAGAATCATCTATTTTACAATCTACTATAAACTCTTGTAACCTTTTTGGAATAGATTTCATTCTTTTTGGTTTGTCAAAAAAGTCTGTTTTATCTAAACCAGGAGACAAAAAAATATTATTTGCAGATTTCCATATAGAATTCCATTCATTATCATTGTTTCGGAAGTTTTGAAATTCATTAATTGTTTCTTGAACTAAATTTAAACCTTTTACATAATTCATATCAGGGGATTGGAGATAATTAGACACAGTTGTAACTAATTTTAAATTTTTTATAAAAATAAGCACATCTTCTATCCTTTTTTACATCAGTTTAGAAATAAGATTGTTTAATGTTACAAAAGTAGATTCAATTTTTTCTAAAACAGTCTCGCATGCTCTGAACTGAACAGTCCATCGCGTATCACATATCCTATTTAATTCTCGAGCCTGTTTTGTAGGATAAATTTGTTTTTGCGTATTTAAAAATAGAGAATGAATTGTAGAGTTTGACATAAATGTATATAATTTTTCAAGATTAGAAAAAAATAGCCGACTTTTTCAAATGTTTGCAACAATCAACAACAACTAAATTTAATTTATGGTTAAAACAATGAATATATACTGCTTGCGGAACAATACTTTTAATATGATTTTGCACGCCACCTAAATGACCACTCATTACAGCAGCACCATCGTATCCTTGTGCTATACAATTGCTTAATAAAATATTATTTTCATCTAATATTGTTTTTATATAATTTGCAAAACTAGCAGCATCTAGTATACCGTTTGCACTTTTAAATCCTAAAAACCTCTCCTGAATTGCATGTTGATGCAAGTACCGGACTATAACAGTTATTTGTTCATCTTTACTCAAGACTTTTGTTTCGTCAGACATTATTGCAAAAAAAATTATTCCTTTACATCGTCTGAATTTTTTTACGTACAATGGTCGCCATAATAGAAATTAATAAATTTTGTATATCATGATGTAGGTATTTAGCATTCTTTGAACTATCCTGTAACTTTTTTGTACAATGGTGTCATGTTTACTTATCAGTAACATTAATTCTCTTAAATTACTTTTATTTAAACTTAAAACATTTTCATCATGACCACGTTGAGCAATATCTTGCGTACATGTAAATAATAAACACTCACATAAAGTAGTATCTGTTTCTTTAATTTCATATAATTTACATATTTTATCACACATTTTAAGTCGTTCAGATTTATCATGTTTTACTAGTCCTTTACTTGAATCAAGTGCATTCTTCCAGTTGCGAAACCCTTCATTCTCAAAAATGTTTGCTTGATTTACACCATGGAAAAATCGGCAGTATAAACAAAAAACACTGTCTTTTAAAACACTATACTTCAACCATGTAAATTTTTTAAACCACGTTGATTTAAAGCTTCTCATTCTTTCACCTTGTTTAACTTTTGGATACTGCGATAGCATCGGCTGACGTGGTCCTTCTTCAGGAGTCTGTGACAAGTCGCTAGATCCAGAAACAGTGAGAATTGTTTGTTCTGGTTCAGATCTCACTGTTGAGGTATGTACGCCATTTTCATTATCATTTTATTTTCACAAAAACTAGACTCACTATCACTTTCTTCGGTAGCACTTAAGTTACAAGATGTCACCATTTCATTCGTTTTTAATATATTTTCTAGATTACTGCTTGTACTGCCGATACTGGTCGAAGGCAGGAAAGTATCAGTTTTTATTTTTTTTTATCTGATTCTGACAAAAAATAATTTTTAATATTATTTGTGCGCTTCGTATTTATTTTTACTTTACTCTTTGACCACAAAATAACGAATGAGCATTGAGATTTTCATTACTTGTGTAAATACCAAAATTTGTAAAACATGTTTGAACTTGCTAAACTATGCACGTGGACGAGTAAGTAAAGTATAGAACAATCTTAACAAGTAATTACAAGTTCATTGCGTCGCCATCGGACTCGCACAATTAATTTGACAAGTTTGGACAAGTTCGGCAGCGCGTTTATTATAACACCAATCAATAATAATCATGGTTAAATGCAGATAGAGATTTTCAGATACATGTGCATTGATGCAAAAAAAAATTATGCTGTATAACAATGTTTTCTTGTGTTTCTTTCAGTGTTTCTGTCTTTTTTAAATGTTAAGATGTTAAAAGCAATATTACTAGCAAAATTTTTAGATTGACACTAAAAGCCGCGGGGGGGGGGGCAACCAGGGGGCTACTAAAATTTTTAGGAGGGCAAGTGCCCCCCCTGGATCCCCCGCTAGCGCCGCCACTGGTCTCATTTGTTTTCACACTCCATTCTTTACTACTCGCACCTCTTATATGTTTTACACAACACGTACAGATTTTCGCTTTAAGTCTCCAATTCACCGTATGTGCCTTATTTACCAATCTAAATTCGCTAATGTTGATGTTTTTCTCCACAAACCAAAGTGCGTTAAAACACGTATCATGAAAGAAATGTAATATAATGTAATTTTTGAACTCTTATTATTTTATAATTGTTTGTTTTTATTATGTCTACTTTTCCTGCCCCATTATTGGATATATTCCTGTTGGGCAGTATATAATTAAATAAATAAATAAATACTAGACTGGTTAATTTTTTTAACTAGTTGTTAAAAATTAACTACTGAGATACAGAATAGGCCCGAATATTTGTTTTTAGTAGTTGTACATATTATTATTGTTAATTATTGTTTTGTATTATATATACCTACAGGATGTTTCCTTTAAAACAACCAGCGCTTTTTTGGGCGAATTAACAACTGTAGAGAAAAATGTTTAATACCAAAAATGATCAAGAATAAGGGGATAATGTATCAATAGTAACAAACCGAATATTTAACCAGTGGGTCTCAATCGGTAGAACAAAATTATATTTTTTAAATGGCACCCTATATAATTTTTTAGCCCGAATAGAATATTATTTTCTGATTTCAACAATATAAATATAGCATAGGGTTACATAACAATTATTTCGAGAAAAATGGTATAAAAACTGAAAATAATGTAATAAAAAATGGGTTTACTACTAGTGTAACTAGCCAACAGACGTACCTGTGTATTGCATAGCCTATTCTAATATTATAACATTATTTTTAATACCATTTTTCTCGAAATAATTGTTATACTACCCTATAACATATTTATATCGTTGAAATCAGAAAAAAAAACTGTTTTATACTGTTTTTATTGTCATTCACAGCCAGTACGAAAACAGTTCATCTATGTAAATAAAAGCAGTCGATAGTTTGTCACATGTTAAGCTGTATGAACATTGACATCACATTCTCTTTCAGATCAAGTGAGTTTTTCAAAAAATTACGCAAATTTTAAAATTAATTGTAAAATATGTAATGGATATTTCCTGATATTTTCAAACTTCGACATGCACCAGGGGTAATGCATGCATATTTCGTCATCACGAACTATTCCAGGAAGAAACAATCTTCAGGAAGGGGCAGTGTAATGTGGAACGCCCGCCCTCGCAGCTGCGCCGCAGCGATGAGCGAGTGTCTATTTTTAGCGATGACGCAATAGCCACGGACCGTCCTGTGTTGTAAGCAGACATGTCCGAACTTGTTTAATTGCTCGGTTGATGTAGTCTATTGTATTTGATGTTTTTATCTGGAATAGTGTTCTAGTAGTTTCTCAAATACAAACGCCGGAGTATATAAAGACTGTTAGCGAAGGCATTGGACAGTCTGATATAAATAAGCGTCGTGAAACGAATAGTGGTGCTATAAACGTATAGTCGAAAAGTGGTGAACCTAAATAAATATAGTTATATAAATGAATGAGTTATATATTGTTCAAATAAATAATCTTAGTGCTTAAGTGTTTTATAATATAATTAGAGTTTTAATATTTGTTTAATCATAGTGTAAATTAAATTTATTATCTTTTCATTATCTTTGAATATCTATTTATCGTTATAATAAACTTTTATCTTAATTAATATTAATTGTTTGATATTTACACTTCACCCAAATAAATAAAAACGTTACAACTCTATATATCCTCGTTGATCCTCGCATAATCAATTTCTGATGCAAGAATTACAAAACTTTTATCTAGCATCTTCGTCGTACAAACATTGCATAAATGAGATTTTTACTCGCTATCTCATTGTCGTCCGTGTTTAGGAGGGGTATAAGCTATCTCCGTCTAACCAACGGCAAAAAATGAAATAGAAACTGTATTGTAACCGCGGTAACGACTGTCATTTTCAAATATTTGAATATTCATGTCATTCTGTCATTCATGTGATTAAGGTGATTTTGGCGTCAATAATAATTTGTGCTATTGTGCTTCGTTGTGTGTTGGTAATTTTATTAATTCTTCTAAATATACATATTGTGCATTTTGCTATTGCAAAGACGGTGTTTCTTAGATATCCGACAATCATTGCAACATATTGCTTTTGGGCAATAAAAAGGGCTATATTTAATCCATTATACTTATATCGTATTTATTCAATTAGTTTATTATTTTAAAATAATTATGTATACTTAGAATTTTGAAGAATAATGAAATTAACACAGTATAGGATATACTGTCAGTTTTTACCAGTTTTGACATTACGAAATATGTGTCACTTCGGATTTTAATGAATAATAATATACACACAGTAGGTATATGTTATAAGTATTAGCGAACAACAAAATTATTGCAAATAAAATATTGAAAATGTCAAACAAAGCGCTGTCATACTCCACCTTATATCAAACTAAAAAATTAAATTCCTATAATAAAACCATGGTAACAACATGACGTCATCAATTCTCTCCCTCCCTAGCGATTTGAATAATATGTTTACTATCGATGACGTGGGGATCAAGTCGTGAAAACGGACTATATATATTATATACAGGGTGTAAATGAAATAAGTGCATTAAATTTAAACAGTAATGTAACTCGACGAGAGCAACAATATTTCTTAATAACTTTTTTTCCTAAGTCTTTTAGATTTTGAGTTAAAATTCTTTAAAGATTTGCTGCATATTTCGGCACGCGCCCATGTAGAACAAATGGCAGCTGTCGTATTCAAGTGGGATACAAACAGCTCAAAAATTTTCGATTATCGGTTACACTTGCAGTCACAGTATTTAATAAACGAATCAACGAAAATAACATTTATTATTAATTAATTCGTAATAGTACAATTTTTAAAATAAAGAAATTTAAATTTTGGATAACAAAATTATAAAGTTGTGTATTGAACCAGGCTTTAATCATCTGTGAATAGAGGAAGACAAGGAGGAACGAGGGGAGGAAGAGCAAAAGCATAGTTATTAGGTTATGAGATGATTATTTATCGTCGACAAATCATAATAGTTTAAATACGTTATTCAAAAAATGTAAGTACAAATAATTAGTCGTTCATTTATTGTTCCCGCTCAAACATTTTTCAATGAAAATTTTTACAGCATTTTCGTCTGTTGAAATGTGTATTGTGCATAATAAATACACGTTCCCAAGTAAATTCAGTCTCATTAATGAACATTATGAGCCATTCCCAAAATCGAAGTCTGCTGAAACCATTGATCTTTTTGCATATGATATGGATACAATTGTTGCTTTATTTAAAATTGTCATATGTGACACTTCGTATTGTGATAAAGATGTACAAGATTAACAAATGTGCGAATATTAGGAAAAGTATGATTTGGAAACGCTCCGTCTAAATGCGTTGGCAATTTTATAATACTGTCTTTATATCAACCATAAATTCAAATGTAGTAAAGATACGAATAAATAAATAAACCATAGGTAAGTAATTACAATATCTGTGTACTCGGTATTTGTAAACGTAAGTATTTTGACAGAATTTTACCTGATAAACAAGTTTATTACTAATGCCAAAATATAATTGCAACAACAGACAAAACTGTCAATTGCTAAAACAAAATTTTTCATAGCTATTGGTACTGCATTCAATTATTAGAAAAATACGTGGAACGACTCATCAATTTACGGGGTGGTAAAAATGCTAAAAAAATATGCGGTTTCGAGAAAAAGTTATTAAGAAATATTGTTGCTCTCGTCGAGTTACGTTACTGGTTAAATTTAATGCACTTATTTCATTAACACCCTATATATATATATATATATATATATATATATATATATATATATATATATATATATATATATATATATACAGGGTGATTCATCGGTCTGTCCTCTCTTTATAACTCTTTTATTTTAAGTCAGATAGAAAAACTCTTCAAATATAATTTATATGATATAGTATTATCTATCTACATACCATATCCATTTGTATACAGGATGCTCCATTTATGCGCAACAATATGTAACTTTATATTTCTAAATGGAACACCCTATATTTATTTATTTATTTTGATAATAAATTAGATTCCCTTTAAAAAAGTATTAAGTAATAAGGGGTCTAAAATTATAAATTAAAAAGTTATTTACCTTTATTCGTTGAATGATATGTTTCTATCATGTTATTATTAACAAAGTAAGCTATGGATAATTTGATCAATTGTTTCGAATTTAAACAAAAAAGTTGTCCAAATACTCTTAGTTTATCATTGTTGATGTTGATGTGAAAATGAATGATACAAATTGTAGTAAAGATGAGATGGTTAATATAATATTTATAATAGAAAAATCTATTGAAATTGAAGGACAAGTTTTCGAGCATTTATTATAATTTTGCATTATTTAGTCTGTCACTAAATTTTAATAGCTTCTTTGGAATTAGTGTAATGTTTAAAATAAGTATTAATAAAAAGGATCAAAATTTTGTATTATATTATGGTCTTTTCCACTCTGAACTACTATTTTTATGAACGTAAATAACTTCTTAATTTATAATTTTAGACCCCTTATTACTTAATACTTTTTTAAAGGGAATCTAATTTACTATCAAAATAAATAAATAAATATAGGGTGTTCCATTAAGAAATATAAAGTTACATATTGTTGCGCCTAAACGGAACACCCTGTATACAAATGCATATGGTACGTAGATAGACAATAATATATCATATAAATTATATTTGAACAGTTTTTCTATCTGACTTAAAATAAAAGAGTTATAAAGAGAGGACAGACCGATGAATCACCCTGTATATATATATATATATATATATATATATATATATATATATATATATATATATATATATATATATATATATATACTTTAAAAAATACTTATTTTTCTTTATGGATTCGTATAACTAATTTGTCAGATCATACCTGGTATACCTACTTACGTTAATTTAAAACATAGAATTAAAATTAAATTAAGAAGCAAGGTAGGTATCGAATATGTTCCTAAAGTAAAATAAAATTTTGAAAACTAACAAGTCTTGATAAAAGATAAGAAATTTCATGAAAAATATAGAAAAATTTAAGTTTTGAAAGGCAAAACAAATTTAAAATACAATAACCTTTACACCAATCGAAAGAGAAAAAAAAGTATTTTTTAAAAGTAAAAATAAAATATGGGTTCCTTTTTAAAAAGAAGTAAGTTTGTAAGTTAGACATTTAAAATACCTAACTTTTTTATTTGAAATATTTTTCTCAATTACTGATAATTTAGAAGTAATTACAAATTAAAAAATCGACCAAAAGTTTTTTTTTTTTTTGGTAAAACATCTACTCTTGTCCTAGTTACCAAGATGAATACAATGTATAGAGAAAGTATGATCTAACCTACAATTTATAAGCGTCAAGTTACATAAAATAGGTGATGTTGTTTTGCTTAAGAAAAGAACAGTTTGAATAAAAGGTTGTATATTTTATACAAATCTGCTTACGTGGCGTATATTTCACAAGAAACAGATTAGAAATATGAAAATTAATTATTTTTTACAAATTCGTTGAAGCAAAAATATTGGGCTTAAACAAAGTTAAAAAGCAATAAAAAGTTGTACGACACCTTAATTGGCGAAAAAACTGAACTAGAGATGGCAGGCCGGACGGTAGCAAGATGGCGGAGGAATAAGGAGAGGTCCATCATTACTTATTGCTGGCAATATGGATTTCAAAGTGAAAAGTATTTGGTATGGAGAAAATTAACATAAAGTTATGTGATATTTCTGAATACATTGCTTTTGCACGTCCTATAAAAGAAGACGAAGCAGTTTTTAAGGCTGGACATGTATTGCTTTGAGGAATAAAAGATTATGGATCATAAAATACTGGGATCTTGTTTAAAAAACAGTCATTTGAGTGGAGATCCTCATATGTTTGAAATTTTATTAAATGAGAATATAAATTACTTGAAAGCAAATTTAGTTGTAGAGCAGGATTGAGAGGCAAATGCAAACATATTGTTGCAGTTTTGTAGCATATAAACAGAATAGTAAAAATCAAAACTATATTTATTGTTTTACGCCAAAGTTATCATTATTATTATGCTATTAATTTATTTGTTTATGGGTTTATGTATTACAGAGTAGCAGAAACAGAAAATTAAACTGTACAGATTTGGAACAAAGTAAGGGGAAACTTATTAAAAAGGATGATAAACAGTATAGTTTGGCTATTATTATTAGAAGAATTTTACCATGCTGTTTTAAAGAAGAAAAAAATAGAAGCGATTGGAGACGTTAAAACTATAAGGGAAGAAAATTTCAAGATCATATTTTGTCACTTGGGATATAGTGTATACTTACACTTTTTTACTTATAATTGCTCCATTGTGGCACTTAGCAGTATCTATGGCAGTAACTGATCATTATTTAAACCTGAAAATGTGATATACACTATGTATCTAACTTTCTTTTACAACAAATATAAATGAAACCTGTTTAAAATTACATACGTTTCAATATATGCTATCAACGTTTCCTTATTCCTCTAGTTCACAAATCTGCCGCCAGACGTCACCCACTTTGAATTTTTTCGCCAATAGTTTCCAATATTCAACCATATTCAAAATGATACTTTCGACCCCGGTCTACTCGTCTACTCTACAACTTGAAAATTAGTATCAGTCCAACATCCGGGAGTGATATTTTACTGCCTTCAATTTTTATTTGTAATTAAATAAAAGTTTAGAAAAAATAATACAACATCGAACATATCTAACATGTTAAGACAAAAGAGTATCTATAAGTCAATCAAAATCGATTTTCAAGGTTATGCCAGCTTTCAAATAGGGCCTATCTTTTCCATAAAGGTTAAGGTTTTATACGTTAGATGTATCTTCAAACTTGTTTATTAACATTTATCTAATATTTAAGATTATTACTGATATACATCATAGAAGATATACAGGTCAGTGTTAATTCCATAAGTGATATGAAAAATATAATCCGCCCTACATCATATACTAAAATTTATTTTTTTCTCCAAAAAATAGAAAATAGAAAGAAGTTTTAAAAAAATTAACATTCCTACATAAATAATTGATAGAAAATTATGTACCATGCTACTAAGCAAGGTTAAATTTTTAATAACATACACATCAGTGTTTATAATTTATGCATGTATACAAGGGGTCAATTTTCGTAATATTAAATACGTAATATCGATTATCTTTAATCATGTCGAAATTTTGGATAAAAAATGAGAACTAAGCCGATGTGCAGATGTTTAAAACTTTAAGTTGTTAGTAACTCGCGAATCGCTTATCGGCAAAAATCGTGTAATACAATATTCGCTAAAATATACAGTACTGAATATTAGAATGCTGTGGAATTGCTCCTGCAATATGCATTTCCCATATTTTTCATTAAGGTCAGCCCGGAGTGGGAGCTAGCGCTGTCAAAAGTATTCGGTTAACCGGTCAATTGGTAACCGGAAACCGTTTTTTTAAATTAAAATATTCTTGCAAGCCGGTTAATCAGTTTTTTGGCCGAATATTAGCCGGTTTTTAACCGGTGTATAACCAGTTTTATCCGGCTTATAGCCAGCTTTTATTCGGTTTATGGCCGGTTTTTGAACCTGATTTTAACCGGTTTATAGCCGGATTTTAACCGGTTTAGAGCCGGTTTTTAAACAATTTATAGCCGATTTTCAATTGGTTTTTAGCCAGTTTGCAATCGGTTTCTAGCTGAATTTGACCGGTTTACAGCCGGTTTTAACCGATTTATATTCGGTTTGTACTCAATTTTTAACCTGGTTTTAGCCGGTGTTTATTAAATTTGAAATTTATTTATAGAGATGGAGACCAATCCGTAGCACTTTCGATAGTTTTTACCATCGAATACTGTCGAAAGTTTGTAGTGTCGGTAGTGTCATTTCACGTTTTGAATTTTGTTTAACTTGCGGTACTCGTGTTTATGTTCTCAAGAACAAAATGAAAAATTGCAGTGGACCTTACAAAAGAGAGAAAAAAAATTAGGTGTATCTTATTTTCGGTAAGAACATGAAATGTAAATCTATTATTGTTATTGATTTAGATAGGCACAATAAACCTTAAACTTAAAATTCATAATAAATTATGTCAAAGAAATTATACTACAGAATCACGATAACAAATGTTTACAACCAGAAAATTACTTCTCTAGTGAAATTTTGAAATATTTTACTGACCTGGTGCTTAGACTAATGAGTTGTGCTATCAACATATAACACTAACCTTACGTAAAAAACACCTCCAGTGAAGTAGTTTACTCTGTTAAATTTTTTTAAATCTTACTGTCCCGGTACCTACGAATAAAAATATATCACCAACTTGAAACTTAACATCCTCGGAATATGAATTCTCAACTCTAATGTTAACGCTTTTGTACACTGTATACGAGGTAAAGGTATTAAAGTTTCAAATTAGTAACATTACTTTACGTATCCGGTAAGCAAGATTTTTTTTAAAGTCACAAAAGTAAAGTACCTCTTCGGAGATGATCTTGAATCTTTGGCGTTGTTGCATGATTTCGTAGGTGTTAGTTTAAGGTTTAAGTTACGAGCGATTACGTATTCCCGAATAGACAGAAAGCTTTTTTCGTGTCAACGCATGGTACATTGATACAAACGTTTCTCCAAAATTTCTTCTTAGGGAAACAAATTTAAAGAAACTTTGCCAGAAGTTTCCCCGTATGCACTAAACATAACTTCCCGTTAAAAACTGATTTTTCACATAAAAGTCGATTTCCGATCGGTTATAATCCGGTTTTCTAGCCCGGCGGAATGCGGTTCATGACTGATTAAAAACTGGATTTTTAACTGGTTTATATTAGATTGAAAACCATTTTCCTGTACGGTTAAAAACAGGGTTTTTGACAGGTTAAAAACCGGATTTTTGGCTTGTTAAAACCGGTTCCTGGCTGGTTGAAACCAGTTTTTTGACCGGTTAAAACCGGTTTCTGACCGGTAAAAACCGCTAATGGTTTTATAACCGTTTATTCGGTTAATCGGTTTATAAACCGACGGTTAACCGGTTAGCAATTCAGCAGATTTTGACAGGCCTAGTGGGAGCGGTTCGCGTCGCGATCCCGGCGCGTTAGCCTCGCTTTGGTGTGTTCAGAGTGACATCGTCTACCACGCGTCTACAGTTTACAAAATGGCTCGAATGAGAGCTGTACATTTAATGTTCTTACTATAGAAACTCTATATCATAGGTTTATTTAAAAAGTTGGTATTCACCCTTTAAACAGGGAAAGCAGGGACGGATTGGCTCTTTCGTCCGTCCCGGGAAAATAAGAAACTGACCGGTCTCCCCTTAGTGAAAAAAAAAACTGTAATGTATAAGTTATCTGTAGTTCGAGTTCTTTCGATTTATGGAGATGTAAAATTAATTTTTCCTTCCGTCACCTTTAAAAATATTCGGTTGTGAGTTTTTGATGAATAAGCACGTTTTAGGGTCCCTAGAATACGATTTTACTATTTTTACGATGATGCCATGTGTGTGTGTGTGTGTGTGTGTGTGTGTGTGTGTGTGTGTGTGTGTGTGTGTGTTGTATGTGTGTGTGTGTGTGTGTTGTATGTATGTGTGTGTGTGTGTGTGTGTGTGTGTGTGTGTGTGTGTGTGTGTGTGTGGTGTGTTTGTGTGTTTGTTTGTCTGTGTGCGTGTGTGTGTGTATATATGTATGTGTGTGGCTACGTTTTACAATTTTTTTTAATGCGATAACTAATACTACAATTCCAAAAATTATGATTCTTTCGTATTCCTCTTCTCAATAAATAAAGCTAGATGGTCCACGTAACGTGTATTTATTTAACAATACGGAAGTTTCGGGCTTTCAGCAAGCCCATCCTCAGCTAAATTACAAAGGTTGTACAGAAGTTATAAATAATAATACAGATGAAATGTTTAAGCAACGTGGTTTACATTTTACGTTGAAAAATTATGTTTACAGCACTCAGCTAACCGAATCATTTCGGAGTTGGAGAGATACTGAAGTGTGAAACTGGTAGCGTAACCAACAAAGCACACTTAGGGAAATTATTGTTAGTGATTTTTAATAAAAAAAATGAACTAAGAAATTATCCGGATCGATTTCTCCGATATCTGAGAATGTCTGTCCGAACATTTGATTATTTGTTGAAAAAAAAAACCCTAAAATTTCGACCACTTTAGCATACAACCTGTCTTTTACCTTTTTTTATAGGAAGATAACTTTGTATTCCAAAGAGTAGGTCTAGCTTGTATTTCTGCTATTAGCACAGATATGTCCTCAGCATCCTCACTCGTGGTGAACTGATCTCTAGAAACGCTCACGAAACGCTGTAAAATTCAATCCGGATTGAATCGGATGCTGACGCTTCACGGACGCTATTGGAACGCTAGACGCAACACTGCATCAACGCTCGCACTCTGAATCATTGCGTTTAAATACATTGACTTGTTCGATTGCTGGACGTGACGTTAACGTAATGCTGCGCTCGACGCTCCCACTCTAGGCAAACCTTAGTTATATTATCATTGCGCTGGAGTTAAGAACGTCTTGAAAATGGTTCTCACAACTCAGGAAAAAGTGTTTATAGTAGAGCATTTTTTCCGGTCAAGCAAGTCTCAGAAAAATATTGACAAGAGTTTAACAAAGCGCCCCCCAGTAAAATTGTAATGCTAGTAATTGTTGAGTTTGAATCAGTATTTCGGTTAGAAAATCAAGATCCGCCAGCAAATATTGGAGAACTACGACAAAAGATAATAAACAATTTTCAGCAACCACTTTTTCTAAATATGTTCGTTGATCTGCAAGATCGTTATAAAGCTTGTTTGCGCCTACATTTTGAACATTTAAATTATATAAATTAAAAAATAAATAGAATTTTCATTTTCGGTACTGTTTATTTTGGCAAGCACTATATAGGGTGTTTCATAATATATGCGCAGGACTTCAGGATGTGATAGCTCGTCCAAAAATATGAAAAAAAGTTTGTCATAACAAGCTGTTTTGTGCGGATTTTTTTTTTATAGTCATAATTGGTGAAGATTTTGAAGGGGTAGTGGGTGTTTTTCTACCCAACTTTTACGCCACTGGAAAAAGTTCAGTTTTGAGCCGCCCATTTGAACCGCCAATGTTTTCTACACAGAAAAGGTACTCTTGGTCATAAGCTCTAAAGTTGACCGTTTTCGAGAAAAATCAACTTTTATTTTGAAAAACATGGTCAATTGTTTGAAATAATTTTTTTTACTAATTAAACAAAATTTATTCAAACGTTAGAACAAGTAACAAAACCAAACGTTAACTTCATAATTGCAAAATTAAAAAAAAAACAATAACAAATTATACTCAGTTAAATTAATTAACACCCACTACCCCTTCAAAATCTTCACCAATTATGACTAAAAATAAAAATTCCGCACAAAACATAGCTTATTATGAGAAACTTTTTTTCATATTTTTGGACGAGCTATCACATCGTGAAGTCCTGCGCATATATTATGAAACACCCTGTATATAGCATAAAGGAGAATTTCATACTGAATTCATATTTTCGAACGGCGTTATCGTTACTTTAACCGGGTCAGAGTGGTGGATGCATTTGTATAGGAAAGTGTTGACAAAAATTATTTAAAAATCATTGATAATTTAATTCTTTCGATGCCATGATGAATATAAACTGTTATAAATAGTAAAACATATTACATTATTTTATAATGCAAGCTAGATTCCGCCTTCTGGAGGTAGGGTGTAGATAATAATTTCTTGAATTACATGTATTTAACTTTTTATTGGATGTTTCGGGAACTGGCCAGTTCCCATCTTCAGCATTTATTTTTTAAATATATTATTGTTATATTTTATATGTATTCTTACAGATCAGAGAGTGTAGTAATAGTGAAAAAACATTGATATACGTCATGTTAAATATATGATAACTCTGTATGTAATTATTTCATGTTAATAAACAGTTTAAGGTTTATAGTATGTTGTATTGAAAAACCCTACAATGGTTATGGGCCCAGGACACCCAATCCTATGCGCGTGATTCAATAAACAAAGATTGCAGAATTTGAAAATTTTTCAACGCAGTGAAAAATGACGGAAAATAAATCAACGATTACTAAGTTGAATGCTACGAATTATTCAACATGGAGTTACCAAATGAAGATGGTATTGATTGAGTCTGACCTATGGACAGTCATAGAACCAGGAGAAGATGAACCAGCTGAAGATGATACCAATCAGAAGACAAAACGACAGTACACAGCTCGGCAAGGAAAAACTCTCGCGAAAATTGTTCTTGGTATTTGCGATGAACAGCAAATGCATGTACGACATTTGAAAACACCGAAAGATGTTTGGGAAGAATTAGAACGATTGTATGCACCAAGAGACAGTAAATTTAGGATGGTTCAACTTCGTCGAAAATTACATTCATTAAAGATAAGTGATTTTAATTCAATGGAAATTTATTTATGTCAAATGAATGAAACTGTTGCAGAATTATCAAATATAGGTGACAATATTGACGACGGCGATCTGGCTATGTCAGTCTTATGTGGATTATCAGAAGAATGGGATACAGTTGTCTCAGCATTATGCAATTTGCCTGAAGCTGAATTCACGTGTGCCACGGTAAAAAGAAGATTACTTGCTGAAAATGCAAGAAAACGTGAAAACAACGACGACAGACGAGCTGCTATGTATGCGAAAACTCCACCAGTATCTTCAAACTATACTCAAAAAAGGAATTCTAATTCCAATACACTACGAAAAGAATCAAATTTTATTTGCTTCAAATGTAACGGCAAGGGCCATATAGCAAGAAATTGTCCAAATAATTCAAGTAGAATAAGAAACGTATATAAAGAAAATACGCATTATAAAAATCAAAATAAAAAGCAAAATGCAAAGAATTTAAATGTAAGTTGTGGTACAGTAATTTCTAATGATAACATATGGATTATTGATTCGGGTGCTACTCATCATATGTCGCCAAATAGAGATACTTTTCATCAATAAATACAAATGCTCATGTTGACAAAGTAACAACCGCCAATGGTTCGACTATACCGACGGCTGGCATTGGCACAGTAAGTGCTCAAATCAGAAATAATGAAGGATTCTTAAATAATTTTGTTGCTAAAAATACATTCTTAGTGCCAGAGTTAAAACATGGAATTTTATCTGTCACTCAATTAATTGAAAATGACAGGAAAGTCATTTTTGACAGGAATGGTTGTCATATATATGACGAGAAAAATAATATTCTAATTAAAGCTAGAAAGAATGGACGTCTGTATCAAATAGAAACTAAAATAAAAAATGCCGCTTCGTATTCATTAATAAATGAAAGAAAGATGATGTCATTAGAATTATGGCATCAACGAATGATGCATGTAAATAAATATGAAATACTAGAAATGGCAAGAAAGAAAACGGTAAATGGTTTACATTGTGAAATCACAACACCAACATCTTGTGATAATTGCTTGATTGGAAAGTCTACACGTCAACCATTTAAAAGTCATTCATCACAAACAACAAATATCCTGGAATTGATACATATAGATCTAATGGGACCTCTAGATATCGCAAGTATGGGAGGATCACGATATGTATTATGTATATTAGATGATGCCAGCAGATATATACATGTATTCTTTTTGAAAATGAAAGGAGAAGCCCTTGGAGAATTTAAAAAATGGAAACTACAAGCCGAAAAACAAACCCAAAAGACAGTGCAAAGAATACGAACAGATAACGGTTTAGAATTCTGTTCTAAAAATTGGGATATCTTCTGTAATGCGCAGGGAATAGTACATGAGAGAACTATGGCTTACACTCCCCAGCAAAATGGTAAGGCTGAGCGTATCAACAGAACACTGATGGATCTTGTGAGAAGTACAATCAACGATACTGGATTACCGAAATATCTATGGGCAGAATTAACTTATACAGCTGCATATATTCGAAACCGGACAACGAATAATCATGATGATACAAGGACCCCTTACGAAATTTGGACCAATAAGAAGCCAACTATTGGACATCTGAAAGTAATAGGATGTGAAACTTTTGTGCACATTCCGAAACAGAAGCGAAATTCAAAACTTTCTGAAAGAGCAAAGAAAGGTTATTTAGTTGGGTATGCATTATATGGTCGAGGATATAGAATATGGATCTCTAATCAAAATCAAGTGATTGAATCAAGAGATTGTGTATTCAATGAAAATGTGAAATATAATGTTCGGCAGAAAATAAAAGAAACGGAAGATAAAGTATATTACGAAATAGATAAGGAAGACGAAATTATTGACAATGAAAACGAAGAAAATAAAATTATTATTGAAGAAAACAAAGAAGATGAGGAAATGATTGAAACAGAAGACGATTACACAGATAATAAACGACGACAAGAAGAAAAATTAGAACATCCAAATGAGAGGAGAAACCAAGAATTGGAATGTAGTCAACAAAAACAAATAGGAAGACCAAGAAAGAATACCCACAATAATTTAATACCGAAAAGAAAACATGAAATGAAGTTACGAGAAAAGAAATATGAAAAAGCGTATGTAAATGAATTAAAAGAAGCCAATGAACCTATTTCATTTCAAGAAGCCATTAGATGTAGCGACTCTGCGAGATGGTTGGAAGCGATGCAAGACGAAATAGAATCTTTGACACATCATAAAGTTTGGGAGTTAGCAGAATTACCCCCTGGAGAAAAACCTGTAAAATGCAGATGGATTTACAAGAAGAAAGAAAATATAGATCAAAGTAGTACAGTGCGATATAATGCGCGACTTGTTGCCAAAGGATTTACGCAACAAAAAGGAATAAATTATGATGAAGTATATGCTCCAGTATCCAGTTTTGAGACTACTAAATTATTCGTTGCAATGGCAATTGAAAAGAACTGGATAATGGATCAATACGATGTAAAAACTGCCCATTTACACAGTGATTTAGACACTACAATTTTTATGGAACAACCAGAAGGCTTTGTGAAGAAGGGAGAAGAGAAATTATATTGCAAACTTCACAAATCTATTTATGGATTGAAACAGAGCGGACGTTGTTGGAATGAACATTTCGATGCAACTCTTAGAAAAAGTGGATTCAAAAGAAATAAAATAGATCCATGTGTGTATAAACTTGTGACAAAAGAAGGTAATTCAATATTGACAGTTTATGTAGATGACATATTTGTTATGTCAGAAAATGAAAATAGTCGGGAAAATGTCAAGAAACTTTTAAACAAATGTTTTGAAGTTAAATACATTGGTTTACTAACTCATTTATTGGGTGTAGAGTTTAATTATTCAGGTAAGAATGAAATAACTCTGACACAAACGAAGTATATTGAAACATTATTACAACGTTTCAGACTTCAAGATGCAATGGGTATAAAAACACCCATGGAAACACGACCTGATTTTCTCGATGAAGAAGAAGTAAAAGAAGAATCAGAAAATTTTCCTTTTCGAGAAATAATCGGAGGACTAATGTATTTAGCCCAAAGAACGAGACCTGACATTTCGTTTGCAGTTGGAAGATTATCAAAGTATTGCTGTAATTTCAATAGAAAACACTGGGATGCTGCGAAGAGGATACTCCGATATCTCAAATTTACAAAAGATTTTGGCATTACTTACAGACAAACAGGTGAGCGACTTACAGCATATTCAGATGCCGATTGGGCAAATAGCTCATCAGATCGCAGAAGTACATCAGGTTACGTAATAATACTAGCTGGAGGACCCGTATTTTGGAGAAGTGTGAGGCAAACTACAGTTGCTCTTAGTACTATGGAAGCCGAATATATCGCTTTATCAGAATGTACTAGAGAAGTGACTTGGATGAAAAACTTACTTAACTCACTCGATCTTGAAAGAAGAAATGATGGGTCAACAATAATCCGATGTGATAACCAGGCCGCAATAGCGCATGCTATCAATTTCATTGATAAATCCAGAACGAAACATATTGGAATTAGATATCATTTCGTCAGAGAAAAACTAATGGATGGTACAGTCAAAGTGGAATACGTACCTACAGGACAAAATGTTGCAGATCTATTAACAAAACCTTTAAACTTCAAGCTGCACGAAATACACCAAAAGAAGATTATGCAAACAAACAAATTTACGAAATGACTTAACAAAAATCATTTCGAGGGGGAGATTGTTATATTTTATATGTATTCTTACAGATCAGAGAGTGTAGTAATAGTGAAAAAACATTGATATACGTCATGTTAAATATATGATAACTCTGTATGTAATTATTTCATGTTAATAAACAGTTTAAGGTTTATAGTATGTTGTATTGAAAAACCCTACAATTATTAACTTCTGTAATACAATGATAAATACAAGATTTTCAACTGAAACAAAATATGTGGAAACAACCTACTTACATGTTTTATAATTGAGATATTTTACTAATAAAGGTCTTCCTTTGCGCGCAAAACCCTCAGCCACGAAATGTGGTGAACTTCACCTCCATCCTAATTTCAAGAAAACTTGTAAATACCATAGTGAAACCAAAATTTAAAAAAACCCCGAAGGTTAGAGGAAATTACCTTGTGAAATTAGGGATTAAAACCACACAACTAGTTGTTAGGGCTCAAGTAAACTTTATATAAATTTTGAAAAATAATTTAATAGGCCAAATCAAAGAATATTTTAAGATTTTTTTAAACAACGACGAAAAAGGAAAATTCGTCCGCTATTTTCTACCACATGGCGGTGACTGACTGACGAAGAAGGCGGGAAGATGATGTCAAGGGGCAGGGGAAGAATCAAAGAAAATACATGACAAAAAACAAAAAACCCTACCCTTCAATTACACTAAGAAGAGGTGCCGCGAATTTCAAAAAATCATCGTAGTCAGTATGGTTGTTCGTACATAAAGTTTTATTTAAATTTATCAAAAGGCATTCTTTCAACAGTCGTTTGTGTTTATTTTGTTCTGACGCAAGTTTTGGGTTCGTTAAAGTCAAACATATGACCTGTATCACAATGATGTTTGACCAAGGCACTGTAGTTATAATTTTTGAATTTACAATTATAATCATGTTGATATAATCTTTTCTTCAGTGGTTGACTTGTTTCCCCGATGTAAATTTTGGGGCAAACTTTACATTTTGCTTGGTATACTAGGTCAGTCTTTTCAGTAAGTTTTGTGTCATCTTTTAATTTAGAAAACAGTGATTTTGTGGTAGAAAATTGGAATTGGCGAGTTTAATCGGGGTGTTTCTTAAAATGCGAGTAAGACCGCTACTGACTGGACTAAAAATAATAATAGTGGAAATATTTGCAAAAATAAAATAATTTAGCTATTTGACATCATTTTTGCGTATGACCAAAAAAGTTGCACTGCCGCCCATAAATAAAAGTTTGATTAGATATCAATTTAAAATATTACAGTTTAACATAATATATTGTAATTACCATGACATTAAATTATCTATAATGATAAATAATTGAATTAATTACAGAATATAAGTCATCAAACGACGGTTAGATATACGTAGTAGTGTTCAGTTACAATAATTACTTCAGATTGCAAAGATCACACTCTTAGTAGTGCGAGTGCCCACGAAGGTATTGCAAACTGCAACTTATTCTTCTTTGTACCATACATTCAAGAATAGTTAACAAGTATAAGATGGTCAAGCTTATTTTAAGTATATGTTGCCTTTTGGCAACTTGGTGCACTCTATCCGATGGAGCGGACATCCTCTTCATTTCTTTGTCACCGTCTCCAAGTCACCATATATGGGATAAAACACTAGCTATGGGTTTGAGGGAAAGACATCATAAAATTACTTTTCTAACACATTCCGTAGAAAAAAGTGTAGAGAATTTTACTGTCATTTACTTTGAAGGTAGATATTTAAATATATTGTGTAAGTAAATAATGACTTTATTTGCAGCAAATGAAATATTATTTTTTATCTACAACAAACATTTTTAAAAAATGTTTAAATGAGAAAATAAGTACCTATAGTCCCGAAAATACTATTTTCTGGTCAAGTTTGTGTAGCATTTTTGTACTTTTTGATATATTGGAAAAAAATTCAAAAATTTAGTCAATTTAAAAATTAAATTTTGTCAGTACAAAGCATAAAAATAACATTAGAATTTTTAAAAATATTCGGTTTATACTTCGTTCATATCATCCTTTACGAGTAAATTGTAATTTAACGGTGTAATGGTTTATGATTTTTTTTTTATTATACTAAAATCTATGCAATAAATATGCTTTTATTTCGTAATTTCTGTAGATTTCACATAAATATTATTTAACATTTTTGGATATTTAAACAAAGCTTTAAACCTAGTCCGTGAATTTCTAATAAACTAGGTATTCGAATTTTTATATTCCATAAATTGTGTTCCAGGAAATACATAATTACCGAAGTTGAAAAATTAATATCGCTCTTGTTTTTATAGTTTTTGTAGCACTTTTAGAAAATATATTTAAAAATATACTATGAACTGAAGTCAAGATAGTCTTGTCGTGTCGTCAAGATTTTCTCGGCAAGACTCTATACTGGTTCTCGTCTCCAGAGTTGTGCCTGTAATTTATGCTACATAAAATACAGCTTACTTACCTTGTAACTTGTATATTTCTCTAAAAATTACAACAATAGCCTAATCTCACGTGCAAAAGTCAAGATTGAAATACTCGGGCCAAGTTTTGTACGTTAGGTTATTGTTGTTAATTTAGAAAGATATACCATTTCTGTTGTCACAAATGAGACGTCATAACTAAAGTCGGGATCAGCCTACGGTACCTTTGTCAGAACGCAAGACAAACCGTTTTGTAAATGAGAACTTAAATGTGCAAATTCAGATTAGTATCTTACTAAACATTTATGTACCAATCTTATACTTATTTAACACGACTCGCCGAACTGAATTATATGCAATTATATTCTCTTAGTTTTCGTTCGTGAACGAAATTGTTAACGACCGAATATTTTTGAACGAAATGTACAACGTTCGTTACAAATTCATATTCTGTAATTTTGTCGTTTCCGTGATATCCTTGAAATTTTTTCAATGAAAAAAGTAATGTTTTTGAGATATCTGTACTATGGTTAACTCTATGCTCTATAGTATTATAAACCTAACCATTTTTTCGGCGTGCTAAAACAGTGGTTGAGTGCTAGCCTCTGGACTTAGAGGTCGCGGATTCGAATTTGGGCCAGGTCAGGAATTGTTTTCAACTGACCTCAATCGGTATCCACTCCAGTTACCTTTCCAAGTTGGGATACAATTAACTAGGCAAGCTCTAGCTATCGGGAACCGGTTAGGGGCAGTAACAAAGGCCTGCACTGCGTGGCTGACAACATACATGGTAGTAACAAAAACTCCATGGCAAATTAAACGTAGTGTGTGTTGTCATAAACTCACTCTAGGAACATAACTCGTTCGAGTTCGTATCCCGAAAATACATACATACATTCATTTTTACATTTGTGATTTCTTCAATAATTTCAGGAAATTTTAAGTATCTTTGTGTAAAATTTTCAAAAATAATGTCAGTGATTTTCCGTAAACAACGATTTACTGAAGCCTGAAATAAAGAACAGTGTGTGTCTGCCGATAGATTTCTGGTAACTGCATTGGAAATAAAAATACAATGAAAATTATTATATGATTCAAACAATTTAGAAAAAAAGATTACTTGAATTACCGTGGGAATCTTTTGTGACACGGACACCATCTGCTAAGAATCGTGCACAAGATATTTAGGATATCAATACATACAATAACTCATCCGGTATGGAATTGAATGTACTAGTAATTCTTAGATGTTTCATTATCAGATTATTTTGATGTCTGAAAAATATCTCAAAAAGAAATCTACATTATTATATCAAAAAAATTAAGTACCTACTTACTATGTTTGTAATTCGTATATTTAAAATATCATTTTAATCCATTTTCCAAAAATTGTAATGATAAATTTAATATAAATAAAACATATATTTACATTTTAGTTCTCCAACGACTGCTATACGAACACTTGTTTATGAACGAATGGATTTTACGAAATTGTCGTTATAGCTTTACAGAATTAAGAAAATTAAGCATTGTTTCGTAGTTTCGTTCATTTATGTTGGACAAAAAGAGAATACGGCAAGTCGTTCACGAACGGGTTTCGTTCAATTTTATAGTTATAATAATGTGCTCATTTCCTTAGTTTTCGTTTATGAACATAAACGATAACTACCGAATATTTTTGAACGAAATGTACAACGTACTTTACAAAATCATATTCTGTAATTTTTTCGATTACTCGATGCTCTTGAAATTTTGTTCAACGAAACAATAAATGTTTCTGGGATTTCTCTACTTTGTTGATTGATAGTTAGCCATATAATTATGTTAGGAGCGTCTGGGCATTTGTGTTTACAATTTCGTAAACGAATAATTTGTACGGATTTGTCTTTGATAAATAATGCTACCAAATTTCGTTGGATAACGAATATTTCGTTCACGTACGTTCGACAAAAAGTTAGAGAATAAACGTCTGCGGGGGGTTTAAGGTGTATTGATAAATCGCGGCTGCTGAGACAGGATCCACTGCAAATAAAAAACTTCTGCATTTGTTGCAAATAAAATCAATTACTCTGTATACAGAGTGCCTCAAAAGTGACGCTCGTGCTTTTGGAATTTAATTCAGGAAGTTAAAACCAAGCATATTAATATATACACTGGATTGCTAACTTGTATGTTGTGCGCGTAGACACCTGTGAGGCAACTGGAAGGCATACATTTA
The DNA here is from genome assembly GCA_963082715.1 of Harpalus rubripes. Classification (NCBI taxonomy): domain Eukaryota; kingdom Metazoa; phylum Arthropoda; class Insecta; order Coleoptera; family Carabidae; genus Harpalus; species Harpalus rubripes. The sequence continues at coordinate 22,175,450 of OY720455.1, forward strand.
CAGGAAAGGCAAAATACGCGCCAAATTTAAAATTACATATAGAAACAAATTATAATTGGAATGGAATAACAGATTTTTTTAAATTTATTGCGATTATTCCAAAGATTATAGTTATTATTTTAATAATATAATATACATTTATTATATATACTGGGCGTAACAGAAATAATTACATTAAATTTTATCAGTTACAGAACTCGTCGCTTTCTGTGGGGCATTTTCTATATTTTCTTGCTGCTGGAACCCTCTTTTGCAAATGTGGAAAATTTGAAAATTGAGAAAGTACCTCGGAATATACTCATTAAGGCTGGTTTTAATATTTTTACAGATGTTCCAGGTCTTTTTGAATAATCAGTTTCAAGAAAATGAATACTTCAAATTTTTGATGCTTTTGCAGGTGTGAAATCTTTTCTTTTTCTGGCATCTATTCACAATCGTAATATACCACTATTATTTAAAGGAAATTTGTATTTGTAAAGTATTTAAAACAATAGTATGAATAAATATGTATACATATACAGGGCCGGTTATACCATAAGGCGGGTGAGACGCCCGCGTTAGGCCTCTGATTTTAACCGGGCTAAAAAAAATAGTATTTGTTTTTATTTAAAATATAATTAATAATTAAGTGTCATCAGACTCAAAATGAGCGTGCAAAATAGCTGAATCCTCTCCACCAGTTGTCATGGACAGAATTCAAAACACTTTGAATGGCCGCTCAAGTCGTAAGTTTGTCAAAATTTTAGAAAACATTATGTAATTTTTCTTATATTTGTAAACGATTGCAGAAAAAAAATTGTTTACAATATATGCGGGAAATATAATTCTGAAACTCTCATGCAAATTAAAAAATCTGCTGTGCCCAACACATGACCTCCCGTCAATTCCATGTTTGAAATAGCAATAAACTTTATGTAAAGTATCATATCCGGTTGATCGTTTTTAAACAAAATCTAATTTTAGATTATATTTTATTGTTTTTTCTCGAAAATCTGTTAAGAGCTCCAAATTAAGAATCACTTCTGGTTTATCATACAGGTATAGTCAAAATATAATGTTGTTCAAATTATACACGAGTTTTAAATACCAAATTTGAGAAGTTTGGAATCATGTTTTAATATATTTTTTCGAGAAAATCTGTTTATAGCGTCTTGTATAGTAGTACTTCCGGTTTATCAATTTTAGAAAACATCTTGTATGTCATTCTTATTAATATAAAAGTCTTAAATATAAAATTTGAAAATTTTCGGATTTTATCAATTTATTTCTCACGAAAATCTGTTCAGAGTTTAGCCAAAATCTAATATGTTGCTTTCTTTTATATAAAAGTCTGAAATACTAAATTTGACAAATTTTGCAGTATATCATAATATATTTTTCACGAAAATCTTTTCAGAGCTTCATGTAAAGTATCACTTCCGGTTATCCAATTTTACCCATAATCTAATCAACGGAAAGTAGAAGTATTTTGAAGTTTGTTGTAAGAATTAACGTGGACGAAAAAATCGCCACACACCGATATCATTACCTCCCTTTGTACGCTCGTTTTGGAAATTTGTATTAATTTCAGAATCACTTGCAAGGATATATTGCTTTCCCAAATTAAATTCCGGCACTGTATATATGAACAACAATACATACTTGAAAAATTGTACAGGGTTATTCTTCTTATGTCTATTTGTGCACATAAAAGCACAAGAAGACAGCATATTACCTTCTATTATAGAAATGTCCCACTTAAAATATTTATTCAATAAGAATACAACACAAACACAACTTTTTGCAATAAAACTACCACATAATGCAATAATAATAGACCAACGAACTTTTGACGTTTTTGCCTTTCCTGCAAATGGCGACGTAGCCCCATCACTTGTTGAACGTATGTCAGCTATCCAGTGTTATATAATATTAGAACATTCTTGGTTAAAACAAATAGAAAATTACGGATAGAAATTTTTTGACTGTCCTTAGTTATCAAGTTATTTATAAAAACGAAAAAAGTTTTTTCTACGACCGAAACAGAAAATCGGTTAAATAAAATTTCTAATTATTTCTGTACTTACACAATGTTGCTATAAAGTTTAGGATTTCCTTTATAAATTAGACAAAAGCCGTTATATTATCAAAATTACAATTTATTCTTCAATATACATTCCTTTTAAGTCCATACACTGCTTGACGCAGTCCTCCAGTCTATTCACGAACTTCTGGAAGACTAATGCTTTTCAATGGCTTAAGTGTGTTACATCGTCGCACCGGTTCCCATTCAACTTTAATTTTAGTTTGGGGAAGGAGAATAATCAGCCGGGGTCAAATTAGAAGCAAAAATTGACTTTTTTGGAGGACAGAAATTGACGCGCGTCTGTTTCTTGAGAGCGATGTGTTACTACTCTGCAACCATCGTAATCGTAACACGTCGATTGAAAACCAACAGTTGTCGAACTGCTTCAACGTGTTTGGCGTTTCAGGTTGATGCGGGGCGCACTCTTTCGGTCATCTTTCACAATTTTTTTTCAAGTTGGTTGCGTACCGCTGTTTGACGGATACATCCATAACGAGGGAGATTTTAGAACAAGAGGTCAACAAATTATTCCCATATGAGAACAGTACCCAACCAATATTAATAAAACTTAGATTAGTCGAAAATATGGGTTTCATCTCATAGATGCGCTGTTATTTGGCCCAATAGAAATTCATTCCTAAATATTTATAGCCACACTATGTACTCGTATATTATAAATCCGAGGCTACTATAGTATTTTGAATAAATTTAGAAAAAAAAATGTTTTCATAAAATTTTAAGATTTTAAAATCGTACAAAGTTAATAAAAAACTTTTCCGATCTTAATTTTCGAGTTTTTTCATTCCCCTAAGCAAATACCAAAAGTACAGACGTCACTTTTAAGACACCTGACTATAATAATATATAATACACTAATTCACCAAGTATTTTTGTTATTAGGAATGTATGAGGAACTAAACAAAAAATTCGTTTATGATGAAATAACAACTTTCACAAACATACAATCTATTAATGGATTATTTGCATGGATGGAATGCGTGTGCGAATGGGATTTTAAAACTAAAGGTTTCCAAGAACTTATGAGATTAGTTGATTCTAAACCTCATTTCGATTTGATAGTATTCGATATGTTGACTGGACAATGTCTTTATCCTATAATAGAAAAATTAAATTCCCCTCCAATAGTAGCTGTTTCACAGTTTGGAATACTACCGTTTCACAATCACTTGTTGGGAGTAGAAATGCAAACGGCCTATGTACCACTTTATCTGTTACCATTCACAAACCAAATGACATATTTGCAAAGAGTGTACAACTGGTTTCTTACTCAATATTTTATATCATATTACAAATATGTATTCCTCCCATCAGTTACAAAGAGGACACAAGAACACTTTGGTGCTGATATTATCCCTCTTGAAGACATAAACAAGCATATCAGTCTTCTTTTAGTAAATAGTGATTATGTTTTGGATTACCCAATGTCTCTTCCTCCTGCTGTTATTCCAGTAGGAGGTTTACACACAAAACGAGTTCAACAGTTCCCAAAAGTAAGTTCATCATGCTCAAAATTATTAATGTAAATAAATTTTATATACGCCCGTTAAAAAAGTGCATTTTTAAAAAAATGGGTTCATAAAGCATGTATTTTAAATTAATTAATTAATAAAAGCCAAAAATAATTTTCTTTTAGCGCAAACGAGTGAAAATTAAAAAGCTATGGTACTTTTTTCACGCTTTTACTGGGCGTAAATAAAGTAGAGCAAAGTGTCTTATTTCGCTCATAAAATTAGACGCACCCATTCGTGAAATAATACTAGTTTTTGTTCATGTTGAAAAATGATTATTTTCTACGTCCGTTAAAAACTATATAACTTTAACACTTATTAAAGATAAAGTCTTAAAGTGATTTTAATTAGTCTTAAACTGAGCCTAATTATAAAAACGGCCCTGTGTAATTAATTACTAAATTTATTAACAACAATTTATGATGATATTGTCAAACAGTATATTGTAATGTGCTAGCGCCCACCGTCCCCGCTGCTGTCGCCGCCGTTGTCGCAGCCGCACCGCAGCGATGAGCGAGTGTCAATTTTTAGCGAAGACGCAATAGCACGGAGGGGCGTGTGTTATCAATGGACTTGTCCGAAGCTGCTTAATTACACGGGTGATGCAATCTATTGTGTTTGAGTTTTTATCTGGAATAGTATTCTAGAAATTTCTCGTATACAAATGCCAGAGTATATAAGCACTGCTAGCGAAGGCATTGGACAGTCTGATATGAATAAGCATTGCGTGTTAAATAGTTGGTGATATAAACAGATAGTCGACAAGTGGTAAACATAAATAAATATAGTTGTTTAAATTAATAAGTGAGCTATACAGGTGTTCCTTTTAAAACAACCAGCGCTTTTTTGGGCGAATTAATGACTTTAGAAAAAAATGTTATATACAAAAAATGATCAAAAATAAGGGGCTAATTTATGAATAATAACAAACCGAAAATTTGCCTCTTGGTTCTCAAACGGCAGTACAAAATTATATTTTTTTAAATGGTATCCTATATAATTTTTTAGACCATTAGATAGAGAAATGTTTTCTGATTTCAACGATATAAATATGGTATAGCGTTGTGTAACAATTATTTCGAGAAAAATGGTATTAAAAATAATGTTATATTACATTACGCTATGCAATACGTCTGTTGCCTAGTTACGCTAGTAGTAAACCCATTTTTTATTACATTATTTTTAGTTTTTAATACCATTTTTCTCGGCATAATTGTTATACAACCCTATGCTATATTTATATCGTTGAAATCAGAAAATAATATTCTATTTAAAGGGCTAAAAAGTTATATAGGGTGCCGTTTAAAAAAATATAATTTTGTTCTACCGTTTGAGAACCACTGGTTAAATAAACTGTTTGTTACTATTGATACATTATCCCTTTATTCTTGATCATTTTTTGTATAAAACATTTTTCTCTAAAGTTGTTTGCGCTGTTTGTTTTAAAGGAAACATCCTGTATAATGTTTAAATTAATAATCTTAGTGTTTAAGTCTCTTATAATATTCTTAGTCTTAATTAGTGTTTAATATTTGTTTAATCGTGGTATTCATTATTTTTGTTATCTTTTAATATCTATTTATCGTTATAATAAACTTTTATTTTAATTACCAATAATTGTCTAATATTTACACTTCACCCAAATAAATAAAAACGTTACAATTTGTGTCAGGTGTGGGGTTAATAAACTATGAAGTGTCAATTCAAAATAAATAAAATGGCTAAACTATTAAAATTTTGTCAATTAAATGTAAGTGATCTGAAGACAGAATTGGAAGAACGCGAGTTAGATATGACAGGAAAAAAGTCTCTGCTTCAAGAAAGACTGCGGCAAGCATTAATCGATGGTGAAAGTCCTGACGATTTCTTATTCGACATATCCAACATAAGAACATTAAAAGAATAATTAAAACAGGAAATGGCAGATAATTCTAGAAAATTAGAAGAATTGACAGCAAATTATAGAATATTAGAACAAAAATTCGAACAAAAATTTGAGGAAAGTTCTAGAAACTCAGAAGAAAGTTCTAGAAATTTAGAAGAAAAATTAATTGAAAGTTCTAGAAAAGCGATAGAAAATTCTAGAACACTAGAACAAAAACTAGAGGAAAATTCCAGAACATAAAAAGAATTATTGGAGCAGTCTAAAACAGAATAAAAAATGAAAGGAAATTCTAGAATTCTGGAGCAGAAAATAGAACAGAAATTGGAAGAAAATTCTAGCAGCTTAGAGCAGAAATTAGAAGAGAATTCCAGAAAAACCGAAGAAGACCTGGAGAATTTAGAAGATAAGTATGACAAGCAGATCGAAGAATTACGAGAAAAGGTCACTAGAATTACATTGTCGCCAATGCCAAATTCCGATGTAGCGAAGGCAAATTTACAAGAAGAAAGGAAAGTAGTAAAACCTGAAACTACTACAACAATGCATATCAAAACACCGGAATTTGATGGAAAGTCTTCGTGGCCGAACTATTTAATACAATTTGAAGCGGCTGCGAAAGCACATAACTGGACGTCCAAAGAGAAGGCTACAGCGTTGACTGTTTCGTTGCGTAGGGAAGCCATCGTCATCCTACAAACGCTGAAGGAAGAAGAACAAGAGGACTACGACCAACTAGTCAAGCGGTTGGACATGCCGTACGGCAATGCGCACCTGGAGCAGGTGTACCAGACGCAATTGAGGAACCGCTATCAGAGTTCAAAACAAAGCCTTCAAGAATTTGAAGTCGACGTAGCTCGTTTGATTCGTCTCGCACATCCTGCAGCTCCTGACAGCGTTTTGGAGTGCTTGGCCGTTCAAGCATTTATCTACGGAGTTCGAGACAGCGAAACACAGCAAGCACTGCGATTGGCCCGCCCAAAAACATTAATTGACGCGCTCTAATATTCACTAGAACATGAAGCCGCCAAACAAGCTTCACGTAACCAATATCGAGTGCGAAATATTGATGCCGAGAGAAAACAAAACACGGAAGACCTAGAAGAGAAAATGCGACGAATTGTATATTAAGTGTTTGCTGGAAGAAATAAACTCCTCTGTTGGTATTGCGGTAAACAGGGTCATCCGCAGAGACTTTGCAGAAAAATGCAAAGAGAGACAGAATCGGTAAAAGAAGAAAATGAGTCGGAAAACTAAGTCGGGTTGATGCGAAGGGGCAATCGTCGACCCGTAATCTAGTAGTTCCACAATCCATCAGTTATGTCGCATCCCTTCATCATCAAGCCAGCAGCATCTACGTGAACGGCTCTGTTGATAGAAGACCACTAAAAATGTTATTAAATACGGGTGCGACGAAGACTATAATTAGACCCGACTTAGTAAAGAACACAGGCAAGACGCATCTTCAACCAACCAAGTGGCGATTACGTACAGCAACGGGAGAACAAGCGACAACATTAGGAGAAATAGATATGACCATCACTATTGGAAACACATCCTTTAAACAATTTGAAAATAATTTATGACCATGTCATACAGGCTTAGGCAATTTAATAGGCCAGTTCTGAACAATTCTGTAAGTCTTACAGATCTGTAAATCTGTAAACTAAAACTGACACACTCATCTATTTTTGTGGATTAATATAAGGAGTTGCAGCTTTCGTTGCGATTATTTACAGATCTGTAATGCTTACATTTGTACAAAATAGAGCCATAAAACTGCTATAGAAGAGAGTATTGCAGTATATTAAGTGTTGTTTTCATAATAAAAATGCTTGATGGTCCACGTAACGTGTATTTATTAAAAAATAAGGACGTTTCAGGTTTTGAGTAAACCCATCCTCAGCTTGTTATAAAAACATTAACGCCCGAAACGTCCTTGTACTTATACTGTTAATAAATAAAAATTGGAACAGTAAGACTTACAATTCATTTGACGACAAATCCCAAGGAGGTTCCTACGGAATATTCCAAGTAAACTATAGGGCGACAGGTGAAGCTCTCCTTTGTTTTCAACTCTCCACAACATTCATCCCAAAGGATCAACATCATGCACGATACCTTTGGTAACAACATGGTTTTAACAATCAAAATCTGATGATGGGCTAATTAACGCCCGAAACGTCCTTGTACTTCTACTGTTAAACAAAAATTGGAACAGTAAGACCTACAATTCGACGGTAAATCCCAAAGAGATGTCCAAAGAATATTCCAAGTAAATTATAGGGCGACAGGTGAAGCTCTCCCTTGTATTCAACTCTCCACAGGGTTCATCCCAAAGGATCTGCACAATTCGAGCGCCAACCCTAGTTTTAGATCTGCAAGATGGCGCACACTGGTTTTTTCAAGATCATGCACGATACTTTTGGTAGCAACGTTGTTTCAACAATCAAAAGCTAATGATGGACTAATTAACGCCCGAAACGTCCTTGTACATATACTGTTAATAAATGAGAATTAAAAGAGGAAGACCTACAATTCATCCGACGGAAAATTCCCAAGCAGGTTTCCAAAGAATATTCCATGTAAACTATAGAGCGACAGGTGAAGCTCTCCCTTGTTTTTAACTTTCCACAAGGTTCATCCTAATGGATCTGTACATTTCGACACTGTTTTTTTCAAGATCATGCACGATACCCTTGATAACAACGTGGTTTCAACAATCAAAAGCTGATGATGGGCTAATTAACGCCCGAAACATCCTTGTCCTTATACTCTAAATAAATAAAAATTGGAAAAGTTAGACCTACAATTCATTCGACGATAGATAAACTGTTAAACAATACGGTTAACAAATTCAGATCTGTAGTCGTAAAATTAGACGAGGGTATACGCTGAGAATATAGTGAAAGTGGCATATCCAACTGAAGGGCCACTAGCGCAAAGTACATATTTTTGTCTTAAAAAGAGAAGCAAATATGAGTAACAAGGAATACTATGCTACTCTCTGAGTAACGTCAGTTTACATTTTTCTTATTCTAATGTTATTATCGATAGAATTCACATTGCCCTCAGTTCTGCATTTATATATTTTACCTACTTGTTTTGTTATTGTTTATTGTTTGTTTGTTTTCCTTGTATATTAATTTTTGTTATTGTTATTCTTATTGTTTCTTCTTTGTGTGTTTTCGCGTTATATTCGTATTTGTTTCTTATTTAGTTGTTTTCGTGGTATATTCGTTTTTGTTTCTTTGTTTTCGTGGTATATTTGTTTTTCGAAATATCGGTGAAAACGTTCGAACCTGTCGCAAATACTAGTAACAGGCGAACCTGTTTTACAACGCCCACATCATCCAAACATTACGTCCAAAACAAACGAAAGAAGTTGGAATGTATACAATTATATGAAAGAAAATAAAGGAAATAAGTAGCTTTTAATTATTATTATACACTTTTTCATACATTTCTAATATATATATATATATATATATATATATATATATATATATATATATATATATATATATATATATATATATACGTATTGAGAATTCGTCACTGTTTTAATTATAGTTATAACTTTTGTAGGATTTCAGTGAAAGGGCATGAAAGTAAAGCTCGTTCTGAATTATTTCATCAAGCTTTCGGATTTATTTAATCCTTCATCAGGATGAATAATGTGAAGTTGAGTTGTAACATAGCTTCATTGAAAAATATAAAAATATATAGGTGTTGTGTTACAATTTTGGAATGAATTAACATTGGTTCTATTGAAATGTGTGTTCATCGTACTGATGAATTCATATGGATTCAAAATTTAGGTTTAGAAGGCCGAAAAGTTTTTGATTTTACATTTAGTTATACGTAGTTTCAAATTTTGTTCACTTTATGTTATCGTTCGCTGAATAACATGATGAAATATATTTTATTGTTTATGCAGAATTAAATAGTCAATAATTAATAAAATTTTTGGTGTAAATGGCCGAAAAGTTAAGTTTTTTACGAAAACAGAAGAATTAGTGCAGTTTTCTGGAGCACATGTTTTGTACTCTACACCTAAATTTTGAATATTTTTAAAAAACGTAATGCAGCTTAAATTTTGAAGAAAACAACAATCCATATGAATTCATCAGTACGATGAACACACATTTCAATAGAACCAATGTTAATTCATTCCAAAATTGTAACACAACACCTATATATTTTTATATTTTTCAATGAAGCTATGTTATAACTCAACTTCACATTATTCATCCTGATGAAGGATTAAATAAATCCGAAAGCTTGATTAAATAATCCAGAACGAGCTTTACTTTCATGCTCTTTTACTGAAATCCTACAAAAGTTATAACTATATATATATATATATATATATATATATATATATATATATATATATATATATATATACGTATTGAGAATTCGTCACTGTTTTAATTATAGTTATAACTTTTGTAGGATTTCAGTGAAAGGGCATGAAAGTAAAGCTCGTTCTGAATTATTTCATCAAGCTTTCGGATTTATTTAATCCTTCATCAGGATGAATAATGTGAAGTTGAGTTGTAACATAGCTTCATTGAAAAATATAAAAATATATAGGTGTTGTGTTACAATTTTGGAATGAATTAACATTGGTTCTATTGAAATGTGTGTTCATCGTACTGATGAATTCATATGGATTCAAAATTTAGGTTTAGAAGGCCGAAAAGTTTTTGATTTTACATTTAGTTATACGTAGTTTCAAATTTTGTTCACTTTATGTTATCGTTCGCTGAATAACATGATGAAATATATTTTATTGTTTATGCAGAATTAAATAGTCAATAATTAATAAAATTTTTGGTGTAAATGGCCGAAAAGTTAAGTTTTTTACGAAAACAGAAGAATTAGTGCAGTTTTCTGGAGCACATGTTTTGTACTCTACACCTAAATTTTGAATATTTTTAAAAAACGTAATGCAGCTTAAATTTTGAAGAAAACAACAATCCATATGAATTCATCAGTACGATGAACACACATTTCAATAGAACCAATGTTAATTCATTCCAAAATTGTAACACAACACCTATATATTTTTATATTTTTCAATGAAGCTATGTTATAACTCAACTTCACATTATTCATCCTGATAAAGGATTAAATAAATCCGAAAGCTTGATTAAATAATCCAGAACGAGCTTTACTTTCATGCTCTTTTACTGAAATCCTACAAAAGTTATAACTATATATATATATATATATATATATATATATATATATATATATATATATATATATTGCACGTCGTTGATATTTGTATAAAAAATATAAATATTATTTTATAGGTATTGGTGTAACGAATTTATTAAATTCTGTTACGGAAGCTACCGGGTATTCAATACTGTAGTCCGCATAGTTAAATGTGGAATAGTAATCAGTAATTTTCATGAATATATACAGGGTGATTCATCGGTCTGTCCTCTCTTTATAACTCTTTTATTTTAAGTCAAATAGAAAAACTCTTCAAATATAATTTATATGATATATTATTGGCTATCTACGTACCATATGCATTTGTATACAGGGTGCTCCGTTTAAGCGCAACAATATGTAACTTTATATTTCTTAATGGAACACCCTATATTTATTTATTTATTTTGATAGTAAATTAGATTTCCTTTAAAAAAGTATTAAGTAATAAGGGGTCTAAAATTATAAATTAAGAAGTTATTTACGTTCATAAAAAATAGTAGTTCAGAGTGGAAAAAACATAATATAATACATAATTTTGATCCTTTTTTATTAATATTTATTTGAAACATTACTCTAATTCCAAAGAAGCTAACAAAATTTAGTGACAGGCTAAATAATGCAAAATTATAATAAATGCTCGAAAACTTGTCCTTCAACTTCAATAGATTTTTCTATTATAAATATTATATTAACCATCTCATCTTTACTAAAAATTTTATTATTCATTTTTACATCAACAATGATAAACTAAGAGTATTTGGACAACTTTTTGTTTAAATTCGAAACAATTGATCAAATTATCCATAGCATACTTTGTTAATAATAACATGATAGAAACATATCATTCAACGAATAAAGTTAAATAACTTCTTAATTTATAATTTTAGACCCCTTATTACTTAATACTTTTTTAAAGAAAATATAATTTACTATCAAAATAAATAAATAAATATAGGGTGTTCCATTAAGAAATATAAAGTTATATATTGTTGCGCTTAAATGGAGCACCCTGTATACAAATGGATATGGTACGTAGATAGATAATACTATATCATATAAATTATATTTGAAGAGTTTTTCTATCTGACTTAAAATAAAAGAGTTATAAAGAGGGGACAGACCGATGAATCACCCTGTATATATATATATATATATATATATATATATATATATATATATATATATATATATATATATATATATAGTATTGTCAATGAAATAATATAAATTAAAATTTGTATTTTAATAACGTTTCTTTATAATAATATATTAATAAACTAAGAACTGTTTATCTATGAATGAAATAGCGTATATACAGTATATTTTACGGGTGGATTGTAATATAGGTAAATTAGTACTCACGCCGCTTTGCAGAGAAAATAAATATACCTACCTATAGAAGGCGCATTCTATGTGAAAAGGCAAGGAGTTTAGATGTACAACTACCGCGCTTTGCGGTCGCGCAGAGAAATAAAATTTTATGAATGAATCATGAATGTATTAATATTTGATTTAAATCTAATTAATTTAATCTACAATGTAACAAATTGGAAACTGTTCATTTTATTTATTTGTTATGCCATTTTACAATAATTAATAGCATTCTGGATTACAATGTCACCAGACTTCTCTTTATAAATTTTTCCTGCTATCACAATGTTAATATATTTGATATAATTATAAAATAAAAATCTTACAAAAAAGTCGAGGCACTCCTCGTATAAATTATGCTCAATACAAGTAAATACATTATTAGGTATATGTTTTATTATTCTAAGAATAATTTTGCTTAAGTCTAATTTATAATAGTATTTTCTTATATTTTCATTAACCAAATTTTTAACACTGTTCATGAAATTGGAGACTATTTCGTTTGGGTGGAATAATGCGTTTATATGGTATACCCTAGATGAAATAATACAAGTAGAATATCTAACTTGTCACAATTCGGCACACAACACTTGCTTTTCTTTGGCATTGCCATGATTCACAACTCAGATCGTTCACGGACAAAAAAAAAACAACAAAAATATTTAACAAAGAACCAAATAAACTTAACAAACAACAAGTATTTAACAAACAAAAGAACTTAACAAACAACATAAATCACTAAACAAACAACAAAACTACTTAATAAACAACAAAAAGCACTAAACAAACAACAAAAGTACTTAATAAACAACAAAACTAAATCGCAAACAGGGATACAAAGAAAATAATTCGGTAAACCGATGCTGACACTACAAGAGCGAAAACATGATGAGTGATTTCAATTGACATTTGTCACCATCTTGAAAACTTTCCAAACTTTGTTTAGGGTACCTTTATAACCAGGGTATGGCCATGGCGTGGCTCACGTTTCGACCGCCATTACCGGGACATCTGTTATATGTGTTGTTCTTGCGCAAAGTATTATGTATTTTTGTGGCTATTTGTTTTATTTTAATGAAAAACACATTTAATTATCATTTTAATATGTATTTAAAGTGTAAGTAATATATTTTATCTTATTTACTTGTGTAGTTTGTTATGATACCCACCACGATTACTGTCACTGAAAACAACTAAAAATTACCAATATTAAGCACAATCATTTAAATTTTTAAAAGGTAAGTTTAGAATATACAATTATTATGTAATTAAGAACTAGTGATATTAAATTAGATGTGATAATAACAACACATATCATATATTCTACATAACCTATACATGTATGTCTTAATAATAATTGTATATATCTTAAATAAATTCATTTTTATTACCTTTTTAAATTCACAGTGTGATTATTTAATATTATTTTATAATATAATATCACATTTATTACAGATAAATAGGAAAATCAATTACCGACAATGGCGGCGATCTTGGCCCATGGCCATACCCTGGTTATAAAGGTACCCTAACTTTGTTGTGTTCTCAGCGCCATGTGCGGCCCGGCGCACAACTATTTGAAGCTACAGTGGCGTTTATGCGGTCGTGCTAGAAATTATTTGAAAATTATCGGCGGTCGTAAAGAGTGCACATAGCATGCCGTCATGGTAGGTTGTTTTAATGTCATATAAGCACCGCCTGTACGCGCAGTCAAGGTGTCTCTTCAGTTGGATATTACTATAAGATGCAACATTATTGTATGTATAACTATGATTACTAGTTACATATACAGCATCGTTCCTAATCAAATGCAACATAGGTTGTTAACGTTGTCATAACGTTTTAAATATGTTTACTAAAGATGAAAAAAATCAAGTGGTTACATGGTACAATGCTTGATATAATTTTAAAAATCCAGAGGGTATACGCGGGTATACGCCTCGACTACACCTCTGTAGGTATTACGTTGACAAATTAAAGTTTTTTCTCACGTTGTTTAACAGTTTATCTGTAATGTTTTTATAACAATTTGTACAACTATTGTAATTAGCTGACGACGGGTTTGCTCAAAACCCAAAACATCCGGATTTTCTAATAAATATACGTTACGTGGCGTGGACCATCAAGCCTTTTTAATAAGAAAATTACATAAATTTCACGTTCTGGGCCTTCAAAGTATATTAACTATTAAGAACGGCAAGGACAGTTTACCGATCGAAAACAGACACCAATCTTGTCTGATATCGGTAATTCCTTAACGTATGTGATGCTTATAACACAATCGACGAACCCATTTTTTAAAAAATAAGATTTGAAAATTATATTGACTATTAAAAAATTAGCGCACAAAACTCATGTTCGCAAAACTCAATATTGCTGATTTTCAATAATTCGATTCGCGACTTTTTAAAACAAACCTTCAAACGCGCGGAACTCAAGTTCTCAGATCTTGAGAAATTATACTATATTTTACCTCCTGTTTATTATACGGCAAAAACCATAGAATACAAATGTTCATCCCTAACGGACAAAAGTCAATAAGTAAAATTTATTTAGTCAAATGTCAACGTTTCGCTTTTTGTTGAAGCTTCATCAGGACAGTCTAAGGGAAAACATAGTGTTACATAGGTGAATTTACGTACAATACACATACTTACAGACTATATTATAATAATGTATTATGTTGTGTGAAATCAACCATGTAGGTATCGTCGAAACATAAATTAATAAATAAATAAATAAAGCACGTCATAAGTAGAATTAAAGTCTGAATTAAATACAACAATCTTATCACAATGGCGACTACTAAAAAAAAATTTCTTTACAGAAATTGACTAGAATTTACACGTTAGAAGAACTGCATTGTCGTTGGTGCAATGATCCGCTTATGGGATTGGTTTAAACATTTTGCAGATCCTGTTTGGTTTATTTGAAATTCCTTTGTGTTCTGACATCCGTGTTTTTAAAAATCTTTTTGTTTGTCCTATGTAAGTTTTTGTACAATCCTTGCAGGGAATTTGATAGACTGTGTTAATTTTTGTCATTTTATCTGTTTTATCTTTTAAAGAGCTGAAGAGTTGTTTAACAGTTTTAATTGGTTTTAATGTTATGTTAATGTTTAAATTTTGTTCAAGAGTACGTTTTAAATTTACCGCTAGTCCATCAACGTTCGGAATTGAGGCGTATGTTTTGACAAGGTTGTTGTTTACAGGTTAGGATATTCATAATTGTTTATAATTTTATTAATTGTTCTGTATGGGTAATTATTGTCTAAGAAAATTTGTTTAACCTGAGTAAGTGTTTCTATTCTGTAATCGGGTGAAGTGAGCTTTAAAGCTCTGATTTTCAGATTGCAACCTACATTAATTATTTGTGACTTCGGGTGCGTGGATTTAAAGTTTATGTAGCGTGTAGTGGAGGTAGGTTTATGATACCACTTATGTTTTATAGAACCATCCGGTTGACGACGTATACTTGTGTCTTCTTCAATAGTGAACTAAAGGTGGACATTGTACTTATTGAAGGTGTCTACACTGTCTACAGTGATGTCTTTACTGTCAGCAGGTATGGCTGTGAGGATGTCATCTACGTGCTTGAACAGGAACGGTGTTTCAAATGGTAGTTGGGGAATAACTATGTCCATGACTAGGCAGGCGGCCACCGGGGAAAGAGAAGAGCCCATAGCGAAACCGAATTGTTGTTGATAGAATTTTCCATCCACAACAAAAAAAACCTTGAGTATAACAAAATGTCACCATCTCTAGGAAATCCGGTTTAGGTATGTTAGTTCTACTTTTTATTATTTCCCATCTGAGTTCTGTTGCTTGTAGGGTTAGGTCGAGTGGAATGTTGGTAAAGAGTGACTTTACATCAAGACTGATAAGGATGTAATTGTTGTCTAAGGTAACGTTTTTTATGCGTTCTATGAATTCGAAGGAGTCTTTGATATAATATTCATCGTTTTCTAGGTATTTAAGTTTGGATGCAATATATTTGGACATGTCCGTGGTCGGTGATTGAACAGCAGAAACAGTTGGGCGAAGTGGCATATTTTGTTTGTGAAGTTTGATTAGTCCATGCATTCTAGGAGCTATACTGTTGTCAGATGTTAATTGTTTTTTTAAACTAGTATCAATGTGATTGTTATTAACGAGTTTCTTTGCCATGATGTTTTTTTTCTAGTTGTATCTTATTAGTTGGGTCTGCTGTTAGTTCTTTGTATGTTGTATTGTCGGAGAGTATTTCATTCATTTTTTCCGTGTAAATGGTCTTAGGAATAAGTAGCAACAGTTTTATTGATTTTGTCTGCTTGAATTATTAATATGTCTTTATTATTGTGTAGAATTTTTTTTTGTTTTATTAAATGTTATTGTACTTTTATCTGTCGGTTCTTTATTTTTTTGATGCGCAAAGTTTGTAATTATATTGGCAGTCTGTGCTCTAACTTCATTTTGAAGGTCTGTGTCAGTTGTATATTTAATGGCTGTTTCAACGTCTGTTAGTACCTGGAAGATAGGGACCTCTTTAAATTCTAAAGGTACGCAATGTTTGGGACCTAATGTAAGTAAATTTTGTATAAATCTAGGAAAATCAGTGTCTGTCAAATTCAAAAACCAATTTTGTTGTTCATGATGAGTTAGGGTTTCAGTTTGTTGTGTTTTCAGTCTTTCAAGTTTTTTCAATTGAGTGTGTTTTTTTTGACTTGAACTGTCTGTCATAGCTACTAGTTTATTCCAATGAATGAAGCTAATGGTATTTTTTAGATGTAAGTAGTTTGTATTGTAGTCGCTCTGTAACTGCGTTAGTTTCCGGCAACTAATTTTAATTTCTAAGGACAGTATATGTTTCTTGAATTTGTTTAACATGTTGTTGACCTGATTTTTGTGAGGGTGATCACCAATGAATAGGTTTTCTATACAGCCAATATTTTGCATGATGTGTCTTGGAATGACGTTGAATTGTCTAGCTTTAATAAGAAACAATTTGTTGTTTAATGTATGTGCTATTTTTTTGTTAGTTGTAAGTAAGCATGGGCGCCCGCAGACTTTTTTACAAGGTGGGTCGATATTTTTGTTGTAAGAATAAAATGCGCCGCAGGCGAATTTTTAATAATTTTCAAGGTCAAACGTGTTGTCATGCAAAGTAATATAATATAGAGTTCTTTACAATGAAGCAAATTTAACAAATTCTTAAAAAATTAAAATCAATATTTTATGACGAAAATGCGTATGTACGCTCTAAAAGCGTAGAATTGCCCCTTCTACTATATAGGCTTTATGATGCGAGATGCGAGCATAAGCAATAACTACAGAAACAGACAATCTGAAAATACAATGTTGCATTAAATTAAAATATTATATTACTGAGTAACAATATAATTATTCTATTGAACTGCTCAAAATAAAATGTGTAATTAAATGTTAATTAAATCGCGCTCCTCACAAAATACGGCAACCCTAATCATACGTAGGTACTTTTAATATAAATAAATATGCAATGTCTATTCATTATTTACTTTTCTATTTCTTTATTTCTATATAACAGTAAAATCGATAATTGTGAAAGTTTTGAGAAGAACGTGATCATAAAATGATTAGAATAAACTACGGCATATTAAAGAAAATACAACACTGAAGATAATGTAATATAATGTAAAAAATAATTGCAATACACATTTAACAGTACATAACATAATTTACTCATTCTGACACTTCAGCTATTTCGTACTTAGTAATAGATAAAATATAAGAAAATATTACCAATAATTATTAACAAATACAATAATACATTGAAATGAAAAAATTAAATTATAATTTTATTTTTAAAAATGGATACAGTCCATAAATGAAAGGGGGGTCAGTCGACCCTTTCGACTCCCCCCTGTGGGCGCCTATGTAAGTAAGTGTTTTAGTCTAAATTTTATGTTTTCACCATAGGTGTTATCCATGTCTTCTATGAAGGACATGGTGGACAATATGTTGTAAAGGTGACGTGTTGAACCCGGCGTTGAAAATGTGAGTGATGATAAGCGACTGGATAAGTGATGGGCAAAAGTATTAAGCAGGAATGCAGTCAATAAGTAAAATTTATTTAGTCAAATGTCAACGTTTCGCTTCCTGTTGAAGCTTCATCAGGACAGTCTAAGGGAAAACATAGTGTTTCATAGGTGAATTTACGTACAATACACATACTTACAGACTATATTATAATAATGTATTATGTTGTGTGAAATCAACCATGTAGGTATCGTCGAAGAATAAATTAATAAATAAATAAATAAATAAATAAATAAATAAAGCACGTCATAAGTACAATTAAAGTCTGAATTAAATATAACAATCATCACAATGGCGATTACTGAAAAAAGTTTTCTTTACAGAAATTGGCTAGAATTTACATGTTAGAACTGCATTGTCGTTGGTGCAATGAGCCTTTATGGGATTGGTTTAAACATTCTGCAGATCCTGCAGTAGATCGTACTGAGATTTTGGATGTCAGTTCTGAAATTTATGTTGTTTTTATTGTTCTGTATATATAGCATTTCGAGTATAAGACGCTTGTGAAGGAAAGCTTCTTGGTCCAGCATTTTTACTCCTTCAAAGTCGAAGGTGTGCCCAGTTTCTATACAGTGTTGCGTGAGTGCGCAGTTTCCATTATTGTTTAGTTTACTTGAATTTCTTTTGTGTTCTGACATCCGTGTTTTTAAAAATCTTTTTGTTTGTCCTGTGTAAGTTTTTGTACAATCGTTGCAGGGAATTTGGTAAACTGTGTTAATTTTTGTCATTTTATCTGTTTTATCTTTTAAAGAGCTGAAGAGTTGTTTAGCAGTTTTAATTGGTTTTAATGTTATGTTAACGCTTAAATTTTGTTCAAGAGTACGTTTTAAATTTACCGCTAGTCCATCAACGTTCGGAATTGAGGCGTATGTTTTGACAAGGTTGTTGTTTATAGACCTGTCATTTGTATTTTGTATGTTAGGTTATTCATAATTGTTTATAATTTTGTTAATTGTTCTGTATGGGTAATTATTGTCTAACAAAATTTGTTTAACCTGGGTAAGTGTTTCTATTCTATAATCGGGTGAAGTGAGCTTTAAAGCTCTGGTTTTCAGATTGCAACCTACATTAATTATTTGTGACTTCGGGTGCGTGGATTTAAAGTTGATGTAGCGTGTAGTGGAGGTAGGTTTACGATACCACTTATGTTTTATAGAACCATCCGGTTGACGACGTATGGTTGTGTCGAGGAAGGCTATTTCGCCCTTGTTTTCTTCTTCAATAGTGAACTGAAGGTGGACATTGTACTTATTGAAGGTGTCTACAGTGATGTCTTTACTGTCAGCAGGTATGGTTGTGAGGATGTCATCTACGTACTTGAACAGGAACGGTGTTTTAAATGGTAGTTAAGGAATAACTATGTCCAATAGAGTGTCCATGACTAGGCAGGCGGCCACCGGGGAAAGAGAAGGGCCCATAGCGAAACCGAATTGTTGTCTTATTGGTTGGGTCTGCTGTTAGTTCTTTGTATGTTGTATTGTCGGAGAGTATTTAATTCATTTTTTCCGTGTAAATGGTCTTAGGAATAGCAACAGTTTTATTGGTTTTGTCTGCTTGAATTATTAATATGTCTTTATTATTGTGTAGAAATTTTCTTGGTTTATTAAATGTTATTGTACTTTTATCTGTCGGTTCTTTATTTTTTTGATGCGCAAAGTTTGTAATTATATTGGCAGTCTGTGCTCTAACTTCATTTTGAAGGTCTGTGTCAGTTGTATATTTAATGGCTGCTTCAACATCTGCTAGTAGCTGGAAGATAGGGACCTCTTTAAATTCTAATGGTACGCATTGTTTCGGACCTAGTGCAAGTAAATTTTGTATATCTCTAGGAAAATCAGTGTCTGTCAAATTCAAAAAAATTGTTGTTCATGATGAGTTAGGTTTTCAGTTTGTTGTGTTTTCAGTCGTTCAAGTTTTTCCAATTGAGTGTTTTTTATTTTTTGACTCCAATACTTGAACTGTCTGTCTGTCATAGCTACAAGTTTATTCCAATGAATGAAGCTAACGGTATTTTGGAGATGTAAGTAGTTTGTATTGTAGTCGCTCTGTAACTGTGTTAGTTTCCAGCAACTAATTTTAATCTTTAAGGACAGTATATGTATATATGAATGAAATACTGTCCGACAATACAACATACAACGAACTAACAGCAGACCCAACTAATAAGATACAACCAAAAAAAACAACATGGCAAAGAAACTCTTTAATAACAATCACATTGATGCTAGTTTAAAAAAAATTAACATCTGATAACAGTATAGCTTACTAGAATGTATGGACTAATCAAACTTCACAAACAAAATATGCACTTCGCCCAACTGTTTCTGCTGTTCAATCACCGACCACGGACATGTCCAAATATATTGCATCCAAACTTAAATACCTAGAAAACGATGAATATTATATCAAAGACTCCTTCGAATTCATAGAACGCATAAAAAACGTTACCTTAGACAACAATTACATCCTTATCAGTCTTGATGTAAAGTCACTCTTTACCAACATTCCGCTCGACCTAACCCTACAAGCAATAGAACTCAGATGGAAAATAATAAAAAGTAGAACTAACATACCTCAATCGGATTTCCTAGAGATGGTGACATTTTGTTATACTCAAGGTTATTTTGTTGTGGATGGAACATTCTATCAACAACAATTCGGTTTCGCTATGGGCTCTTCTCTTTCCGCGGTGGCCGCCTGCCTAGTCATGGACACTATTGGACGTAGTTATTTCCCAACTACCATTTAAAACACCGTTCCTGTTCAAGTACGTAGATGACATCCTCACAGCCATACCTGCTGACAGTAAAGACATCATTGTAGACACCT
Organism: Harpalus rubripes; assembly: GCA_963082715.1. NCBI lineage: Eukaryota > Metazoa > Arthropoda > Insecta > Coleoptera > Carabidae > Harpalus > Harpalus rubripes. Next base: position 22,196,414 of record OY720455.1, read on the forward strand.
TCAATAAGTACAATGTCCACCTTCAGTTCACTATTGAAAAAGAAAACAAGGGCGAAATAGCCTTCCTCGAAACAACCATACGTCGTCAACCGCATGGTTCTATAAAACATAAGTGGTATCGTAAACCTACCTCCACTACACGCTACATTAACTTTAAATCCACGCACCCGAAGTCACAAATAATTAATGTAGGTTGCAATTTGAAAACCAGAGCTTTAAAGCTCACTTCACCCGATTACAGAATAGAAACACTTACCCAGGTTAAACAAATTTTATTAGACATTAATTACCCATACAGAACAATTAACAAAATTATAAACAATTATGAATAACCTAACCTACAAAATACAAATGACAGGTCTGTAAACAACAACCTTGTCAAAACATACGCCTCAATTCCGATCGTTGATGGACTAGCGGTAAATTTAAAACGTCCTCTTGAACAAAATTTAAACCTTAACATAACATTAAGACTGTTAAACAACTCTTCAGCTCTTTAAAAGATAAAACAGACAAAATGACAAATATTAACACAGTCTACCAAATTCCCTGCAACGATTGTACAAAAACTTACATGACTTTGAAGGAGTAAAAATTCTGGACCAAGAACCTTTCCTTCACAAGCGTCCTATACTCGAAATGTTATATATATATATATATATATATATATATATATATATATATATATATATATATATATATATATATATATATATATATATATATATATATATATAAATTATATTTTCTGTGGTCGAAAATATGTTTTTAAAAAGTTTTATTTGAACTTATACAAAGTTATACAATACTACTTGTACTAACTAGTCGCAACAGCGACACAGCAGGAATACAACAGGAATGCCTTAATTCTAACATACCTCTATTTTATATACAAAGATTATCAGTGTAACGTGCCTTTTGGTGAAAAACATGTTTTTCACCCAAAGTTGTTGAGTTTGCTAAAATAGGCTGATGAAATAGTTTCTATTGTTATGAAATGGGGGCGAGGCCACTACATAATTCCTCCCTCCTCGAAAATGGAAGTTACATTGTTGGAATTTCTATGAAATGTCTTTAATTCTACATCTTTTGATTTCTTAAATTTTCTTTTAAGACAATCTTTGTATTTACAGATTAATAATATAAGTATAATTATAATAATTATAACATAAATTGAAATATAATGATGATGTGGATTAACATTATTATATGGGGATTCTAATTGGATACTGCCCTCTAGTTTGTGTTTAATTGAAGAGATATTTTTTATTTCTTCTTTAATGTGTGAAATTTGGTTTTTTGTGGTATTTAAGTGAATTTCTATTAAATCTCCAAAATTATTTTTTATTTCAATTTGATTATTTGTTTTGCAATTATTAGTATAATATATGTCTTTTAATTCTTGTATTTTTAGTTCATTATTGCAATAAAATTTAACTTGTTTCTTATGTGGGAAATATAGGTACTTTGTTTCTGAATTTTGTATATCAATGATGGAGTTTATTAATGGGATTTTGTGGTATTCACAAAATTGGAAGTCTTTGTAACAGACAACATTTTCTAGGCATTTTTCATATTCGTTACTTTGAGAGAGGCAGTAATATTCTCTATTACTAATTTTAGTGCACTTATCTACAGGCTTAATTCTACAATTATTTTTTGTGTAAAGACCAGTTGGTATATTTATGGTTTCGTATGTGTCATGTATATGTGTGGGTATTGGGGTGGCTTGTAGGAGTTCTTCCTTGAGGACCATTGAAGGGATTTCGATGAGAATGATCAGGTTATCATTTTTGATAGAGCAATAGGTTTTGAGTAGGTTATTATTTTGAATATTGTTAGTGACGATTGTTTTTATAAAGGTGTCTTCTATTTTATTAATTTCTCGTAATAGTTCTTTATGATTTATTATTCCAAAGTATAAAATGTTCAATTGGCAGAAAGTTATTGTTTCTTCTAATAATATTAATGAAAAATATAATTCTTGGCCTGTTTGAATTAATTCGTTTATTAAATTTTGAGTTTTTATAATGTCCATGTCATCTAAAAATTTTCCTAGCGTTTTTTCTAAATTATTTAGTTTTTTATTTAAAATTGCGTTGTTTTCATTTATTGATTTAATTTTATCGTTAAATTGTGCAGTTATGTTATTATTTATTTTTACTATTGAATTCATTTGATTTGTTAATTTAATTTCATTGTTATTAATATTTTCTATTATTTGATCGTAACGTTCTTTGTCGGCTGAATCTAAATTTCCTGTGATGCTTTTTATTATTGAACCGAGACCGTTAATTAAGCCGCGTTTAGGTCTTTTATTATTTAGGAGTTCCATTTTTTCGTTCAAGTGTAACATAATGCTTGTTAATATGTTTTTATTATTTGTTATACTATCTGCAAATTTATAATTTTGTAGTTTTTTGTTTAATATGTTGACATTATCTTCTAAGATATGGTATTGTTGTAGGATGTTGGTTAAGGAGATTTGAAATGATATGATTTGGGTGTTTACCTGTATATAGGCTGTTCCTAGATCAAGTACATTTAGCCCGGTATTGGTATCATCTTGAATAATTTGGGTAATTCCAAATGGAATTAATCTGAAACAATGCGGGGTGTTTTTAGATTTGATATTTTATGTTTCTTATTTTTATCGTCTGTTATTTGTCCTCTTTCAGGTTGTATTGTTTTAACATCAAGAATTTTGAATTTTGGTTTTTCTATTTTTCCTGGGCTTGTTCGGGGATTTCATATTGTTCATTAAGGTGTTCTGAATATTTTACTTTGTTGTTTTCTATATTATTTTTTACTTGTTCGTTGATTTGTTTTAAGATTTCAGTATGCTTTTGCAGATATTCGTCAATTTGTATTTCTTCTGGTTTTAAATTTTGTTCTGAAATTGGTCCAAATACGATTTCTAAAGGTGTTCTTTTAGTAGTAGAGTGAATACTGTTATTGTAAGCTATTAAAGCGTAATTTAATCTTTCTTTAAGTGATAAGGTTTTTATTATTGGGTTTTGATTAATGATTCTCATATGCTCTACGAGGGAAGAATGGAATCTTTCAACTATTCCATTGCTTTTAGGATTGTCTATAGAAATATAGTGTATGTTTATTTTTCTTATTTTTAAATAATTTTGAATTATTTTATTATTAAATTCCAAGCCGTTATCTGATACTATTTCTTTTGGTATTATGTAATGTGTAAAGTATTTTATTAATTTGTTTAATATTGTGATTGCATTTTTATCCTTTATGGTGTATGCAATAGCGAGTTTTGAAAATGAGTCTACTATAGTTAATATTTTATTTTGTTCTAAGGACAGAATGGCAGTAGTATGTTATGCCGGGTCGAAGGTATTTCTTTATAAAATTTAAAATAGTTTTGTTGCTTTCAATTTTGTTCAGATAGAGATATAGGCGTTGTATTTTATTATTGAAAAGTTTACTAATTTTTACTTCATTTTTATTTTTTGTTTCTTTAACAACTATTTGGTTAATGCAAGTATTTATTGGGGTATCTAAGTACGTAAGGCCATTTATAGGGTTTTCGTCGTCGGAGTGTGCTTTGTTAGTTTCACTGTCACTACCTGTTTCTACGATAACTGAGTCTGTGTCTGAATTTAGATTAAGTTCCTCATATTTGGGGCTTTCATATATATAAATTTTTATATTAGAATTTTGGAAAATTTCTTTTATTATGTTTTCTATTTTGTTCCAATTTTGTTTATCTAGTCCTGAGCATATTTTTGGCATGTCTAGTTCATTTATTTCATTTTGTATACAGTAATCCAATAATTTTTCTAAACATATTTTTATGTTTCTAAATGTTGGTTTGTCGAAATAATTTTCTTTCGTAATTAAATGTAATATAAGTTTAGGATCTTTTTGTATCATTAATTTATTGTCTATATTATAAAATTTGTCGCAAGGGTATTTTTCTTTAACTTCTTGTGCGAAGCCTTTACTCATTTTCATGTCTTTTGAGACACAGTGAACAAGAGTATTTTTGGATTCGAAAATGTTTGAATTTTTATATTCAATTTTGAATTCGGGTTTAATGCGGGACAATGCATCTGCTACGAAATTTTGACATCCTTTTTTATATTCTACTGTGTAATTGAATTCTTCTAATTTTAAGCGCAAACGTATTAATTTGGAATTTGGTTCTTTTAAAGAGTTTAACCAAACTAGTGGTCTATGATCAGTTATAATTTTAAATTTATGACCTAATAAATATGGTCGGAATTGTTTTGTTGCCCAGATTATTGCTAATAGTTCTTTTTCTATTACAGAGTAATTTATTTCATGATCGTTCAGGGTTCTAGAAATATATGCGATAGGAAGATCTTTATTGTTTTCACCTTTCTGTGATAGTACGGCTCCGATGGCATAGTTACTCGCGTCAGTAGTTAATATGAATGATTTTGAAAAATCTGGATATTGTAAAATTGGGTTATTTGATAAAAGTGTTTTGCATTTTTCGAAACATTTTTTGTAGTCTGGATTGTTTATGTCAATTTTTTGTCCTTTCTTTAGACATGATGTTAGTGGTTTTGTGATTTTTGAAACATTGTCTATGAAGCGTCTGTAGTATCCTAATAAGCCAAGAAAAGATTTAATTTCTTTAACTGTTTTGGGTATAGGAAAATTTTTAATAGCTTGAATTTTATCGGGGTTTGGTTTGATTCCTTCTACTGTAATTATATGGCCCAGGTATGCTACTTCTTTTCGTAAGAATTCGCTTTTATCGAGTTGTATTTTTAAATTTGCTTCTTGTAATTTTTGAAAAGCTTTTTCAATATTGCTTAAATGTTCCTGAAGGGATGTGCCTAATATTATGATATCGTCTAAGTAAACGAAGCATATATTATTTATTAAATCTTTAAGAACGAAGTTCATTAATCTCTGAAATGTAGATGGAGCGTTTTTTAAGCCAAAGGGCATTCTTTTGAATTCGTAATGTCCTGAATTTGTTGAAAAGGCTGTTTTTGGTATATCGTTTGGGTCTACTTCAATCTGATGAAAACCTGATGTTAAGTCGTTTGTTGTAAAGTAATTAGATTTGCCTAATTTATCCAAAATGTCTGTAATGTCAGGTATGGGAAATTTATCGTCTATCGTTTTTTCGTTTAGTTTTCTGTAGTCTATGACCATTCTAAATTTTTTCTTACCGGAAGCATCCATTTTTTTGGTACGATCCAAATTGGTGCTGACCATGGGGAATAAGAATTTTGAATAATATCGTCTTTTAACATTTTGTCTACTTGTTCTTGTACTTCCTGTTTGTAAATTTCAGGGTATTTGTACTGTTTCGTATGTATTGGTATATTATCTGTTGTTTTTATTTGGTGTTTAATTCTATTAGTGAATGACAGTTTTTCATTATCTTGTAATATTAGTGATTTATATTTATTAATTATTTTATTTAATCCTCGTTTCTCTTCGGGATTTAAATGTTCATCGCGAATTATTTGATTTTTTATTTCCATATTAAAATTTTCATTTTTTGCAGAGTTTAAGTATTGAAGTTTAAATTTGTATTTATTTAAAAATGTGATTTCTTCTTTAGTAAAATCAAATTTAGTTTTTAACAATTTTATTCCTGGTAATCCAAGTAATATATCAAAATCTTTATGAAAATTAAAAATATAACTTTTTATATTATTGTTCTTAAATTTGAAAAATGTAAATTCTTCTCCGGATGATTTGCCGTTACATGTGTGTACAGTGAATGGTTCAGAAAATTTGGTAAGACTTGGTTTGAGTAATTTTGGATTGATATAATTTTGAGTAGAACCGGTGTCTAGTAAAATTTTGTAATTTGAAATTTTTATGAAGGGTAGTTTGCTAAAATTATTAGTTAAGGATTCGATTCGGGTGGGTCGTTGTCTAGATCTAAAAAAGAAGTGTCGTCGTTTGATTCGTCTTCATGTTCAATTTCCTCAGTATTTAAATTCTCTATTTGTGAATTTTCTAAATTTTGATTGAATAATTGTTCCTGTCTCGGAGTATAATTTCTTTTAGGGAGTTGTGAATATGAGATACTCATGTTAGTGGGTCTTTTTTGTGCTTGTGCATTCCGTAAATTTGCGCTTGGTGCAAATGCTTGTTGATTTTGCGGATTTTGTGGAAATTTGTGCATAGGAGATTGATGTTTATTTGTATTAAAATGGATTTGATTTTTAGGTGGAGGTGGTTTTTGGAATGATGAAGTGTTTTGATTGTGTATATATTGTAGATCGTTTGTGATGAGATCTAGTATCTCTGTCAGTTTTTGTGGATTTCTGGCTGATAGTTGTGAGCGAAACGGGTCTTTACAATTATTAATGAAACATTGTGTAAAATATCTTATAGCATTATCTACTAATGTTTTGCTCACATTGCCTTCATATTTGCACTCAATTTTTGCTTTGTATATTAAAAATAATTCATTAAATTTTGCATAGTATTCTAAGATACTTTCTTTTGTATGTTTAAGTTGAGATATTTCGTACATGATTGTATATTCTGATCGTGTGTCAGAGTAATTTTGCATTAAATGTTCTTTGAGTTCTTTCCACGTATTGATTGCGGTAATACTCAGACATTGTGCAGCTTTGCCTTTTATTTTATTTTTTAAAGTGAGAATAACAAGTTTTCTCGTGATTTCAGTCGGGTTAGTTTGTCTGATTAACAAAGTTATATCATCGACTGTGTTTATAAAGTTAGGTAATGATTTGACATCACCGTCGAAACATGGGACTAGTTCTAATAGTCTGATTATTTCGTTATTCACGCCAGTGAATATACTTGTTGCTACGGCCGCTACGGGTGGGGTAGCCATGTTAATAGTGAGATTGTTGAGATCTCTTAATAATTCTTCCAGAGTAAAGATTTTAAATGTACTTACAATAGGAGTACTAGTTCTTTAATCATGGATGTATTTGCTTGCTGTTTCCACTCGATATTCCCTCGATGTGGGTATGGCAGCTAGTTGGGTTGACTCGGCTCGATGTGCCCTCGATGCTCGAAGTCGGGTGTGGTTTTACTTCTACGGCTCTCGTTCGGAAGCTGGAGAAGGACTCCTTGATGCTGGTGCTGGTATGTGTACGAAGTAGATGAATTGTTGTCGGACAGAGGTTTCGTTGATTTCTTCAAGATTGACTTGTCGACACGTAGATTCTTGGATAGCACTTTTAACGATTGAAATCGATGTCTTTTGAATATTAACGAATTGAACCTTTTTGGTTTTCGATTCAAAAGGCTTTAACTATCCACCAAGACTGCGCCAATTATATTTTCGGTGGTCGAAAATATGTTTTTAAAAAGTTTTATTTGAACTTATACAAAGTTATACAATACTACTTGTACTAACTAGTCGCAACAGCGACACAGCAGGAATACAACAGGAATGCCTTAATTCTAACATACCTCTATTTTATATACAAAGATTATCAGTGTAACGTGCCTTTTGGTGAAAAACATGTTTTTCACCCAAAGTTGTTGAGTTTGCTAAAATAGGCTGATGAAATAGTTTCTATTGTTATGAAATGGGGGCGAGGCCACTACATAATTTATATATACAGAACAATAAAAACAACATAAATTTGAGAACTGACATCCAAAATCTCAGTACGATCTACTGCAGGATCTGCAAAATGTTTAAACTAATCCCATAAGCGGATCATTGCACCAATGACAATGCAGTTCTTCTAACGTGTAAATTCTAGTCAATTTCAGTAAAGAAATTTTTTTTTCAGTAGTCACCATTGTGATAAGATTGTTATATTTAATTCAGACTTTAATTCTACTTATGACGTGCTTTATTTATTTATTTAATAATTTATGTTTCGACGATACCTACATGGTTGATTTCACACAACATAATACATTATTATAATATAGTCTGTAAGTATGAGTATTGTACGTAAATTCACCTATGTAACACTATGTTTTCCCTTAGACTGTCTTGATGAAGCTTCAACAGGAAGCGAAACGTTGACATTTGACTAAATAAATTTTACTTATTGACTGCATTCCTGCTTAATTCTTTTGTCAATCACTTATCCAGTCGCTTATCATCACTCACATTTTCAACGCCGGGAGCAACACGTCACCATTATAACATATTGTCCACCATGTCCTTCATAGAAGACATGGGTAACACCTATGGTGAAAACATAAAATTTAGATTAAAACACTTACTTACAACTAACAAAAAAATAGCACATACATTAAACAACAAATTGTTTTTTATTAAACCTAGATAATTCAACGTCATTCCAAGACACATCATGCAAAATATAGGCTGTATAGAAAACCTATTCATTGGTGATCATCCTCACAAAAATCAGGTCAACAACATGTTAAACAAATTCAAGTAACATATACTGTCCTTAGAAATTAAAATTAGTTGCTGGAACGTAACACAGTTACAGAGCGACTACAGTACAAACTACTTACATCTAAAAATTACCATTAGCTTCATTCATTGGAATAAACTAGTAGCTATGACAGACAGTTCAAGTATTGGAGTCAAAAAATAAAAAACACTCAATTGGAAAAACTTGAAAGACTGAAAACACAACAAACTGAAACCCTAACTCATCATGAACAACAAAATTGGTTTTTGAATTTGACAGACACTGATTTTCCTAGATTTATACAAAATTTACTTACATTAGGTCCCAAACATTGCGTACCTTTAGAATTTAAAGAGGTCCCTATCTTCCAGGTACTAACAGACGTTGAATCAGCCATTAAATATACAACTGACACAGACCTTCAAAATGAAGTTAGAGCACAGACTGCCAATATAATTACAAACTTTGCGCATCAAAAAAATAAAGAACCGACAGATAAAAGTACAATAACATTTAATAAAACAAAAAAAAAATCTACACAATAATAAAGACATATTAATAATTCAAGCAGACAAAACCAATAAAACTGTTGCTACTTATTCCTAAGACCATTTACACGGAAAAAATGAATGAAATACTCTCCGACAATACAACATACAAAGAACTAACAGCAGACCCAACTAATAAGATACAACTAGAAAAAAAACATCATGGCGAAGAAACTCGTTAATAACAATCACATTGATACTAGTTTAAAGAAACAATTAACATCTGACAACAGTATAGCTCCTAGAATGTATGGACTAATCAAACTTCACAAACAAAATATGCCACTTCGCCCAACTGTTTCTGCTGTTCAATCACCGACCACGGACATGTCCAAATATATTGCATCCAAACTTAAATACTTAGAAAACGATGAATATTATATCAAAGACTCCTTCGAATTCATAGAACGCATAAAAAACGTTACCTTAGACAACAATTACATCCTTAACAGTCTTGATGTAAAGTCACTCTTTACCAACATTCCACTCGACCTAACCCTACAAGCAACAGAACTCAGATGGGAAATAATAAAAAGTAGAACTAACATACCTAAATCGGATTTCCTAGAGATGGTGACATTTTGTTATACTCAAGGTTTTTTTTGTTGTGGATGGAAAATTCTATCAACAACAATTCGGTTTCGCTATGGGCTCTTCTCTTTCCGCGGTGGCCGCCTGCCTAGTCATGGACACCCTATTGGACATAGTTATTCTACTGAACATAGTTATTCCCCAACTACCATTTAAAACACCGTTCCTGTTCAAGTACGTAGATGACATCCTCACAGCCATACCTGCCGACAGCAAAGACATCACTGTAGACAGTGTACACACCTTCAATAAGTACAATGTCCACCTTCAGTTCACTAATGAAAAAGAAAACAAGGGCGAAATAGCCTTCCTCGACACAACCATACGTCGTCAACTTCTTCACCCGATTACAGAATAGAAACACTTACCCAGGTTAAACAAATTTTATTAGACAATAATTACCCATACAGAACAATTAACAAAATTATAAACAATTATGAATAACTTAATCTACAAAATACATATGACAGGTCTGTAAACAACAACCTTGTCAAAACATACGCCTCAATTCCGAACGTTGATGGACTAGCGGTAAATTTAAAACGTCCTCTTGAACAAAATTTAAACATTAACATAACATTAAGACTGTTAAACAGAACAATTAACAAAATTATAAACAATAGAGAACGGGCACTCAGCTGTTTCCGTGAACCTTCAAAACAGCTGATCTTTCTGCCCCGTGTGGTGTGAAGTTGTTATATAAACGAAAATTTAAAATTAAAGTAAATACCTTTATTAAAGCATATTTTGAAAATATAATACGTATTTAGAAGAAAAATTACATGAAAAAGTAATTTGTAGACTAATATTTGTAATTCTAGACAAATTTTAATTGTTAGAGATCAATGGCCCCGCAACAACTCTAGAAAAACTAAAAGGTTTATTTCGTTTTATGAGTTAAGTTTGTATTTGGAGTATAGAAGTTATGAATATTTCACTTCATTTTAATATTAAATTACTCCCCTATTCTTTGATGAATACATTTCTTTCAAATTTCTATATCGTCTACTACTCTGATAAAACTTATACGCTTCTAACTCCGGAAAGCGTTTAATTACTCTTGGGTGTAAACATTTTGTTGGTAACAAGATAATTGATTATATCCATTAACAAAATATTCGAAAAATCGACGAAAACTGACTCATCGCAATCATACAGGTCAATATTACCAATTAACTTGATTTAGCTAAATAGCGAAGTTCTATATCACCATCTGTTAAGCACGCACAATGAAACACTAGAAAAATTTGTTGTTCACACCATAATGTAAGACAAACTGTATTCAGATTTTGAATTAGCGCCAAGAAAGTTAATTGCCAATGAAGTCAGTTACAGGCCGGGGCAGCAAGTTCAGCTGTTTCAAAGGTTACCGGAAACAGCTGAGTGCCCGTTCTCTATTATGAATATCCTAACCTACAAAATACAAATGACAGGTCTGTAAACAACAACATTGTCAAAGTGTAGACACCTTCAATAAGTACAATGTCCACCTTCAGTTCACTATTGAAGAAGACACAAGTATACGTCGTCAACCGGATGGTTCTATAAAACATAAGTGGTATCATAAACCTACCTCCACTACACGCTACATAAACTTTAAATCCACGCACCCGAAGTCACAAATAATTAATGTAGGTTGCAATCTGAAAATCAGAGCTTTAAAGCTCACTTCACCCGATTACAGAATAGAAACACTTACTCAGGTTAAACAAATTTTCTTAGACAATAATTACCCATACAGAACAATTAATAAAATTATAAACAATTATGAATATCCTAACCTGTAAACAACAACCTTGTCAAAACATACGCCTCAATTCCGAACGTTGATGGACTAGCGGTAAATTTAAAACGTACTCTTGAACAAAATTTAAGCGTTAACATAACATTAAAACCAATTAAAACTGCTAAACAACTCTTCAGCTCTTTAAAAGATAAAATAGATAAAATGACAAAAATTAACACAGTCTACCAAATTCCCTGCAACGATTGTACAAAAACTTACACAGGACAAACAAAAAGATTTTTAAAAACACGGATGTCAGAGCACAAAAGAAATTCAAATAAACTAAACATTAATGGAAACTGCGCACTCACGCAACACTACAATTATTTATTTATTTATTTATTTATTTATTTATATTTCGACGATACCTACATGGTTGATTTCACACAACATAATACATTATTATAATATAGTCTGTAAGTATGTGTATTGTACGTAAATTCACCTATGTAACACTATGTTTTCCCTTAGACTGTCCTGATGAAGCTTCAACAGGAAGCGAAACGTTGACATTTGACTAAATAAATTTTACTTATTCCTACTTAATTCTTCTTCTTCTTCTTATCTAGTCGCTTATCATCACTCACATGTTCATCCCTAACCGCCACCACCCGGTATAGCATTTATCATTTACTTTTTCTATAAGTATAGTAAATCAATTTTTTATCTAGCACACCTATAATAGCATTTTTAATACACCATTTAATTTATTCTCTTTTAGGATTTACAAAAAATATTGGATAAATCGAAAGATGGAATTGTGTATTTCAGTTTAGGCACAAATATGAGATCAGCTGATCTAAGATTAGACCAAAGACAAGAATTAATTAAAGGACTGGGACGATTAAAACAAACCATTTTATGGAAATTCGAAGAAAAAATAGAAGGTTTACCAAAAAATATCATTGTAAGGCCTTGGATGCCACAAAACGAAATTTTAGGTAAAAAAATACCTATATATTTAAATAATAATAATAGTAATATAATAATAATCTAGGATCGTATAAAACTATGTATTATATGCAAAAAAAATATCGCAAGTACGAAAATTTTCCTTTATTAAAGTTTATGATCTGGATACTGTAACAAAAATAGAAACAGTGTTTTTATATCCCACCACAATGCCACCAAAAGTTGTAACAGAAATGATAATGATTTTTATATGCCACCGGTAGATGCTAAAAAGTTGTAAAATTAATATTACTTAGTACCTGAAGATATATGAAAATTTACTTGATCCGAAAGTAAAACACTAACTTAATTAATGCAAAAACATAATTTAGATCAAGGGTAACGCTGCCACCACTATCCGTGTTTTAAAAGTCCTCGGATAGAAGGGCCTGAGCAACAAGTATGAAACAAATCAATCACTTAAAACTAGTAGTATCACTAATAATTCACTTGATACTCACGCCTTATTTCATCGGTCACTAAGACACGCTAGAAATGGGTATGAGTCAGAAACAAACACGTATTTCCAACAATGACAAAACTATAAACTCCGCGAGCAAAATAAATGATAAAACTACAACGCGATCAAACGATTTTATATAAACTCTAAATTCTTATTCTAATTAACAATATCAACTAATCGGCTTTTATATCGATCTACAATCTTTTAATTCCAATTCACAAAGAATAGTATAAAATTACTTACATGGGTAAAACACACAGTTATACAAAGTATCACAACAATTTTTGTTTGAACACTCATTGTTTTAAATAAAAAGCACGGAATATCCAAATAACACATAAAATAAGTAACCAATAAGCAACAACTAGTAGTCGATAAAAAAGGGGATTCCCCTAATATGTCAAGAAACAAGAAATATATAGAATTCTTGAAACAAGACAAGAATTACGTCGCCAAAAAATGATCAAGACAAGAAATTTTTATTTTCTTGTCTTGAAAATCAAGTCAAGACAAGAAATAATCATCAAGACAAGATTTTTTGTCTTCGTGAAACACTATCTGTATTTCCAAATTTTCCATCACATGTGCAAAAGGCATCTATTTAATAAGCAAATATTATTTTTAAATTCATAGTCCTATTTTATTGTGAACTTGCTATATACGCAATATATATAAATCTGTTAATTCATTCCATTTATAATTTGTTTCTCTATGTAATTTTAAATTTGGCGCGTATTTTGCTTTTTCTGCAAATGGCTGCCTTCCAGTTGCTTGCCTCACAGCTGACCACAAACAAGTTAGCAATCCAGTGTATATATCAATATCCTTGTTTCAACGTTGTAATACATGCTCTTATGGGAGAAACATTTCCGTAGATATTTTTTTGTTTGTTTTACATTGATCTTTCCAACTTTGATGAACAAAAAACTAGTATAATAAAACTGAAGACTCGTAATATGTTATAAGAGGTTTGTAATGCCTTCTTATCGATAAAATTAATCTGTAAATTAATGTTAAAAATTTTTTGTTCATTATCGTTTGATAGTAGCGGAACAGATGAAGAATTTGGCAACGTTGCACTATTTATTTTTGTTATTTTAAAATTCTTTGATTACAGAAATTGATAGATAAATTTAATATAATAACTTTACAATAAGTAAATAAATATAACTGAACGAAAGCGCGCTCAAAGAATAAGACGCGCTGTTGCCACACAACTTTCTTCAACCACATATGTATGTTCAAAATACTGTATTTATGAGCTCAATATACTTTTATTAATTAAAATTGTGAATTGTAGCAATTATTTTAGATATTAAAAGAACTAAACAATATAAATGTTATTTTGACTCATTAGTTTCCCTTGAATCTCCTTAATATCGAGCATATGGCTTGGCACTTTTTTTGGAGTAAAAATTATATCTATTAGGTACTTCATAGCCGTTGAACTTAATGCTTGAATTAAAATTTCTGTATTAAATTCCAGCTCATCCAAACGTGAAGGTTTTCTTAACCCATGGAGGAGGTCTAAGTATCCAAGAAGCTATGTTCCACGGCATGCCAGTGGTCAGCATGCCTTTCTTTGCTGACCAAATCCTCAACACCCAAAAGATAGTAAACAAAAAACTTGGACAGCAGCTCTTTTTCGGACAGTTAACAGCTGATGATGTGTACAATGCAGTCACCGAAGTTTTAAACAATCCCATGTAAGAAAAGTTTATTATTTAATTGATATTAACTTACATATCAATTCTAGTAATACAATTTGTCAAATTGGTATTTTGCTACCGAAATTCCGTCACTTTAATATATAAGGAGTGGAGAGAGATTATTTTCTGCATGATGTACAATTAGTAAGAATGTTGGTGAGAATGGAGTAAGTCAGCTGAGCTCTTGTTGTTTTATTTTCGGGTTTATGCTAACCCACTTGGTAGTCTTTTATTACAAACATAGGGTGAAGTACATCGACTACCTGGATGAATTATAACATCCTACAGTATAATCGAATCACTTGAAAACATGGGATTTAAAACTAAGATATTTAACTTAATTAAAATACTTTTCAATATATAGCAATTCACATTAACACACATTAACTTATTTATTGCCATTGAAAGAAATTATGTACATTTTGTTTTACAATTAATTAAAATCAATTTCATACAACTTCTGTTTCAGATACAAACAACAGGCCCTAAAAATTTCCCGCCGATACCGCAATCAGCCACAAGATGCTTTAACAAGAGCATCTTGGTGGATAGAATACACTATCCAAGAAGAGGGTGCCCAACATTTAATATTGCCATCTAGACATATGCCCGCGTATCAACTTGCTTTATTAGATGTGTGGGCTTTAGTTTTTGCTATTATTGGTCTTCCAATATTAATACTATTTAGATGTTGTTTTTGTTGTCGAAAAAGATGTGGAAAGAGCAAAATGAAAACTGAATAAGTTATGAATGTAATATTACATTTATTTATAAATTTTGACGTGTTTTTTTTTTCTAAAACCGAGCAAAAAAGTAAGATAATAGTTATACATTTTCATTTAAAAAATCAGAGATCGTAAGAAAAGTAAGCTAAGATCTATAAAATAGTTATTAATTTCTGCAACCAATTGAAAAATCGATATTTTTTTTCCAATCGTGTGGGAAATAAGTATTCTCAAATTTAAAATGAATGCGGGAAATAATAAGAAGTCAAAATAAGTGTGGGATTTAATTGAAACTCAAAATAAATAAGTGCAGCATTAAAGTTTTTCAAGGCAATGGCATTTGAAGATATATAAGTAATAAGTATTGCATATAAATTTTAAAGTAGGTGCATATGAATTATACAAGGACACCTCCCTAATTCCATAATAGGTATTTTTATTAGCTTGCATCATTCTTTCTTTATAGTTCTCCACTGCTTGGATCATCATATATCCGTAATTTAAAAAGAGCGTTTATGTTAGTAAACTTAGATTCTGTAGCCCCCTCATAGAGATTACACGTGTAGGATTATTGTACTTATTAGAAAATAAAATTAAGTTTTTTTTTCTCAAAGTGAGAGTTTGGGTTTTTAGTTTACATTAATATAAACTAAAAATAAATAAATAAAATAAAATAAGTATATTATCACGGCATATTATCTATTGCTGGGTGTGCCAATCTGCTTTGTACACAGATTTCGGTGATGATATATTTGTATAGTACGACTAGCGAATGAAAGTTGACGTTTAGATTATTTAATATATGTGGTTTCTTTTGAAAACATTTCCTTATATTTTGAAAGAAAACTGACCCTTATATATTCCGTTACTGAAGATTAGAATTGTACTCCATACCAGGAGGCATTTAAAATGACCTTAGCAATAGGATTCAGGGATGTATTTAAAAAATTTAATACCGCAAATTCTAGTTCGTTCATCTCAGTGTAAACCCTCGAGTCGGAATTACTGTTAGAGGAAATAAAAAATAATCCTATTTCATAGAATTACCAAACTAAATAGTTTAAGATCAAAATATTTTGTTATAAACGAAAAATGTTTAAAATATTTTAAACGCACCCCTGTTCTGATATTCAGTTACCCTAGTCGGTCATCTATTTTCAGCCAGACATAATAGGGTTTCAAAAGAAACCACATCTATAAAATAATTTAAAAGTTAACTTTTATTCGGTAGTCATACCATACTGTGCGGATGTTTACAAGGCATACGGGGATTCATTTCTGGCGTAGAGGGTGCGCTATAGAGGTCAATTTTTCGCCAATAGAAAATAATGATAAATTACACGTATATAGAACATATAAACGAATTTTTTAATTGACAAATACATGTGTTTAAAACCGTCGCCAAGTGACGTCACAACTCACACCCTAGCGGGGTCACAAGTTTCATTTGATGGTGGTTGTGGTATGCTTGGCTTTTACCTCAAATTATTTTTGTTGACGTTGGGAGGTAAATACACGTGCTCACGTGCGTAACAAAAAAAGCTGTGATTAAACTTCCATGTTTTATCAAGTATTTAAAAAAATAAGGTAATAAATTTGATAAAATTACAAAATTTAATTTATTATATTGAATTTATTTTTTCAGATAATGGAAATAAATAAAATAAATATATCATCACGGCATATTACCCATAGCTGGGTGTGCCTATCTGCTTTGTACACAGATTTCGGTGATGATGAAATGATTGTACCGTGCGGGCGTTTACCTGGTGTCACCTCACGGGCACTCATTGCACGCGTGGTGAGTGCACCACAGGGGTCAATTTTGTGCGATTTAAAACTCGAACTGGAAGCTATCGCTATTAATAAGAAATTAAGTAAATTTGATCTTTAATTTTTGGCACTAAAACATTACGTAATTTACATGTATTTGGTGTCATTTGACGCAGAATACTTTCTTTTTCTTTTGATACCGCAATATTTGTTGTCAGTTGAAACAGAGAGCAACAGCCTGCAAATACAATTTTCGTAATCAGTTATTTCCCATCCATGAGAACATGAGATTGTTATTGCTGTTAGGAATAACGCATTTTCCAATCTATAAAAGGTTAACAATCGACATGTTACCATGATTTGCGAATTTCAACAACACTTTAATCACTCTAACAATTATTTCTTTATGTATATAAGTTTATATACATGGTGTAAATGAAATAAGTACATTAAATTTAACCAGTAATATAACTCGTCGAGAGCAACAATATTTCTTAATAACTTTTTCTCGAAATCGCATATTTTTTTAGCATTTTTCAAACTCATAAATTGACGAGTCGTTCCACGTACTTTTCTAATAATTTAATGCAGTAGCAGTAGCTATGAAAAATTTTGTTTTTGCAATTGACAGCCTTGTCAGTCGTTGCAATTAAATTTTGATATTAGTAATAAACTTGTTTATAAGGTAAAGTTCTGGCAAAATGCTTATGTTTATGAATAGCGGATACACAGACATTGTAATTACCTATGGTGATGTTCTCAAAGCCATCGAATTTACACGAAAATCATCCTCTTCCTCAAATACTGTAAGAAGGAAATATAATTTTCAACAAAAAAATATCATTAATTGTTTGGGCGGGAATAAATTGATGAGTCATTGGTCCTCATATAATCCCACCTCGTTTAAATGACAATAAGAGTATGTACTTACATTTTTTTAATAACGTACTTATACTATTATGATTTGCCGTGTTGACACAGGAAAACTCATCTCGCACCCTCATAACTATACTCGTTTTCTATTCACACAAGTTCAGAAATCTGTTTTAATATACAATGTTATAATTTTGTTATCTAAAATTTAAATATCTTTATTTTAAAAATTGTACTATTACGAATTTATTAATAAATGTTTTCCGTTAATCGTTTATTAATTACTGTGTCTGCAAGAATATAACCAACACCCGACAATTTTTATGCTGTGTACATCGAACTTTGATGTAGATAGCAGAGATGGCCATAGGCGGGTAACAAAATTTTAAACAAATCTTTAAGGAATTTTAACTCAAAAACTAAAAGATTTAGAAAAACAATTTATTAAGAAGTATTGTTGCTCTTGACGAGTTACTTTACTAGTTAAATTTAATGTTATTTCATTTGTATCCTGTATTTTTACTTAAATTAAAGCATTTAATATCAAGATCAAAGAGTAATTTCTTTAGGGATTTTAAAGTTATTCATAATAATATTTTGTAGGAAACAATAAAGATATCTACAACTTATTATTCATTTTGCTATACCCCTATATGAATAAAAATTTAAATTAACTAAAATAGGTAAAAAAAACACATTAAGTACCGCCAGCCGGTACGTTGTTTTATTTTCATGTTGAATAATCTATATTATTATATGTGTCTTTGTATATATTTTATTTATACTTTTATGTTACCCTGAAAATGGGACTCAATCCTCATGAGAAAGTGAAGATTTATTTATTTGTTAAATAATAAAATATTGGACATATTTTATAAATTGAAAAGTATAGTAGGTAAGGACTGTTTTATTTATCCCAGCATTGAAAGGCCTAGGGCTACTAGATGTTTTCTTTTCACCGGTCCTCTTTTTGAGGTAAAAGTCCGATATCTTTTTTCATTTTCAATGCATTTGTCCTCTATTTGAAATCCAAAATTATTATACAACTACAATTCCATAATATTTGACATACATTTATATATTAAAAATCAGTGAATTATTTTTTATTTCACACTGTCGACTGTGTACTACTTTACGTTGCTAATTTGAGTCCAGGAAATGGAACATTACAGTACTGGGACCGGGGAGTGTTGCCTGGAAACATTTCGGGAACTGTTTATTATTAACAAAAAGAAACAAGAAAGGTCAAACTCAATATCTGACAAATTTATTTTAAATAACACAATTTGAAACTTATGAACGATTAATATGGAACAATTAGAATTTTCACCAATACTAAAAGTTCAGTATTCAGACGATGTGAAAGAAGTTAGTTGAGTATACAGACGGTGTCGAAGAGTTCTGTTAGTAGAGTGGAAAGCAGTTACTCAGTAAGTTAGATAGTGGAGTCGAAGAGAGTTAAGAAATAGAGTTAAATGGAGTGAATTCTGTCTGGGCAGTTAAGTATACAGACGCTGTGGAAGTCAGTTAAGTATACAGACGCTGTGGAGATCGGAGGCCGGATAGTTGAATGTGATTATTTGTTTAACCATAGTACTCGTTATTGTTATCTTTTAATAGTTATTAATCGTTTTAATAAACATCTATTTTAATCAATAATAATTCCTTGATTTTTACACTTCGCCTAAATAAATAACACGTTAAAATATTAATGCTTTAATAAAAATAATTTATTAGGAAGTACATATTAAAATATAATTAAATAATTGAGCTAGTTGTTTTAATATTGCCCTTGCAAATTTATGTGATTCAATTTTCTGTACCACTACGCCATTCTGTGGTCTATATAAGTGCAGTTATATTTGTTATTTTTTTTTTTTTTAGTTCTACCCTTCATCATAGTCGCCGACTACGTGGGGGCTTCGGTGCTCGAGCCTCCACACGGAAAAATCTGAGAGGGCTCTGCCCCCACACGGTAAAATTTGAATTGGTTCTATGCACCCAAACACAAATTATTTTTAATATCAATAAAAAGTACATTCATTTTGAAATATTTTTAATACATCAATTACTTACACAAAGTAACAATGTATCTTGTCATATTATATTAACTAAAGTACTGCGTAAGTAACGCGTGCGTACCAGTAAATAATACTGTCACCAGTGTTGCCAGATTTAAAATGCAGTATTGTCGGATATTAACAATAAAATTATCAGATTTTAATAAAAATTACGGTAAATTTTGTAGGCTTCTGTGAATTTTTTATATATATATATTTTCAACATACATACACTTTAAATTTATGTTCTATCTGTCTTATGTTGAGTTTCGTGGTAAATTAAAAAAGTCAAGTTTTTTTTAATATGGGTAGATATTTTAAGTCATAGATAAATTCGCATCTTTTGTACAATTTTATTTATTTATGTACCAATTTTAAGAAATAAAATTTTTATTTGGTAAATTTTCTGTTGCCTCTTTTTAGCCCCCACACGAAAATCCAAAAGTCGGCGCCTATACCCTTCATGTAAGAATATTTCGTTTTTATATTTTACTTTCTAAATTATCAAACGGAATTATCAGGGCTAACAATTTTTAAAAATTAATATGTAATTAAAAATACGACGTCTTAAAGTATCAGGAAAAAAGTTAGCATAACAATCCTATCCGAAGAATTTAACAGTAATGGTATCAATTTCAGGAATTTACAGGAAGTAGGTGTGTTGCACTCAGGTTCAAAATTTCAAATGGGAACCTAGGTCATATGTAGTATCATTGGATGTGTATTCTAAGAACAAACTTTTGTTGGAAATATTTTTTTTATATTAGGTATTATTCACGAAATAAATACTAAAAATGTTCGAACTACTTTCCACTTTAATCGGTGCATATCCAGCTTATTTCTGTTTTTCACTTGTTTAATTTGACATTTGCTACTTTTAATTATTGTCTAGTATTCGCATGTAGATTTTGAATGTGACAACATGGTGTTATTTCGTGTGTACAGGAAATATTAAATACGATATTTATGTAACAAAATGGAAATGGCAAGAGGTACTGTGCTGGTCACGAGGGATAACACAAAAGGCAGATTTGGGGCGTCTGCTGCTCGCTGAGTGAAAATAAAGTGTTAGCACAGTCAACAATTTCCGATTTTACCTGCAAAAATGCACCGATCAAGATGCACTTCGAATATTTAAACAATTTTTAGTATTTATTTCGTAAATAATGCCTAATACAAAATATGTTTCCAATAAAAGTTGTTTGTCTCCATTAGAAATTCTGAACTTGTGTGGTGTTACGTCTACTTCCAAAAAATTCCGGAAATTGAGACTATTACCAATAAACTTTTCATATAGAATATTTTTTTTCCTGAACCACTAGGACATCATAGTTCGAAAAAAAAAACTGGGGCGGGTGGTCTGAACACCCTGTATAATTATAAGAGTAGAAAATATCAAAAAGAAGCTTTCCGTTACGAAATAGTACCTAATTTATGTAATCTTACACATTGCTGTTAATAGTTACTATTACTAAATAGCGTGTATTCGAACATGAACCTAAAAAAGGCTGCAGTACAGCCGGAATAGAATTACTTTATTAATAAATTGACTGAAATCAGTGAATTTGTTTGTATTACTAATTTACTTTACTCTACTCGAAACTTAAATATAATTTCATATGATTATCAAATAAACAATCTTAATCTAGAGGTAAAATCTGCTATAAGAGATTTGAGCGTACTATATGACAATAAATTTTTAATGACAGCACATATTGACAAAATTTGTAAAAATTCATTTCGTATCTTGGGCTTCATCTTTAAACAAAGTGAATTATTCAAAAACCCTGACACGTTAATTTGTTTATATAATTCGCTAGTACGCTCTAAATTGGAATATGCGTCTGTAGTGTGAAATCCACAATACAAAAAAAAATATCAATTTAGTTGAAAACGTTAAAAAAAATTTTTTAATTAAGTTTAGAGTAAACTGTTCGAGTTATGTAAACAAATTAGAAAGGTTTAATATGAATAGTTTAGAGAATAGACGAACGTATTTCGATATGCTGTTCCTATTTAAAATATTCAACAATCTGCTTTGTTCCGATAATATTATTCCTCTATTCTCTATATATGTTCCAGCTAAATGTACGAGATCATATAATTTATTCAAGTTGCCACAAAATAACGCTAACAACTATAAATTCTCTTGCATAAATCGAATGATGTCAATCTACAACAACCAATTTATTCATTTAGATTTATTTAGCTCATCTCTTATTAGTTTCAAGAAATGTGTTAAAGGTTCTATAAGTTAAGTTCTGTTTCCTATACTATTAGTAAGTTGTAATACTTAATTAGTGAGAACCTTTATTTGGTCTCTTTTGAGCTGTTGGTTCTACCATTTGTATTAAATAAATAAATTACAAACCAGACAGTCACGATCCTTTCCGCGTTTAATTTACCAAACTTTGTTCCGCGGAAAAAGGTGGTTTCCGACGGCCTGTGATTTCACGGGCCGGATCGAGCTGCGCCGATTTGTGCGGACGAACACGCGCCACAGGCGAGCTTGCCCCGAACTCATCCCACGCTACGTGTGGGCCCGTGGCACGATGCTTGCAGTTGCTATTAATTGTTAGGGTAGCAGGGTAGCGATCAACACCCTGCATACTCAAAAATAACCTCGTTCGACCACTGCATATATACATATAACACGAGAGTAAGATTGAAATGAAATAAACAAAAAATGTCACGCTCACTTGCAACTTTCCGCGCCATCACGTTTAGCCACGCGCATGTTCGCTTCGCACCAAGGACGTTCAAGAGAGGGGGATGTGCCTTCATAATGCTAGTAACATTGGTTGAGCTGAGGCAAGGGTAAGGGAAAGAGATAGCAATAATTTTCTGCACCGTGCTTAGCCAAATCTATTCTTCTTCCTAATAATTTGATCATTATTATAGAAAAAATCACCTGCTCCATATGCAAAACATTTTTGTATATAAATAATATAGACAGTATTTTAATTAAATTGAAAAATCGTGGTGGATTGCGTAATCCATCGAAAGATGTCATTTTAATATGTCAAATTACAGAAAGTATTTTAAGGTCCAAAGTGCATATGTTATGCCGGAATAACATCAAAATTATTATAAAAAATAAGGTCAAGCGTAGCGGCCAAGTTTTTATAGCAATAGACGACCACTTTATTTCCTAACATTTCGCTGTTAATCACAGAACTCAATTAATTGACACAATTTTAAATGTCTATATAAACGTAAAATTAAAATTCTCTGCTACAGTTATAAATAAAATAACAAAAAGAAAAACATTAAATAAACTAACACTGTTTAGAAATGAATAAAATAAAAATATACTTTTTAATATAAGTATGTTGTTTTTCCTCATCTTATTTTTAAGTTTAAGGTAGATGCATTGCAAAACATAATTGTTTTATTATAATAGTTTTAATTTAATTCAAAATATGATATTTAAATTTATTATTAAGCTTACTCAGTACAGTATTAATATTATTTTTTTCGTACTAGTAAATATTAAAAACGTTTATAATTTCAAACAAACCATGATTCGATCTTCAAAACTCGTGCAATAGTAGGCGGTGCAGAAAATATATATGTCTGTCTCTGTTAATCTGCCTTGCCTCACTTTCTCAATGTTAAGCCATATCCCCTTCTCTTGAACGTGCCCGCAATATAACGGGCCGAGTATGTTTGTTTGGAATAGGATCGATAATAACGCGTAAAAATAATTCCAGTGTATCGTGTCAGAAGCAAATGTGGTTTATAACGGGTACAATTTTAATTTACTTCCTCGACGGCATGAGATAATTTACAAAGCCCTGTGTTTCTTACCTGTCCCTTCATCCAAATTAACTGGTAATATGCTTAAGCCTATGTTATCCTTGATTACTGACTGTCTCTGCAAATGCAATTAATCTTGTGTAGTTACTGCCGTTTTAATTCACCCGTGCCGGTGTTACGAAACGAAACTAGTATCTCCGTTGTTAGGAGTACGTGTTGAGAGTTTTCTCTTTAGTAAATACTACACCAGCGTTCAGCGTTTCCGAAACTTTTTTTTTTTGGAATGGAACACTTCCCCATACCCAAAATTTTAACGGAACACTTTCGTTTTTTTTTTGTATTGTAAATAGCTATAAATAATTAAATCTAAGCATTGAAAAACAAATTCATATTTATTTACAATTATTAATATTTATTTAACTAAAATAAAATACATAAAAAAGTTTTAAAAAATTGTTTTAATGATTTCGATGTCTTTGGCTGTGCTTTGGGCCTTTAATTTACATATTTCCTTTGTAGGTAAAATATTAGACAGTTGAATTCCCATATTAAGTCTAATATCGAGTCTGTTACTGTATTTTGTTTTGGTTTCAGCATAATATGAAAATCATTTCATACAGATTCTTTTATTTTAGTTTTAAATTAGTCTTACTAATTAAAACAATTATATTTATTATTAATTATAAATTTAATAATTATTCACAGAACATTTAAGAGCGCAGGGTACCCATATGTGAAATACGCAAAAACAGGTCCAAGGAAAAAACGCCTTGTGTACTTATCTTACATTTTACTTAAATCTTTTTTATTTTACCGTATTTACAAACAATAAATCTATGTTTTTTAAACAATCATTTTTTAAAAAAAAATGTCCTAAAATTAGTCATTTGACTTTAAATAAATGTATTTTTATACTCAATTTTTCGGTGTATTATATCTAATTTTTAAAAAATAAACAATAGGAAACTTAGTTCCCACTTTCATAAAACTTTTTCTAAAATTTTGAACAAAAATTAGTACAAATAAGCCTTGTAGACGTTTTCTACAAAATGATAATTTTGGTGTTTTCATTAAATTTATACGCTGTACAGCAGCGACGCCACATAAATTGTGTGTATTTGAGTAAGCTCGTTCCATAGGCGTGCGTGTTGGGCATATTTTAGCTATAGACAAGACTGTCACTTCTTAGTCACTTGTTGCTGTCTATTATAAACTATTTACGTTGATTGTTTTCTACGGTTTTCATTTTGTATTTTTCTGTTTATTATTTCGTTTGCACTTTGCAGTGCTTTAGCAATAAATTATTGCTATAAAATCAGTCTTTTTCAAGACTAAAACCTTTTATTTTATATTTTTCTTTGTATTGTATTTTTATTGTGCATCCATACAAATAGATAATACTAATAGTGACGAAAAACATTATCGGCGAGGGGACAATAAACGTCTGCGATTAAATGTTAGGCGAAAGAAATGTCAAAAACTTCAAATTTGGCGAAAAATGTATTTTAAATTTTTAGTTAATTTAAGATTATGTTAGGAATGAAAAATGAAATATAACGTTATTGAGAAATCTGGTGTCACTTATATTTACATTTAGATACATGTATTAGAATTTGTTTGAGATACAAGTGTGATGAAACAAATTTCATATAAGCGCGTAAAAGTCATAATGCATGTTGAAAAATTAGAAAAAAGTGGTTGTGTTTACACTAGTAAACAATTTGTTAGATGTTCAAATTGTGTGTGTATATATATATATATATATATATATATATATATATATATATATATATATATATATATATATATATAAATATATACGTCCATACTTATTGACAAAAAAGTAAACTATTTGGGTAAATAATTGTGTATAGCATGAAATAATCTTATTTTTTTTAGGAATTTTTCATTTCAATCATTATGTTATTTTTTGTCACGCTCAGACGACGTGATTTAATTAGCTATTGGAATATTGGTAACTATCAAATCCAAATGATAAATAAAATATTATTTTGGGCAAAGTCGTAGTAGGAATTGGCGCTTATGGTCACCGAGGAGGGTGCAACATTTTACACTTGGAGAGATTAAGTTGATCGAGGAGGTGGAAGACACCGTTGAAGATGGTGTAGTACCGTATTGTTTTTTCCATCTTCGATCACCGAAAGGTAGTAGGTAACTAAACTGCTGCGTCGATATTACTATGGTTATGCATTCAGATGAATGGCGATCCTCAAGATTCTCTCGAGGATTGTATAGTCACTGATTTGTGTTCGTTCATTTAGCGTTACCCAGGGTGCACCACGACGAAGCGAACCAGCTCAACACGCCAGACGACATGAAATTTTCTGGCACAAATACCTTTACGAGAAAAAATAATTAATCTTGCATGTAATTAGTATTTCTCATTTGAGTAATGCAAGGTAAAGAAGCTGTAGCCGGCGACCGATCTAGCAGCTGTGGGGTTGCGGTGGTGGCAACTGGCTCGGCCTACGGCCGGCAGGGGCGCCACTTGTGATTTGACGTCATACGTCGCACCTCCGACATTAGTAACATCGCTAGTTAATTAGTCGCCGGGCACGTGACGCAACTGCTTTTGACATGTGTCACCGCCAGCCTTTGAAAATGATCTAATCTAAGCATCTCGGCTCATGCCTCAACTGGGGTTGCTAAATGTCTCGATTTAATCGGGAAGTTGTCCCGATTATTTTCCTGTATGTACTAATTTTATTGTTAAATATTTTAACAAATTGTAAGTTATAAAAGTCAGTTGGTTTGCATACTTTAATCTTAATTACTTATTTGAATTTTTGTTTAAAGATAATTGTAAGCAAAACACCAAATTCAGAGACACAATTCACACTGACTACAATTTATTTCAACGGTCACAACTGAATCTGACAACATTTATCTGGTTTCAAGTATATTATGATTTGAAATATCCTATTGGTTTATTCCAGCGAATTGAAAAAAGGATTGAATTATTTTGAATCTTCTTTAAATTCGTATACAATTGTTTCAACGTCGACGAAGTTTAATGTTTATTTTATTGTGACCTATAACAATAAATTATTAAAACTAAAAATAAAATTTTTAGGCTTAAACTATCCCCGGAAATTTCCGATCATTCCCATCAAGTCAAAACCAAAATAGCACCGTTGAAATAAAATTTAAAAGATAATAACAATATTTACATCGAAAACATAAATTGGAAATTAAATTATAGGTATACCTACTAAAGACTAAAGTCTATGTCGGTATTCTGTCCTACTTTTATATTTTACTCATCTGTTTTATTAGTTTTGTGACTACAGAGTAAATGATTAATAGTAGTAATAAATAAATGATTTATTTATTTTTCCTGAATGTAAATATTAAAATATATGCTTACACTGTTTTTTTAAGAGTTAGTGCAGAATTTTAGTTGCTATAATATACAGAGAAATGGTTTAATTTTACAATATTTATGTACCAGTATTTCTTTGTAAAGAACATTCTATTTTTATAATTATTGTAACGTTTTTATTTATTTGGGTGAAGTGTAAAAATCTAAGAATTATTATTAATTAAAATAAATGTTTATTAAGACAATAAATAAATATTAAAAAGATAACAAGAATCACAATTACTAATATTAAACAAATATTAATTAAGACTAAAACTAGTTTTAACTAGATAAAACTAACACTATTTATTTATTTAGACAATTAACACGACATTTATTTACACGATATTACTAATTATTTGTTTCCACTATTTCTGTAACTTTACATTTAACAGTCCGACCTACCGACCTCCACAGCGTCTATGTACTCAACTGAAAACAGCGTCTGTATATTTAACTGCTTGGACAGAATTCACTCCTTTCACCTCACTGTCCATTTATGCAACTTACTTACTGTCCTGCTAACGGACTGACTGTTCTAACTTCTACAGCTGCAGTACCATCGACTGTCTGTATGCCAAAATTCTTCAGCACCACTGCCGAGTATCCACATCCACTCACCCTTACTGCCCCGTATATCTAGCTTCCCAATACTCCTCAAAACTACTGAGTATTCACTTCCAGAGCTATCCCAGTATACCAGTAACTTCCCGAGTATTCCACTCGACACTAAACTGCATACGCTCACCTCGATACTGCGGTGTTATTCAACTCACTGACTCCTTATTTCTTACTATGTATGTAACTGTCCTCTTGACGGACTAACACTTTATGTGACTGTCTCGAACTGTATAACAATACGCGGGTAATTACGCTTATCTCCCCATGTCTATCTGGTCATCCACCTCACGTCGCCCGCCTATCGCGCGCTGCGAACTTATTGATCATTTACCTAGGCTCCTCCTCTTTCTAAAATACTTCTGTTCATGAGCGTCAGCTCGCACGCACCGGTCGGGTGCTCGTGGACCAAATATTGTAGGTACTCTCACATTACATTATACTGTAACGTTTTTATTTATCTGGGTGAAGTGTAAATATTAGACAATTATTATTAATTAAAATAAACGTTTATTATAACGATAAATAGATATTAAATATAATTAGAAGATGAATAAATATAACAAACACTACGATTAAACAAATATTAAACACTAATTAAGACTAAGAATATTATAAGACACTTAAACACTAAGATTATTTATTTAAACAATATATAGATCACTTATTTATTTATACAACTGTATTTATTTATATTCACCACTTGTCTACTATCTGTTTATATCACCAACTGTTTAACATGCAACGCTTATTTATATCAGACTGTCCAGTGCCTTCGCTAACGGTGCTTGTATACCCTAGCCGAAAATTTCAGAACTCACTGGAAGACTTCTAGATAAAACACAATAGGTTACATCTATCGCGTAATTAGGCAGGCTCCGACCAGTCGCATGCGTCATCGCTAACAATAGACACTCGCTCGTCCCTGCGACAGCGGCGGCGACACCGACGGGGACAAAGGCGGTAACAGTGGCGGCGACGGCGGGCACTGCACATTACAATACATTTTTTAATTTTTTTACTATTATAATAGTGTTCTATATGAAGTAATATAACATTACATTTATTTTGTTCTTAAATGTTTCTATTTAAATATTATTAATGTTTAATTTTATATAGGTATACATTATGTTTTGATCAAAGTACAACTTACAGTGGTAATAATAAATAATTTCCTATTTCCAGATTAAGTATTCCGAGAATATATCTTACTTTGTTTTGAAATAACAGTTATGGATGGTTTATTCTAGAGTGAAGTCTTATTCCATATTTATTATAATACATTTGTGGGTTAATCTTGTGATAAACTATATCTGTGTTGAAAGGAGGCTATACTGAATTTAACCCTTATTTACCGCTGTTAGAACTTATTTCTAATTTTCAAATTCTATATGTATTGTAATACTCCATATATGTTCTATTTTTAAACAGTCGTTATAGGAATAATTAATGTTGCATTGATCTTTTTTCTTTCCATTTACATATCTTAAAGGTGTGCTTTGCGTTGTTTATAATTAAAGCGATATCCCAACAGAGGATGAAGTAGTCCCTATTTCACAGAACGGCAGGTGTTCAAGGGGCTCAGCGCGTCCCCACAGAGAATGATGGTGTATTGAATTCACAGAACGGCAGCTGTGCGCGTCAAAAGTTTGTGAATATTAGACGTAGAAGCGGAGAATTATAGGGTTTTGCACTCGCGTTTTTGAGAGTTTGACGACACTTATCCTTCTTTCTTAGATGTTTATTATTCCTGCTTGAGTGGCCGTCCTGGATATCCGGGCAGAACCCATTCCTTCTTCCATATATTTTTATCATTCCTGTGTGGGTGGCCGTCCTAGTTATCCGGGCAGAACCCATTCCTTCTTCCATAGAGTTTTATCATTCCTGCGTGGGTGGCCGTCCTGGCTATCCGGACAGAACCCATTCCTTCTTCAATAGATTTTTATCATTCCTGCGTGGGTGGCCGTCCTGGTTATCCGGACAGAACCTATTCCTTCTTCCATAAATAGCAAATCCTATCTAGGGCAACCTTCCTTATTCGTCAGACTCGGCTCGTTTCGACAGACATTCCCCAACCAGGACCGCCTTTTAGTTACTAAAATGACCACTAACCCTAAAACTTTTTTTCCTAGGTTGGAAGCTTTGGTAAATCGGAGAGTCTTGGCGCAATAGGGGGAACAGACATTGTTTCATAATGTACATATATAGCCCTGTACATACTAGTGCTGTTGATTTTGGAAAAAATAGAATTCGAAAATTCAGTTGAAAAATAATTCGAAATTCAAAAATTCGGATTTCGAATTTTAATCTAAATTCGAAATTTCGAATTTCGAATTTTTAACAAAATTCGAATTTCATACACATTCAAAATTCCAATTTCTAGTATTTACGAAGTGAAAATTTCATGTTTTCAAGTGTAAGTTAATTGGCATTTATTACATTTTGCTTTGTTATTATTAATTTCAGAAAAAATATTTCCAAATTGTACTTCGCGGCGACATGTTAATTAAGAATATTTTACTTTCAACAAATAAGCGAAAAATCTCGGTGTTTGGACTCAGAGAGCAAGTTTAAACAAGTCATGTCATTGTAAAACACGAATAAATAGATGGCGGCTTCAACTATCGAATTACAAAATTCGAAAAATATTCCGAATTTTGACTTCGAAATTCGTAATTCGAAAAAGTATAAAGCTACGTTTCCAGCTCTTAACATAGTCACTGTTTTTGTTATTTGTCATAACCTTGAAAGTTTGTCATACGTATAATGGCTTGAGCGTTTCCAGCTACTGTTTTAGTCTTTAGTCTTTGTCTTTGTCATAGCGCATAAACACAAAGTTTGCATGCTTCATACTTTCGTCATAGTCTTTGTCGTTGTTCTGTTGGAAAGAGATAAGTGATGTAAGCGCTATCTCTTTTTATGTTGCGCAGTAGTTCTACGCGTTGTATCTGTCATTATTTTGGTGGTTATGTTGTTATTTTTGTGTTGAGATAATATAAATATGGACAACAGAAAGAAAAAAATCATATCTTTTATATTATAAGTACAAATAAAATTAAATCATATCTTATGGATATACAGACAATATTGAAATTGAAAGTGGAATATTAGAAATATTGTGGCTCGTTCACCATATTAATTTCGTGCTTTATTTCAAATGTTATTTTGGAATTATACAAAATAATTACATTATTACTTAATTTGAGTAATGATTACTACTCATCATTAATATCATTAATAACTATATAATTTTTGAAGCATTGTAAAGAGTTTTATAAATGTGTTCCTTTTTTGAGTGAACAAACATTATAAGTACAAAAACTTTAGACTGTGCTTATGTTAACAGCTGGAAATGGCCAATATCTTCTAACAAAAACATAAGACAAAATACAAAAACAAAGACTAAAACAGTGACTATGTTAAGAGCTGGAAACGTAGCTTAAAGCTTGTATTTCGAATAATTAAAAATTCGAAAATTTGAATTTTGTCAACAGCACTAGTACATACCTTGCCTTATACATTTTGCTAACGTACAAATATTGTCGTGCACATTTCCTGCCTTATACAAATTCCTACTGTACATAGATCGGCGTACATACCTTGTCTCGTACATTTTCATAACGTATAAATAGCGTTCACGAAGTTGGCGCGGGTCCTACTTCGCGCGCTCACAATTTGAAAAGTACATTCCGGAGTTCAGATATTTATTGAATCGGAATAGGTTGACAATTCTTGGAAGCTCTAATACTGATAGATGACGTAAAGTAATAAATTGTGGATGTTACAAAATTTAAAATATGAATAATATATGTTATATATACAGGTGTAACTGCTACGCGAGCAACCTCAATATAATTTTTATATTATTAAACATACAATAAAATTCTATGAGACAATCATATAGAAGAACAAGGGGGACATCCGACTAGAGGAGAAAATATTTTTTTGAAACCAGTGGTTCTCAAATAACAACACAAAGTTTTAATTTTTAAAATGATATGGTATAATACTTTTTGGCTCATTCGATTTATTTCTAGTATTGTTCTGAATTCAATCTTATAATAATTGTATATCCTTACATATAAAAAATATTTAGAAAAATTCAATTGATATTTAATTGAATTTGATGTTTATAGTCAGTTTCAGTAGGCTATGCATGAAAAAAAAAATGAGCTTAAATTGAAACGAAACATAAATAGTTGTTAATAAGTTTATAAATAGTGTTCTATTCTATTTGATTTCAGTAGGCTATGCATGAAAAAAAAAATGAGCTTAAATTGAAACGAAACATAAATAGTTGTTAATAAGTTTATAAATAGTGTTCTATTCTATTTGATTTCAGTAGGCTATGCATGAAAAAAAAATTGAGCTTAAATTGAAACGAAACATAAATATTTGTTAATAAGTTTATAATGTTCTATTTGATTTCCATTCTTAATAATTCAAATTGACAAATAGCAGTTTATGTTTCATGCATAGCCTACTGAATAATAACAAAAAAAAGTTTGATATAAGATAGACACAGGAGTAGAAATATGTTTTGTTTGATGTAGCAACCTCCAAATTTTAAATACTTTTGCTTGAACTATTATCAAAACTCACCTATCTTGGTAGCAGGGGTAGGACTTTATCTTTCAACTAAAAATGAATTTATTTCCAATTCTGACTGAGCGGTGTCAAAATTTATAGGAAATTAAGTAAAATACGAATTTTAACGTTAATAAAATATAATTAAAAATATTTATACAGATGTTTAACTTATAAAACAATATTGAATGTTTACTTAGTTACTATAAATGTTACTGTTACAAATGTTATAAAAATCATTACGCAATAAAACAATACTTATCAAAAGAAATAGTAAAAAATATACATATACCTACCTTTAGTAGTTTCTAGATGTGAAAGAAGTCTACCTGGGGTACAGGGATTCGGTTTTACTCTAATATAATTTCTTCTTATCAAACTTTGACTTTTGAAGACTCTGTTTTCAAATTTTGCCCACCCCAACCAAATGAGTCTTGAAGACTGACCGCGCTCGGTATTCTCGTGAGATGCGTCGCGCTTTTGTTTAGATAAGTACAGTCGTACGATTAAATATGAAATAATTCATCATTTACATTCATTACATTGATAATTGATCGGAAACTGTAATGTTATCTGAAGGGACCATCTTCAGCGCCACTCTTTGGTTGCTACCGGAACTATTTTGAGTATGTAGGCAACTCCATAACATCTAAATATGCAATCCGCATTGCCTCCCTGTGTTTCATATTTGATATTTATCAAAAAATTAGACAATGAAAACCAACATTTATAAAATATGTACGGTTCATATATTCTTTTTTGTACAATAATACAAATAATTATTTTACATAATATTTATAAACAATTATAAGTAAATATGAACGCTTTTGTAGTGTTTTATACAGGTTGAATCTTTGATTAAACTAGAAGTAATCAGTCTCGGTATAAATAAATAGTAGAATTTTTTATGCTTTACCTGTATAGAAGGATATTGATGCCATTAATGACGATAACGAACACAAAAAGCGTTTGTATTTTAAAACATATTATAAGAACATTCTTCGTATAGCGTCAATACGAATAGAATAATAGAAACTTGAATCACACATACATATGTATACGCAAAATAAAATGTTAATCACTATGAAATATATCTCAACAATTCAAACTTCTCCCAAGAAAATTAAAATTCTTGTAAATTTTGTTAGAATTTGGTTAGAATACTCCAAGGAGGGAATACTCACAGGAGTTTGATAACTTATAAAAAAATATGAATATGTAACGATTGGCTCATCTTAATACGAAGATAATCCAAGCGTTACAATTTGTAAAATAAACGCTTGGAAATTAAATTGTAAAATGCAATGTATAAATTTCTGTTTTATTTTGTTAACATAATTTTTGACGTTACATTTGCTTGAAATACAAAACTAATAATGTTTTTGTTGTCAGCTGTTCCGAAGTAACCTCGGAACAGCTGATCAACAATGGTGGGAACTAACGTGGCGGATAACTTGATAAAATATAATATTTAGAAGTTTACTTGATCCGCCACAAATATAAGCACAGCACAGGAGCTTCCGGTAGCAGTCAAGAGATGGCATTGCAATACGGTCCAAATGTCAACCATTTAAGTTTATGCAGCCTGAAGATAGATATCGTGGAGGAAAATCGTCAAACAGGGACACACTGACAGACATCATTGTAAAAATAATAAAATTGTGTTGTGGAGATCCTAATTCGTGTTTATTCACTGAAAAGCATAACCTCCCTTATAGACCGGGTGATAGTGCTACGTGAAAAATGTATCATGGTATTCCAAATACTCATCCTTGGTACTCACTTTAAATTTAAATACCCAGAAAAAAAAGATCTACCCAGCTGTGGGTCATAACCTAAAACTGTTTTATAAAATATTTTAAAATCTTAGATTTTAATAGTATTTGATTGGAACTATCGTATTTCGTTCTCAAATTTTGAAAAAGTGTAAAAAAAACAAAATTGGTTGCTGTCCTTACTGTTTTATTTTTATTAAGACCAAGTGACGTGATAATTTTAAGAACGAAAGAAAGGAAGAATTAATCCAAATTTTCGTCCAAAAATGCGACATTTGTATGAAATAAAATACTGTACGTCATACGTTCGTTAAATAATTTTTACGGTACTCATTTCGAAATTCCTGAACATCTTATTCGTACAGTAAAAACTCATTTACTGGACTTATAACGTAAATTACTGTATCACATTTTTCACTATCATTCGAAGGTTCGATTTTGCTGCTTTCAGAATAATAAATGATTTCACTAAGTACTGCATATTATGAAGCGTGATTTTACATTTCTTATAAGGTTAAACGGCACTTTTAACAAAACCAATTTACAAAAGAGGGTTCCTAGTACAGGCCAAAGTTTTATTTGTATATTTTAATGAAAGTAAGGGTAAAAATTGTATAAATCAAGCTTTTTACCACGGTGTTATCTGTACATACAAATTGTGATACAAACATATTCTAACCTGGACAGGTATTTGAAGAAGAAACCTAAAGAATAATACATTTGGTATTTCGTAGATTTCAGAGGTTTCAACATTATTTATATTTAGCTTCATTGTATATACAAATACTGTCATTGTATAATATAAAATAAAAATTGTTATAAAAATAACGGCAAATACAATGTGTTTTATTTATCTTCTACCGGAAGCTAGTTCTACGTGAAATATATATATATATAACATGGTATTCCAAATAATGACACTTGGTGCTCACTTTAAATACCCTGGAGAACAATTTGCTCCTTCCCGATCCCCGGAGAAAAAGACGATCTACCTTTGTGGATCATGTTCCAAAAAATATGTTTAAAAAAATATTTTGCATTTTTTGTGTCTTTTAATGTAAAAATTGTTAGTTGACTAAAACCCAGATGGAATAGCATGGGCAATTTTTGATAGGTAAAATTCACAGCAATAAAAGACTTTAGCGCCCCATGCAATGATTGAAAATTGCTGGCATTTAATATCGGCTACCATTTACATATACATAATGTCATTTTATGCAGGTCCCACACAGAGAACACCTAGATTCTAAAATATCTTTTAAAACAGTTTTGGGTCATGGTATTAAAATTTAAAGTGAGTACCAAGGATGAGTAATTAGAATACCATGATACATTTTTCACGTAGCATTAGCCTCCGGTCTATAAGGGAGGAAATACTTTTCAGTGAACAAGCACGAATTAGGGTCCATACAGTACGAGTTTACTATTTTTACAATGATGTCTGTCAGTGTGTCAAGTAAATTTTAATTGAATCTTTCTTAATATTTTTCTTATATAAAGATATAAAATGATTGCACGGTTGAATTGAGAAAAAATATTTTATTGAATGAGCCATAAAATATATACCATCCTATTTTAAAAATTATAACTTTGTGTTATTAGTTGGAAACCGCTGGTTTCAAATAAATATTTTCTCCTCTAGTATATTTAATAATATAGAAATTATTTGAGGTAGCTCGAGAAGCTGTTACACCTGTATATAAAACCTATATTATTTATATTTTAAATTTTTGTAACATCCACAATTTATTACTTGCGTCATCTATTAGTTCCTCCTAGAATTATCAATCCATACAATAAATATTTTAATTTACTATTTGAACTCCGGAATGTACTTTTTAAATTGTGAGCGCGCGAAGTAGGACTCGCGCCAACTTTGTAGGCAATATTTGTACGTTATGAAAATGTACGAGGCAAGGTATGTACAGGAAGAGCTATGTACAGGATGTCTCATTTCCGATGTTTTTTTAAGGTATCTAGGGTAATATTAATGATAGAGCGAAACCGTTTGCACATTGCAGGGTCAAATTTTCGAGAAAAGTTTAATAGTCACCACAGGAATTTTTGATCTTCTTTTGTTTCTGAGCTACTGGCAAAAACTCGTTTTTCGCTCATTTTGAAAATATTTCATATCTTATTTATTATGATAGTTAGAGAAAAAATGTTTATACAAAAATTATACCGTTTTTTAAATAGAACAAACTTATGATTTTTTAAATGGGAACCTATATTGAAAATAGTCTCCTCTTTTTTATTATTTTATAAGCTTTTCAATGATATATAACAAGTCTACATTCTTTTGTTTTAAACATTAATAAAAGACGAATTATGAATTTATTGAGGTGAAAATATTGGAAATTATCAAGAAACAAATGAAAAAATTTATTACAAATCATAATTTGTTTATTTTGATTCATATCTATTAATTTTGTTCTCAAAATTATTCTTAACCAATTATTTTCGGGTTAGTTAAATTACTATTTATCGACGTTACAGTTGGCTTTTACACAATCCGATCAAAATGGTTTAATATGCTTTTGAAGTAAATAAATTGAAAAAAATGAGTAAAACTGAAACAAAAACCATTAGAAATATGCAAACGATGATCTGGAATAGATTTTTTCATTTGTTTCTTAATAATTTCTAATATTTTCACCCCAATAAATTAATAATTCGTCTTTTATTAATGTTTAAAACAAAAGAAAGTAGACTTGTTATATATTATTGAAAAGCTTATAAAATTAGCAAAAAAAATGAGACTATTTTCAACATAGGTTCCCATTAAAAAAATCATAAGTTTGTGATATATCTCAAGAATTATTCAGTTTTCAAAAAATCTAATTGCGCCATTTTATCTTATTTAAAAAACGGCAAAATTTTTGTAAAAACATTTTTTCTCTAACTATCATAATAAATAAGATATGAGATATTTTCAAAATGAGCGAAAAACGAGTTTTTGCCTGTAGCTCAGAAACAAAAGAAGATCGAAAATTCCTGTGGTGACTATTAAACATTTCTGGAAAAGTTGACCTTAGAATGTGCAAATGGTTTTACTCTATCATTAATATTACCCGAGATACCTTAAAAAAACATCGAAAATGAGACACCCTGTACATTAGGAATTTGTATAAGGCAAGAAATGTACACTACAATATTTGTACGTTAGGAAAATGTATAAGACAAGTTATGTACAGGGCGATCTATATACATTATGAATTTGTATATACCTATCCGCAGTAGGTATGCTGTGCGATCGTCATTTAATCTGTTCGACAGGCAAACTATAAAGCCCGATATCTACCATTCAGCTGTATTTCTTGTTTCATTAGCTAAAATCCTAGTACAGGAATAACTTTTAAATTATATCTATCTTCCTTTTAATCTTGGCCTGAGTGCGACTTTTGTGTATACTGACAGTTATTTTATCTGTTTGAGTAATGAGTTTTACAGAAATATGTTTAGCATTCGGCTAAAGCCCGATTTCGCTACGTGAAAGTTTAAACCCAAATTACTTTTAGGAATTCAGTTGTTTGTACAAAAGTCGTTACGTTGGCCGAGATTACAGAACTACTCCTTATTCCGTGATACCTGATTTTCCAAGGAAGGTTCAGGCCTGTACAGGAATTTCGCATAATTTGGGAAAACTAAAATAAATTATAAATGAATTTAGGGACTGTAGGTACTATTTTTGATGTAAAATAAATCTCATTGATTAATAAACTTACCATTCTCATTTCACATTTGTTGTAGGTAGGTACTATTTTTGATGTAAAATAAGTTGTGTTGATGAATAAATCTGAAACCTTCTTATAGTTTTTATGTTATGTTGATGATATATTTGTTTTATCCCTAAATTATGTACAAATGCACTATATTTTATATTTTTCCTTACGACTTTCCCCTCATGACTGCTCCGAATTACGTTCATTTTGGGTTACTTTCTTTACATTTTTACATACACAACGTAGATTTTAGGTCCTATCACTAATCGGTTATTACAGTATAAGTATAATGTGATCCCTGTGTCAACGCATACAAACAAATGCGTTTTATAAATATTATTTATATCTAATAAGTAGGAAAACAAATAGTCAATATGTGTCTCATATTCTACATATTTAAAGGTATCTCGGGTAATATTACCGACAGAGAAAAACCGTTTGCACATTCCAAGGTCAACTTTTCAAGAAAAGTTTAATAGTCACTACGCGAATTTTCGATCTTCTTTTGTTTCTAAGCCACAAGCAAAAACTCGTTTTTCGTTCATTTCGAAACTATCTCATATCTTATTTATTATGATAGAGAAACAAATTTGAAAAAAATTATCCGTTTTTTTAAGTAGAATAGAATGGCGTAGTTAGATTTTTTATAAAATAAGCGAAAAGATGAGACTATTTCAAAATACATCGGTTCCCATTTAAAAAAATATAGGTTTGAGTTATATCTCAAAAAATCTAATTACGCCATTTTATTCTACCGAAAAAAACGGTCCAAAATTTGTTAAAACTAATTTTTCTATCTAGTTTACAAATTTAACAAGTAAAGTTAATAATACATGTTAAAATAAATAGATTTAAGAACATCCCTTCAATCAAGAAACAGGCATGCTATGTAATGTGACAAAACTTCTAAGAAGGCTTCCCAAAAGTGCACCACATATAACCGAAGTCGTATCTCTTATAGTTTCCGAGATCCCAATGGTGGCTTTCGAAATCCGGTCGCTCTGTATAAATAATTGAACACCCCAGCTGGAATGTTTCTGAATTTGAATAATTGAATATAACAAACATTAAAAAAAAAATATCATCAACATGGGATCTGTTTTTGTGGGTTTTGAAGTTTTAACGATTTTTCCGCTTCATTGACTCGACTAAATCTAAATATTCACAAATGTGACAGTAAGGCGCGCGCGACAGTCGGTCAGTAAAATTTTAAGTTTACCCTCACTCCATAAATCTAAAGTACATAGAAGGATTAAATTATGAATTAGTTAATTTTATTTACATGATATAGATTTACCAATTACGTACTCGTACAAAATTAAATAAATGTATTATTTAAAATATGAATAAAAATAAATATTAAAACTATTTCCATGCAAATAATGAAGCTCTACTAGCGATGCACGCGAGGCGAGACGAGACGAGACGAAAAATAGAAAATATTGATCTCGTCTCGTTTTCGTATCTATAATCTCGATCTCGTTCTCGCATATTATAGATAAGCGTTTTCGTACTACAAGAGACAAGTTCGCACCAATCGCACTTCCGAGTATTTGCAGTCGTAATAAAAAGACGAAACACTAAATTCTGGTCACCAAATTAACTAAAGTACCTACACTTTATCATTAAATATGTGCCACTATTTAAGTAAGATTTATTCACAAAAAACCGCTACACTAGTGACCCGTCGGCAACCAATCACTCCGCTTCTTGGCTCCCATCAACGCTTATTATAACATTCTTTATTTTCAGGAACAGCAAGAGTTATATTAACCGTCGTTTTAACTGTGGTGAATTACGGACTGAAATATTGGAGAAAAGTAGTTCTATTGAATCTATGAATCAAAGCTTTGTGCTTACAAAATACTTTTTATTGCGAGACTCTTGCGAGAATCTCGCGAGATTTCTCGCTTTTCGCAGTTGTTATATCAGTCTCGCCTCGAATTTTAAACTATAATCTCGCTTTCGTTTTCGTCTTGCATAATGGAACGAGATGAAATAAGTGTGAGTGTGAAGTAGTACTTTTTTGGTTGAGTGCGATGTTTTACGCATGAGTCGCAGCCGAGTGCGGAAATTGTAGCACGAGATAAAAAAACACTATTTTACACACGTGTTGCATACAACCGATATGTTAGTGATGTTTCTTATAATGCTGAGTGTACAATGTTAGTGTTCTTTTTCATAATCATAATACTGTAAAAATGTAAATTAAACACTTGGAATATGAAAAATTAGGTTAGGTTAGAATACATGTAAAAAAATTTAATGTTCTTAAAAATTAGATTAGTACTCAATCTATTATTACTTTTGTTTCATTTACAGTGTATATCAATATTTCTTAATAAATTTTATTACTTACATTATTATTTACTAGGTATCTAATTATCCACTTGCAAGGTAAATTAATCGAATTTTACTGTTGCCTCAACTCCTATTTACTTTTCACGCACGGTTGTAGGAAAATTTATTTTATATCCGCATTTAATGAGTGAACTGAGGCACAATATCCTGTTAAGTTCCCTATTTGTTTTTTGTGTCTATTTTGATTTCAAGAATGG
This sequence comes from Harpalus rubripes, assembly GCA_963082715.1. NCBI lineage: Eukaryota > Metazoa > Arthropoda > Insecta > Coleoptera > Carabidae > Harpalus > Harpalus rubripes. Next base: position 22,236,639 of record OY720455.1, read on the forward strand.
ATCCAACAAAAACTAGTACTTTATATAGTTATTTCCTATTTCGAATAACATACATGTATAATAGTTTTTCTTTAAGCGTTTTAGAAAAATTTGAGGAATATTTTTTTATGAAATTTTAATTGTAGAGTATGCAGTCAAAGCTGTCTGTGTTCGCTGCATATTTTTCATTTCTTGTAACATCTAACCGCTAACCAAACACAAACTACAACTGTCAAATAACAATTTTCTATATGGTCGGTGTTATTCTGGCGATTGTACTTTGTACTACAGTAGTTCTGCCCTAATTTTCTATTAAAATTTAGTAGTAAAAACATCTTGCAAAACGGATATTTTTATAGCATTATTATATTACAATAATTGTAAGATTGTTTATAGAATGCTTTGATTATAAATATTATGGTCCATGAATATTGATTACAAAAATAAATCCAAGAAGGGATATTTCATCACTATTTTAATACTAACATATTGCAAAGAAGCAAAAATGAAGCGTGTCTGAACAAAATTTTAATTTATGAAATGATCCTTTTCCGAAATCCGATCCTGCTTAAGTGACATAATCATGTAAGGGAAAGAAACGAAGACTTCCTGACGAAAATAAAATTGCATTTTATCCTTCCAGGACGACGATAACTCAGACGACCAAAAAGATGATGCCAATAACCGAATAAAAGAAGATAAAGGTACTCGTAACGTCTCTTCAGGGGCCCCGGCACAGGCATGAGAATTAAAGGAAAGATAATGACACTTACTCGTAAATATTTATAAATGTTCACTGCGGTGCTCTTCCGACGAGATGCCGTGAGGTGGCGCCTTATATTTATTAACTCATTACGGGATATCTAGAGGTTGATAAATCCAAACCAACACGGGAAGGAATATTATAATAGAATAATATAATTTAGTTTAAATTTAATGCATAATCATTTCAGACATGTATTTAGGTCTTGCAGATGGCCAGAAGTTGCCTTAAAACAGGAAGTCATGTGGGTAGCCCCAGTAAACGAGCACGCCACACAAACGATTGAACATATCAACGCATGAAAAAATGCATAAATTAAGAATTAATTACTGCCATACATATGTATTACGTAATAATTCTCGCAAATCAGTGGCAGTAAAATAATAATTAAAAATTACATATGTTTGTGTACGTATACGAGTAATTCTTCCATATTACGTAACTTTTTAAACACGTGCACCTATTCATTTGAATGTTCAGATTCTTTATTAAACTGCTTTCGGAAACTACTAACCGCAGAAATTGATGTATGTACGTTTTTTTGCAAATAAATATAAAACGCTATTAAAAATAATTACAAAATTATGACCGACACGAAGTGTTTAAATGAGTCGTGTTTTCTCTATCGTCTGATTACTTCATGACGTGCCTTCTGCTGAATGTGGTTTACCTTTAATAAAACGAAGTCAATAAAGAAAATAAAGTTTTGTGAAACTTAAATAAAGTGTATTCATTACCAGTTTATGCATGTATGTATGTATGTATATTTATCTGTGTAAAAATTTCTAGTTAAGGGGCTAGTATACTTACCGCAAAAGTGTCGTTAGTACTTTTCTAATATCTTATTTTTGGTGCACTTTAGAGAAAAATTTTATTCGCAATAAGTTTTTAAAATAATATTGTTAACATCGAACTGTTTTTGAAATTTTGATTTTCTCAAAAAATTAAGATTCGAATTTTGGTTTTTATTTTTTTATTCAAATTCCAAAACATTTTCGAAAAAAATATGAACAGTTCAATGTTGAGATTATATGTAAGAATATATATGATTTTTTTCAGAACAAAAATCCTACGCAAAGAAGATTTATTAAAAAAGTACGATTTTTCGTAATGTTTACAAATTACCATCACTAGGATCAAGTGGGGAACGACGAAAGACGCGCTACTAGAGCTTGTTACAGTGTTACAAAAATTTCTGAGTTTCTGTAGATATATATATATATATATATATATATATATATATATATATATATATATATATATATATATATATATATATATATATATATATATATATATTATGTATTTATGAATAACTCATGTACAAATAGAAATTTTATTATATTTTAATTTATTTATAAATATACATCTTTATTAAATATATGTATAGGTATTGATTAAAATTACATTCTAATTACTAATTTAATAATATAAATATAAAATGACAAACATCATAATACAAAAGGAAAATAATAATCCCTTTCACTGACGTGCAACTGTTAACTGCCGAGTATTTGTAAAAATAACTATAAACGTGTTGATTACAACAAATGATACTTTGATTATAGCCCACGAATATTGATTACAAGAATGAATTCAATATACTTGCATTTTCCGAAGAAGCAAATGTTTATGGTACAATAGAGGCTGTTGTTAGAATTTTTGTATGTCTTAAGTATTAAATTTTAAAAAATTATGTTCTTTCAAATTTGAATATATCCATTTTATATTTTACAATTAATTAATTAATCTTAAATTTTTCCCTCAATTTATCCCGACCGACGACAAAATTATTTCGAATTTAAAATGGCACAAAAATCACCCCTGTGGTGCAAGTTGATCGCCGGTAAATTAATCGCTGGAAAATTGATCGGCAGGTTAATAGATCATCGATAAACTGATCGCGTGGAAAATTGATCGAGGGAAAATTCATCGCCTGAAAATCGATCGCTAAGAAAATTTATGGCTAGAAAAATTGATCGCCAAAATATAGATCGCATGGAAAATTAATTGCAAAAAAATACGTTCACGAGGGGTATAGTGGTAGAATATTTCCCGAGAAAAACTTCACATTCGATATTTTTAATTATTTTTATAAATATTTAATATTTATTTTAATGCCACATAAACGACAGTTGTCTGACATGTAATACTGTAATTTTAATAATTAACTAATTTCTTGTTGATGCGTTTCTTGTGTTCACCGTTATTTTAAATATTCCGGTATTGCATTTGTGCAAATGCCCGGGTATACGCACAAGTGTAAATATTCACTGATATTCGATTGTCATTGGTCGAAAATCAAAAAATACTGTAACGTGTTTAATTGAAATTTTTCGAGTGAAATATTCATGAAAAACAACCCTCCCCCCCCCTTGACGAGTACATACAGTACGACATTTATAGCCAATAGGGGAACAGTTTGATCAACACTCTCGCTATTTATATAAATAAAAGTAGGCGATGTTAAACGTATGTACTACAGCTACTAGATAATACATAGTTGAGTCGTCCGCCATATTGGTGCCAAAATCAATGCAGTAAATTATGAAATAAAAGTGCATTTCTTATACATTAACTATTTTTCATAATTAAATATATCTTCCATATTTGCCATTTGACGTCACATTCTGTTTCAGATCACGTGACTTTTTCAAAATACTACACAAATTTCAATAATTAAGAATTAAATCTTATGAATATTTCATGATATTTTCTAATTTGATGTTCTTTAAAGAACAATATCTTTTAAAATTTAGTACTTTTAGGAGTCATTATATAATTTTTTGCAACAGCACTATTCGGGCTTTATTTTGCGCGTCAGGTTAGTTTATTGTTGTTATATTTACACAAGAGGCATACTTGGAAACTTCGGGCCGAGTTTTGTGCGTTAGTTTAGGTTATTGTTGTTATATGTATATTGGGACACCTTTTACTCCCGCAGTTCTCAATATGCACAACAAAATATTGTACAGTAGGGAAGGACGGTTGTCAGAGTTTATGCTACAACTCAGACCGTCGGTTGTAGGGGAAGGGGAGAGAATTTATTCTAATATATATTAACAGTGTATCCATATGCGGCAAGCCAAACATTTCCCCTCATACCACCACACTTCAGTTACGACTATTCTGAAATCGAATTTTTGCTCTAGGTATACTAGCCCCTTGCTCTGGGTGTGCAAGCACCCATACCAAATTTATAATGGGTGCAGAGCACCCATACAAATTACTCAGTTGTTGATGTTTCTTTATTCAAAATGACTAGTTAAAAGCAATTTCCGAGTTAAATTTTTAAACCTTACAATGACCATGTGCATTATTTGTTACGAATTTTTCGATGAATTAGAAATTGTTTGTCTGCGGCGTTTGATCACTTGGCTTTGGCGGCTTTCTTCTAAACTCCACCCAACATTATTGCATAATTATTTTTATAATTATCTACACCCTTGGCTAGAGCACCCATATATGTTTTCAAAAACTGGCGCCTATGAACTAAATTTATTAACATTCTAATTTAGTCAAATAGTATGTATTAATTGCTTTATTAATTTTATTTTGCATTTTAAATGTTTAAATTATTTTCTTTTTCCATTTTTTATGCATATACAATTTTTAAATTAATATGAATTATCTATATATTTACGCCGACAGTGTATCAAATCCATTAATAAAGCATACATTATGAAGTTCATAAAAAATTATATGTATACAATATCAGACCGACTCTGTATGAACCAATCAAAAATACTCCCCATATTTTACATATTCAATGTATTTTAAAATTTATACAGGCTGGGGAAGTGAATTGGGCGGTTTTGAAAAGGGCGGGGTGGCTCAGGTAATGTACGGAGGGGATTTTCGAAGTGATCGTCGCATATCTCGGTTACATTTCAATAACTATAGAACGTTGGACCAACCAAAACTCGTGTTCGTCGTAAAGGCGTCTTATGAAAAGCGTAGTTATGTAGCCGCCCTACCGCCCAGCGTCGTTTCTGTACTAAATTCGCGATAATTCGTCGTCGCCTAAAAGCGAGCGCATACCAACGCGGGCAAGCGTTGCGGGCAGCGGGCAGTATCGCGGCGCGGGCATCAAAATCTATGGCGTTATACAGACGTGCGCAGACCACAGCGGGTACCCGCGCGATATTTCCGCGTTCATTTTGTTGAACGCATCCGTCAGCGTTTTGCCCGCGCCCGCAGCCGAATTCTGAGTATTCATCTGAGGCATTCATTAACCGAAGTGTAAAATATTCTCCATACCTTGTACGTTCTCGGTTAATATCATGTATCCATTTCCTTTTCCTTTAAAAATAAATAATATTGCAAAGCTTTCATGAGGTAATGGTTATTTACTAATCTGTTTTTATCTTCCTTTGGAGCAGCGAGTAATAAAAGAAGTTCTTCATCAGATTCTGATGAAGAATTCATTATTTTCGTAAACTAATTCTGAATTAAATTAATTATTTCTTACATGCGTGCAGATCGCGTTTTAACGCGTTGGTGTGCGGATACCCGCGATTCCGTCAATCGCGCCGCGGAACTGCCCGCTGCCCGTACCGCTTGCCCGCGTTGGTGTGCGCTCGCCTTAATACCTTCCGCGCATGTTATTAAAGTGTGTATTGAAAGTTTTAAAAACACTGCTTCAACTAACAAAAGAAAAGGTCGAAAAAGGAGTACAATGAGAACTCCCGCGAATCGCAGTTGGAAGAAGCTTGCGTAGAGAAAGACGTCATCTTGCAGATATTATTTATAAAACTAAAGTGGTACAAATAAATTTGTAAAAAAATTACATGTTGGCTTTTTTCAGTCATTCTAAAATTGTTCATTTCACTGTCCCACGCTGTATAATGTAAAGATAACATATTCATAAAACTTGAACTTAAAACCAGTAATTAAAAAGTATCGTACTAAATTTATGTATTTGAATACGGATGTGAGGTGCGACATTGAATTAAGTAAATTATCAATTGTTTTGTGGTTTATAGATTTCCGTTCATCCTTTATAATTTGAAATAATTCTTTGGAATTATTAATATTAGTCCTTGCAATATTTTTTCAATATCCAACAAATTTTTAGTTGTATTAAGATGCAAAAACGGTTCCCGGGTTATACAAACATTTTCAAAACCGTTAATTTCTTATTTTTTCTCTCTTTACTCTCATAGAGTTAAAAATAGAATAATGCAGTTTCGAAATTTGAGTTCAGCATGAAATTCTTTTTCAGATTATTTGTTACATGATTTTAGCCGATCAGTAGTTCACAAATAAAATTCACTGCAATTCCATTGAAATATCTTCAATCTAAATTTTAAACATTTACATATTTCTCATTTTTCATCCACTACACCGTTAAGATCATTATAATGCGGTTTGAATTCGATATGAATTTTTATTTCCTATCATGTATTACACGATTGTTTCTGATGAGCGATTCGTAGATTTGAATATATTCAATAAGTATATATCAGAAATATTTTTGGAAGTGACAATAAGAAAGAGAATTTCGATGCTGAGTTCATATTTTGAAATCGCGATTTTCTATTTTTAGCCGTGTGAGAGTGGTGAATGAAAAAAAGAGTAATGAGCCAGATGTGTTTATAATTTGCAAATATTTCCTGATTCTTTAATACAATTAAAAATCTGTTAGCAACCATCGACAAAAATATTGCAAGGTCCAATACTTATAATTACGAACAATTATTTAATAGTGTATTAAAACATAAGTTACGGAAGGCAACGTATTCTAGCACGAGTTACAAATTTGCTCACGAGTGCACAGAGCGAGTGTGCGAAGGAAGGAGTGCTTGAATTGCCTTCTGTAACGCGTGTTTTATACTATTTTCTCTATTGAGGCTTTTATTTACATTATTTCTGTATAAAAATATTTGACAGTTCCCATTAAGGGAAATTTTTGGTAGAATTATTATGTTGGTGACAGTGATTTGTGTTTTTTATTCTGTACGTTGCCTAGATATTTAGTGTATTTATTTCAGTCATGCCAATTGCAAATAACAAAACATCGCCAAAAATCGTTTAAGAATGAAGCTCCTTCTAACATCAATATGCGTGCTAGAATGTGACATTCTAATTCCGAAATAGAGAAAATTATAACTAATGTATGGAAATCTATAAACCAAAAATGCTGTTATAAATAATTATTGGAATATTAAATATGTAATATTATTTAATTTTGTGTAATTTACGTTTCTTTCGTAAATTATTATTCTGGTAATAGTATATTATGTTATTAGGAGTAGAAAGCGGTCTTTTTGTGTTGAACCCAGCTATTGCGGCCGAGGCGCTAGCCGAGGCTAGGCAAGCTGGGTAAAACACAAAAAGGGCGTTCTACTCCGAATGACGTATACTATTTTTTCTTCAAGCGTTTCAAAGAATAATTTGACATTTTTTTTGGAATTTTTTAATTGTAGTGTTTGCAATTTCAGCCAAAGCTGGCTGTGTACACTACAAAACAAAAACGACACAACTGTCAAATAATAATTTTCAATATAATATGTGTTGCTGTGACAACTGCCGCCGCCAGCGGTAAACTAAAACACTAACATTTTTTTACTAGTACAACAATATCAACATTTTTGTACTAGTAAGACAATGAACTTCTTCTATAGTGTGTGTACAGGAGCATAATATAAATATTATAATACGCTTGAAGAAAAATTTTTTTAAAGTAAAACCTATAAGATTTTTATAAGTTTTTGTCGCACCTCACTTCCGTATTCAAATACATAAGTACTTGTAAAATCTTAGTACGATACTTTTGAAGATAAACCTGTCTAAATTGCTAGGTATATGTGCTTTCTTCCGTCTCGAAGAAGTCGTTAACGCTGGTTTAAATTCCACTCTTGCAACGAACCTGCCCCGTAAAAAGGTTTACTTTTTTACTTAACGGCTAATGTAGCTCTGAAAAATATGAGAAGGAAAAAGAGTCACACAATAATGAACAATAATTCTGGTATTTATAATTAATAAAATAATAATAATATATCATCACGGCATATTACCCATGGCTGGGTGTGCCAATCTACTGTGTACACACAGATCTAGGTAATAATGGCTACAGGGATCACTTTTGTGCAAAAATTAAATGAATTCTCTTTTATCGCGGAGTTCTCAAATGGGTAAGTTTAAAAACACGAGTGGCGAAATACTAAGGCCACCAAGCCTAATCGGCAATGACATCGAACGAGAGAAGATGCAAAAGGCGCTAACACAATTGGAGATAAAAAAGCATAGGCTGATCTCGTACTGTCAATTAGTCCGTCAGGTTTGAAACAAATACGTGGGTGTTAAACTTCGCAAGATATTAAGAAAAAGTTTGAGTCAATCTATGTATCTAGAGGTCCAGCCAGAAAAGCAAGCCTACTAAAGCAATTAAAGTACATAAAATGACCGAAGGGGATGACGTACGTGATCACATCAACAAAATCTTCGACGCTGTTGACAAACTTGTGGCAGTGGATGTAAAGATTCACTATACAGTCTTCCGGAAACGTATGAAAATATCCGATGTGCCATTAAAACTTAAGACTGACGTTAAAAAATTTAAAGTTAAAATTCTAGAAGATGTTTACGTTTACGAATAGCGAGTATACAGACATTGTAATTACTTACCTATGGTTTATTTATTTATTCGTATCTGTAGTACATTTTACTTTGTGGTTGACATAAAGACACTATATGGAGTTGCCAATGCATTTAGGCGGAGCGTTTTCAAATCATTATGTTCCTATTGTTCGCACATTTGTAAATCTTGTACATATTCGATATTATCCAGTACAGTGTGTCACATGACAATTTTTAAAAAAACAACAGTCATATCCAAAGCATGTGCAAAAAGTTTAATGTTTTCAGCACATAGTAGACTTCAGTTTTGCGAATGAGACTGAATTTACTTAGAAAGGTGTGTTTATTGTGCACAATACACATTTCGATAGACGAAAAATGCTGCAAAAATTTTCATTAAAAAAAGTTTGGGCGGAAACAATAAGTGAACGACTAATTGGTACTCACATACTTCAGTTAAACGAACAAGAGTTTATACTTACATTTTTTGAATAACGTACTTAAACTATCATGACTTGTCGATGATAAATCATCTCATAACCTCATCATAACTATGCTCTTGCTCTTCCTCTATTCACGGTTGTTTAGAAGTCTGGTTTAATATGCAATTTTACAATTTTGTTATCCAAAATTTAAATTTATTTTAAAAATTGTACTATTACGAATTTATTAATAATAAATATGTTTTCCGTTGATCGTTTATTAATAAATGTGTCCGCAAGGCTGCAAATACCAGCCGACAATTTTTGTGCTATGATTATTAAACATTAATTCAGAATTTTAACTCAAAAAGAAGAAATATTCTTGCTCTCGACGAGTTACATTACTGGTTAAATTTAATGTACTTCTTTCATTTCATGGGCAGGTAACCAAATTTTAAACAAATCTTTAAAGAATTTTAACTCAAAAAGAAGAAATATTCTTGCTCTCGACGAGTTACATTACTGGTTAAATTTAATGTACTTCTTTCATTTACACCCTGTATATACTCTACTGCCTACTCAACAGAGTCTGCATATTCAACTGCCCGAAGAGAATTCACTCCTTTCGACTAATTAGCTGACTTACTGCACTTCAGTATTTAACTGTCTGTCTATTTATGTAACTTACTACTCTCGGGCATAGCTGCGTCCCTTTTATATAGCTTCCATTATCTTCTGGAGAGCTCCAAAATATTCCAGCAACGTCCCGAACGACATAACAATGCGCGAGTAATTAGGCTTATCTCCCCCTGGTTTACACAAGAGTCCGTTTACGTCGCCCGCCCGCCGCGCATCACGTCTATGTTATCGATCACCTACATAGTCTCCGCCAATTGTTCTCGTATTTTCGAACAGCGGCAGCGGTTGATTCGGTTGCGCCGGTCGCGTGCTCGCAGACTCAGTGTCGTAGATACACTCTCACGTCACAATTATTGTAATCTCAGATTGTATATGAATATTTAAAATATGACGGAGTGTTTTTGATTGATTCCTACAGAGTCGTTTAATTGTCTGATTGTAATAAAGCTATCTAATGTATTAAATAAAAAATAATATACGACGGTAAAAAGAAAAGTTTCGGGCATTGTTGTACTAAGAACAAGAAGTGAATAATGAACAAGACATGGTGTCTAAGGAAGCAATTAATACTTTAATTTGTTGATTTTATTAGTGTGAGCAAATGTGAAACCCGTCTAGTGCATAGTTTTTTCATAGGCAAACGTTCGTGTAAGATAATAGGATATGACGCACACGTTGAGTTGATATTCGTATGCCAACAGTCTTTACTATATCGCTCACTTTCTTCGGTCTGCCAATAGGGTTTTATGGATTTTTTCGAACATTTCTTTGGTAGTTGCAATGTTGATTTATATAATTTCTAGTTGGTTTTAATTGTCTAATTTTTTTTAATCACTACACGAATTTTCAAATTTGATGTATTGTATTATTTATTAATTCATGCTTTTCGGTTCTAAATCTATTTACATCTTATTAACAATATTAGGTTTTTCGTTTCGCTACCTTTCGTCTACGGTTTACTGTCGCGCCCATATACTTTGTATAGAGGCGACAGTAAACCGTAGACGCAAAGTAGCGAAACGAACAGACCTATTATGCATTAAATTTAATGTATGATGTTGAAGTATCTTTCTAATTTTCTTCATCCATTGTAGGCCTTTCCCGTAGTCTTCTAGAACCTGTCGCCTTGTATTGACTTAGTATTGGTACTCAAAGCGACAACAAACCTGTAACAAATGTTCTAATGTTTCATCACTGTCTCAGCAAATGCGAAGTCTTGCTGTAGTGCTGATGTCGTCTTTATTCTTCACCCCAGTCAGGTATCTTGGAAGATGTAGTGTCTGGGTTTTCTGGTACTTATTATTATAATTTGATATTCTAATATTGTTGAATCTGACTTAATATTATATTTCCTCCTCTCCCTTGTTTTATTTCGATACTTGTAAACCCATTATCTTCGTAGAAAAAATTTCTTATTTCTTCCCACCTACATCTGGTGTTCTCTTGTCTCTCTGTATTTTCTGGGCTCTGTATTATTTTTTCTTCATATCGCATAGCTCTTCATGCAATTTCTATATTTAATTTATTTCTTTTAGTTTCATCTAGAAGTATATATTCTGATGTAGTTCTTTCTAATCCTAGCCTCCATTTTATATATTTCGTTTGTAGTCTTTCTATTTCTTCTCTTTCTTTCTATCTAAGTATCTCCGGCCTATACATCACTATTCTTCGTACTATAGAGTCAAATAACAATTCTTGTTTTAAAATTCCAAGCTATTTTACGTTCACAAATACTCCATATTTGTTTAATTGCTATGGTGGCTTTTTGAGTGTTTTTCTATTGTGTGCTACTCTGCTGTAAGTAGTAATCCCAAATACTTGAATTCTTTTACTGTTTCTATGGCGTCGTCTTCCCATTGCCATTTATATTGTTTTTCTCTTCCTCCTCCTTTCCGGAAACACACTACCTTAGATTTTTTTGGATTTAGAGTTAGTGTTTTCTTTCTTAAATATGTATTTAGCTATTTTATTAACGTTGTCATCTCCTTTTCTGATTTTGCTACTATAGCCAGATCATCTGCATAAGCCAACGACACGAATTTTTTTCTTCCAACTGTAATCCTTCCTTGTTGCTTTATGTATGGGAATTATAATCACTTCTCACCATATCCGTGGAACACCTCTCCTGCGTCATACTTTATTTATAATATCTGTTATATACTGTTTTATTTTATGTGATCCGTATATCAAAGCTTCATTTTCTATTCCGTCAGAGTAGGCAGCTTTTTTTTAAACTTCTTACGGCGGTGTCAATATGTTGTCTTTGTGTGATTTCTTATATCTCTTCGCTGGATTCTTGTGTTCTTCTGTGTATCATTTCTTTGTTATTTTCCGCTGCAGCTCCTAGTATACTTTTGAAATAATTTATCCATTCTTCCTCGTTAATATTTTTTAAAATATTTGCCTTGCTGTGTTCTTCTTTATTTATATATTTCCACATTTCCGCTTTCGAATTTATCTGCCTAATTACTTTTTCTTCATCCGATTTAAATTCTTCTTTTCTTTTCCGCGACGTTTTATATTCTATTCTTGTTTTTCTAAACCTTTGTTTTTGTTTTTTTATTCTGCTTTTCTATAGCCTGAAAGCTGTTGTTTTATGTCTTTTACTAGCTCTACAATAGGCATCCCAGTACTTATTTATCTTTGTTAGAATTTTCTTTTTTTTTTTCGTATTTCTCTGTGTGACTTTCTATTTTTTCTACCAATTCGTGCACCATTTTATCCACATCTACACTCTCCTCAAAGCTGATTGTTTCTATTTTCTTTTAGTAATTTTCTATACCGCTTGTTGAGCAGTCTGAGCAAAGTTGAACATTATTTGTATCAATATTTTGGGCCGTGAACTCTTTGGTTTTTACGAATATTGGTTGATGATCAAAGTCTACTCTTTCGTCTACTACAAATTCTGTAACTTTTTCCATTGTAATATTTTTCGTTAATATGTAATCAATTACTGAGCTGCCGTTGGAACCAATATAGGTATATTCCCCTTCTTCATCTCCTGCTATATTTCCATTCATTACTATCCATATTGTGTTCTCCGTACAAAGTATTAGACGTTTCCCCTCTTCCTTTTTTATTTTGTCCATTGCCTTCCTCTTTCTTAGATAAACAGAATATGGGTTTATTATGCGTCCCTTTTCTCAAATTATGGCATTAAATTCGCCCCCGATTATTCTTTTTTCTTCATTTTGTTCGTCGATATTTTTTTCCAAATAATTTATAATATTTATTTCCGTTATATATTGTGATTATTCTCCAAGTCCCCTTGTTTATTTTTAATTTCCTCTCTTGTATTGTCTCTATGCATAAGATTTTTAGAATTTGGGATACCCTTTTTAACCCTTGTTATAATACAACCTATTGCCCTACCCTTTTTATGTACCTATACTGCGTGAGAACTTTTCCATACGAATTCGTGTGGAAGATTACTTTCGACTTTTTCCCAATGTTGCTCTGTTATCTATGTTTTCACTATTTCTATAACGTTATTACCCTCAATGTATTCTTAGAACTCCTGATATTTATTTTTTAAACCATGTACAATCCAAAAACCAATATTTAGATTCCTATCTTGTAAAATGTTATCGCTAGTCTTATTTAGGCCTTTGTCAAATCGTTTTTTAACCTAGTTTCTTCGTGTAGTTCTTCATTAACTTCATCCCATATCCAGATTGTATTGCTGATTTTTATTTTAATTTGTTATATACTTTTAAGTAAGTTCAGTGGCAACACTCGTAGGTAAAGGTCGTGATTTGTATACATTCTTGTTTGTGTATATTTATATACGGTGTCAACCCTAAAAACAATTCGGTTAGTGTCTCTATATCTCTAATCAGTGATTAAATACTTTACTTACAAGTAAAACTACCACGTATTGAGTAAATCCAGACAAAAGCAACAGTCAAGTAAAGTGATTTAAACAACACGTGGAGCAGTGCGCGCCGCGCGTAAATACTTGCGTAACACACGTAATCACGATAATTCAAATCAGTGTTGCCAACCGGATTAAAACCAAATCTCAAATTATTTCAGTAACAACAATAACATTTTTGAAAAAAGTGGTAAACGGGTTTCAGAACCCAGGAAATCATAGAATCATTAAGAGTGGCTCAAAACCACGCAGCCTTAAACACACAACAAATAAGAGAAGGGTATACTATTATAACCAACACAACTACAAATGTAACAATAAACGCCAGATCAATCTACAGTACACAAACAATAACGTGTCAAACAACACCAATAACCTCGCCATGAATTACTAGTCCTATGCTAATCACTTATGATCGGGCGGAAGTCAACTCTCAATCTCACCTAAATCTCCTCATAAATTGGCAAACCATAACCAAAAAACGGCCACCGGAGAGAACAAGAGATGCAGAACCAAGCTCATTTCAAGAAACAGCTGAAAAACGAAACAACAGAACAACTACCACTCTCACATTCAGCAACAGCAACAGATTCTCTGCACTAACAAACAAAGCTGATAAAGGCCAAACAAAGCCAGACCCGAGACCTCTACCAGTATTCGTCCAAGACATTGCGGACTACAGCTCTATGTTACTTAGGAACGTTGTGAATTAAAAAATCTGGAAAACTAAAGAACCCACTATCTATGTATTTTGTTGACCAGGAACCTGGCGAAAACAAAAAAAAATTACAATGTTAAATATTTGCTGGGAACAGTCATCAATGTTGAACCACCACCTAAAAGAAATAAAATCCCATAATGCATGAGATGTCAAACCATATTACTGCGTAAAATGCGCAGAAAATCATTTAACTGAAGAATGCACAAAAGGAACAGATCAACTATCTACATGTATACATTGCTTTGGTTGACACCCAGCTAATTATAAGGGATGCTTGATTTACCGTAAGCTACACAGATCAAGACAAACCAAAGTAAAACTCTAACAACAAACCCTCATAACCATAATTATTACACACTATAAGAAAAAAATTAATTTACGCACAATCAACCATAAATACCCCCAACTGCAGACAAAATAATGAAATTCAAACACATAAAACAGAAAATGAAACTATCTTAACACAAATACTAAGCAAACTTGAAACAATGTTCAGTTAAATCATGCAACAAAATACAATGATTATCAATCTACTTACCGCATTTATAAAAAAAATAATGACTAGCACAATATGGATTCCCATATGGAACGCGAACGGACTAGCGCAATATTGTCAGGAGGTAGAAATATTTTTAAAACAACAAAAAATAGACATAATACCAATTTCTGAAACGCATTTTACCGATAAAACTACTTTATACTACCTAAATATAAAACATATCACACAAACCACCCTCACGGTTCAGCCCACGGAGGTACTGCTATACTAATCCACGAAAAAATAAAACACTTCGAATTGGAGTCCTATGATAAAAATTATTTACAAGCAACTAGCATACAAATAAAGGAAACTCATGGAATAATTACCATATCTGCAGTTAACTGTCCTCAGAAGCACAGAATCAAGAAAATTGACTTTGATGACTATTTCGACACCTTGAGGGAGAAATTCATTGCTGGAGGAGATTACAACTCCAAACACACACAGTGAGGCTCAAGACTTATAAACCCGAAAGGAATGGAGTTACAAAAGACAATTACGGCAAAGAAATACAATACAATCAGTTCAGGTAAACCAGCTTACTGGCCCACCGACCCAAATAAAATCCCAGATTTACTGGACTTCTTTGTCACCAAATACATCTCCCAAAACTATATCGGTATAGAAACAAGCTACGAATTGTCCTCAGATCACTCTCCAGTTATAATTATTCTGAACACAACAGTTTTAAAAAATCAAAAAATTATACCTCACTCAAAAGAAGCCATTAAAAACACCTGATGAAATAGACGAAGCAGTCGAAAATGTAACTCAACTCATATAGAGAGCTGCATGGAACTCTAACCCAAATACTAACAATGAATATACAACAAAATATCCGAAACTAATAGCTGAAAAAAGAAACCTAAGACACAAATAGCACCGAACAAGCAATCCAAATGACAAAAATAAACTAAATCACCTCGCAATAGAAATAAATAAGCTAGCAAAGAAAATAAAAAATTACACCTTTAAAGACTACCTGAGAAACCTATCCACACATCCCGAAAATGACTATTCATTATGGAAGGCGACGAAGAAACTAAAATGACCGACAAAACCTGTACCCCCAATAAGAATAGAAGATGGAACCTGGGCCAGAGAAGACTCA
The DNA here is from genome assembly GCA_963082715.1 of Harpalus rubripes. NCBI lineage: Eukaryota > Metazoa > Arthropoda > Insecta > Coleoptera > Carabidae > Harpalus > Harpalus rubripes. The sequence goes on from OY720455.1 coordinate 22,252,270, forward strand.
GAAAAAGCTAAAATCTTCGCGGAACACCTATCAAAAACATCCAACTAAACCTCTCATCGCTACCTACGGATGAACAAAAATCAACAGAAATAAAAAATGAAATTAAATACATAAATAACAAAAGAACATCTGGATACGACTTAATTAGCAGAAAAATTCTAAAAGAACTCCCCAAAAAGACAATAGTCTATCCTACACACATATACAACGCTATTATAAGATTATCATATTTTCCAATACAGTGAAAATTTGCATATATACGTAATCCTAATCCACAAAACAGGAAAATCCGCCTGTGAACAAAATCTTATAGGCCAATATCTCTGCTCCCCTTACTATCTACACTATTCAAGAAAATACTACTAAAAAGGATAAAAATGATCATATACGACAAGAAAATAATACCATCACACCAATTCGTGTTCAGAGAACAACACTCTACGATATACCAAGTGAACAGGGTAGTGCACGAAATCGAAAAAACCTGCAAGACACAAAAATATGCTCTGCAGCCTTCATTGACATCGAACAAGCCTTCGATCGAGTATGGCACACTGGACTGCTGTACAAAATCAAGTCATTATTACCACAGCAGTACTACCTGTTGCTGAAATCGTATTTAGACGAAAGATATTTTCAAGTATGTCACGAAGACAGTACATCCCAATTATCTATCCAATCAGGGCAGGAGTTCCTCAAGATAGCGTATTAGGACCCACACTGTACCAACTTTACACGACAAACCTACCATGCAACGAAGAGACAGTAACAGCCACATATGCGGATGACACAGCCATACTTGCGTCACATGAAAATCCAAATGATGTATCCAATATTCTACAAAGATTTTTGGACCAAACACGGAAATGGGCCAGCAAATGGAAAATAAAAATCAACGAAGAAAAATCCACCCACATCATATTTACAAATAGAAAAGTAACATGCCCAACAGTTACAATAAATAACAAAACACTGGCGACCAAAGAAGGGGTAACGTACCTAGGAATGCACTTGGATAAAAGGCTAATGTGACAAGAGCATATAAAAGCAAAACGGAAACAACTTAACATAGACAAAAAAAATGTATTGGCTATTAGGACGCAAGTCGCAACTGTCCCTAGAAAATAGACTCCGTTTATACAAAGCAACCCTAATTCCAATATGGACGTATGGTATCCAACTATGGGGATACGTAAAGAAAAGCAATAAAAATATCATCCAAAGATATCAAAACAAGACGCTACGCATGATTACTAACGTACCTGCTATTAGTAATCACACGTTACACAAAGACTTCAAAATACCATATATTGACGAAGAAATTAAGAAAATCGCAACAAGATATCAAGACAAATTAAACTACCAAGCCAATAAACTAGCCGAGAACTTGCTGAATATCGAAGAAGGCATAAGACGATTAAATAGAATCAAGCCACTTGATTTAAAATTCTTATAATATGTAAAATGTAACTAAAATGAGGGTACCCCAATGGGGGTGATTCTCTCACGTGCCATGTAAAATATAACAAATTTGCTTGATGGCCTTTCATAAGCCAGTTGTAAATATAAGTATACAATAAAAAAATATGTATATATTTTTACAAAATGACCTTCCTCCTTTCATCATTTTCTTTTTTGACAATTATATTTTTAATTTCCCTCTCTCTCTCTTTTTCTCAGTTAGAAATTGAACAATAGAAATCTTCTTGCCCCTCAGATTACTCTTTGCTTTAAATATAGCATTTTTTCCTTTTGTTTTCTAACTCGTACACTAATTTTCGACATTCCTGTTGTGTTGTTAATATTTACTTTGTAGGCATCGATCACTTTTACTATAATTTCTAATTGATTTTCTATAAATTCCACAATTTGTTTCCTTATATTTTGTTCATTTACTTTTAAACCTATGATTGTGAACGAAAGTCTTTTTTCTTTATCTCTGTGTTCTTCTCTTATTTATTTTTTTAAATCTGTTTTTTATTCCTTTGTTTTCTAATTTTCGTTGCTCAACATTTTCTTTAATCATTTTAACGTCGTTATTTATCTTTTCCACATCGTTTTGAATACCTTTGCAAAACTCTTTCATTTCTTTCTTTAGATCAGCGTTTCATTGTCTTACTTCATTCCTTCCTTCTTCTACATCTTTTTTTATCTCTTTGTAATTAGATGACAACCTCGTTGGTGCTGATTGCATCCCTTTTAATATTTCTTCCATTCCAGTGGTATACTCTTTTGTAATTTCAATAATTGTTTTTTTTTTCGTTTTGTTGTGCAGTTCACTTGTAGACTTATTTCTCCTTTTTTTGTCAGCGATATGGCAACTCTTGAACTTTGTTTAATTACTCTTTCTTCGCCTTCTTCTTCTTTTTTCTCTTTTTCTGATCAAGCTGTCACTTATGTTTCCTATTCTATCTTGACCACTTATCTATTCTAATCCCCTAATTTATGGTTTGAGTCTTTCCTACCAATTCTTCAAATTTGAAGTATCTACCTCACAACAAATAATAACTTGCGGAGTCTGTTTCGTCTTAGTTCAAAATATTGAGTATCTGGGCACCCAAAACTTTTTTATTTAGCGTCGGACATCGCGAATGATTTTGAAATGGATAAATTATTCAACACACGTAAATAAAAGAATTATTTCACATTGCAGTTCTATTTTTTTTACAAAATGAAATCAAAAATATTAGAAGGGAGCAAAACAATTATGTTTACACTGGCTCTAGTGTTTCGTGTAACTATTACCCTAGTTTTCATACATTACAGCAGCTGTGCAACAACAGGTATAACATGTTATATTTTATAGCAAAAATAACATAAAACTGTTTTAGAGCTTATTATAGAAGAAGAAAGTACAAAAATCAATTTTATAAATGATACCAGCGATAGAAGTTCAATGATATGTACAACAAAAGGATGTAATATGTCTGCGTCAACTTTACTTAAAAACATAAATTTTAATGTCGATCCATGTAATAATTTTTATGAATTTACATGTGGAAATTTTGTTAAAAATACAGAAATTCCGAAAGATGAATCTAGCATTTCGACATTCGAGTTACTGTTGGACAAAGTAAAGAAACAAATTGTAGAAATTGTAACTGAACCAATTCAACCAAGCGATATTCGTCCTTTTGTATTAACAAAACAATTATTTAACGCATGCATGAATGAAAGTAAGTAATAAAAAATAATACAGCAACTTTTTTGTACTTATAGCAATAATATTCTTCTTTGCGTTTATATCTGCGTTACTGCAGAGTCTGTGTATTTGCCCAACATAACTTAGCTCAAAAGGCCATACATTTTAGCCTCCCAGGAATTAGGACTGCGGTTACGCGAGTGACCAGATAGAATATGGCTCGATCGAATAAAATAATAGTACATTACGTACGAGGTGGGATATGTTTCATTACAGCCGAGGGCTTATGCATATTATCGAGAGGCGAAACCTCGAAGTGAGATACAGCGCGGCTGTGATGGAACTCCCATCGAGGTATGTATGTGTATACTATTTTATTCACAATCATCGTGTTTTTAAATCAATAATTTTCGAAATAAATCAACCATTAATTTTATTAATATTTTTGACAGCTCTATTAAACTAACGTAAAGCCACGCTACACCATTTTGGTATACATAATGTTCATCTTTTAGAAATATTAGAGGAACGTGGCAAAGACCCTCTTGCAAAGATTTTGAAGAAACTAGGGGGCTGGCCAATTTTAGAAAACAATACATGGAATGAAACGAAATTTAATTGGAGTGAAACAATAATAGAAATAAGCAAACTTGGCTTTAACCCAAATATTTTATTTGCTGTTGGCTTTACTATTGATTATAAAAATAACACTAACTATATTCTAGAAGTAAGTCTTTCTGTAACGATAAAAAATTCTTTATGATGTTGGTTTTATTTTGTAGGTTGACGAGGCAGAGTTGTCATTGGACAGAGAGTATTTAATTCAAGGATTGGAAAACAAAATAGTTTCTGCTTATTTTGAATACATGAATAATTTAGCTATTGCTTTAGGATCTGAAAAGTTAAGTACAAGGGATGAAATAAAAGAAATTCTTCTTTTTGAAATAAAAATTGCTAAAGTAAGTACATGAAATTTATAAAAATTAATGTGGGCAGTATACTATCAATAGTTTTCCTTTTTAATTTTTAAGTAGTATTTAATACTGCAGACAAACGCTTAAGCTACCCCATAAACGTTCCTATTATTATTACTCGTACATAGAAATCAATAAAAAAATGATCGCGGGTTTCCTTGTTTCTATACAGGGTGTTTCTATACTTATGGATAATTCTTTTTTTAAATTTATTATTAACGTGCTTCACCGATTGGTATTAGCTCTTATATATGCAGTTTAAAACATATAGTATACAGGGTGAGTCCTGGGAAGACGCTCCCCCCCCTTAACTTTTTTATTATAAGTAATAGAAAAAAATGGCTCATATAAAAGTTTTATTATTTTACATATACTATTTGATGGCAGATGTAGATATTTTTTATAAAGTCAGGTTTACAAGATACGACTATCAGCTTTTATTTTTCAAATGGCAACCTATAATTATTTTAATAAAATAGAAACCGCCATTTTTTTTTCTCTTTTCAACGATGTATTATTTTTTATTAATGTATTTGAAATTTTTTGAGAAAAATGAGATAATTTAGAAATATTAGAAATAATTTTTAAACAAATATTATAGTGGCTATGTGAAAATATGGATTTTTTTCTTTGGGGATCCGTCAAGGATCTTGTCTATCAGAAGATACCTACAGATGTAGAAGACATGAAAGAGCGTGTTCGAAATGCTTTTCAGAATATTTCGCGAAACATTCTGGCAGATGTTCGAACACATCACGTTCAACGCTTGAATATTTGTATTACAGAACATGGTCATAATTTTGAACATTTGTTTTAAGTTGTTTTTGTTACTAAATTTGTTGTTTTAGTTTGCTAAGTTGTACAGCACTGTTACGTTTTGTTTATTTTCACATAGCCACCTATAATATTTTTTGTTTAAAAATTATTTCTAATATTTCTAAATTCTCATTTTTCTCGAAATTTTTCAAATACATTAATATAAAATAATACATCGTTGGAAAGAGAAAAAATGGCGGTTTCTATTTTATTAAAATAGTTATAGGTTGCTATTTGAAAAATAAAAGTTGATAGTCGTATCTTCTAAACCTGACTTTATAAAAAAATATCTACATCTGCCATCAAATAGTATAGTCAGGTCAATATCTTTTATAAACATTATCGTGTTGGTGTTTTTATGGTTCAGTGCTTCGTGGTGTTCTCTGTAGGTTTGGTATTTTGGACACTCGATGTTGATGTTATTAACAGTTAAGTTTACATTGCAAACTTCACATTTCGTTGGGTCGATTCTTTTAAACATGTGGCTATGTGTTATTTTTGTATGTCCTATCTTCAGTCTAGTCAAAATTTTTTGTTCATGTTTTTGTTTGGTTACTGGAGTCCACTTATCTATTTTGTCTTGAATATCTCTGCCAGGGTTAACTTCTTTTGCGGCGGTATCAGCTTTTTCCCAGTATGGGAAGGGATCCAAATAAGAGTTATTGTAATGCTTTTTTAGGTGATTTGGAAAAGGATATCATAAATATATTTGACCAAGGGGTGTTTTGGGAAAAGTTGTTGAATGGATAGTAGTGCACTAAGGGAATCTGAACATATGATGTAAGTGGGAAAATTGTGGGTATGGATTTTATTTATATTTTTAATACTTTCGTATATTGCAAAAAATTCAGCCATGGATATTGTTGTGTGGTCCGGTAAGTGATATTTGAATGTTTTTTCTTCAGTCACTGCGGCTGCTCCTGTCTTGTTATTTATTTTTGATGCATCAGTGAATATTATGTTGTAGTCTTGGTACTGAAAGATGATTTATTTAAATGCGTTTTTCTGGATAGTCGGGTTTGTGTCATTTTTGTTGTATTCGCACATATCAAAGTGTATTTTTGGTATTTCAACTAGCCAGAGTGGGAAATTGGTTATTTTATTGATATCGATTTTGGAATATTGTAGTTTAATGACTTTACGAGATTTGTAATATGTGCTTGAAATGGGAAGAACTCTTTAGGGTTGTTGTTGGGGATGATGCATCAAATAAGTGTGGAAAGGTTGGATGATTGTGTTGGCATGCCATATTAGAAATATACGATAGAGTTAATGATGTTCTACGATCACTGAGTGTTGGTTCATTCGCTTCGCAGTACATGCTTTCAATAAGGCTTGTTCTGTATGCGCCAGTTCTTATTCGTAGTGCTGTGTTATGAATTGTATTTAGGCATTTTAATTTGTTAGTTTTTGCTGTTCCATATACGATAGAGCCGTAATCCATTTTGCTTCTAATAGATAATCTGTATATTGTCAATAGTAAAGATCTGTCTGCTCTCCACTTATAATGATAAAGTGCTTTTAGTATATTTAGTCTTCTACTGCATTCGTGTTATCATATGTTCCTTCCACGTTAGTTTTTTTGTCTAGCGTTACTCCGAGAAATCTTATTTCTTGTTCGCAGGTAATATTTATTTGTATTATTTAGTTTGATATCTGGATTGATTTGTCTGTTTTTGTGTCTGCGAAAATGTATTGCTTTCGTTTTTGTTTGCGAAAACTTGAAGCCAGTTTTGTTAGACCATTTATAAATTTTATTTATTACTTCTTGTAACTGTTTTTCTATCCAATTTTTATTTTTATGATATATTACTAAATCGTCTGCGTACATTAGGAATTTGACAGGGTTATGTATAGTTTTTGCTATTGTGTTGATTGCAATTAAGAATAACGCTACACTTAAGGTATATCCCTGAGGTATGCCATATTCTTGATATTTCATCTCTGAAAATATTCCGTTTGCCCTGATTTTGAAAGTTCTATCAATTAGAAAGTTTTTTTATAAAGTGAAGGGTATTTCCTTCTATTCCGTATTGTTTTGCAGTTTTTAAGATATTAAATTTCCATGTCATATCGTATGCCTTTTTGAGGTCGAAAAGGACTGCGATTATATGTTGCATTAGTTTGAAGACTCGTTGAATTTCTGAAGTAAGAACAAACAGGTTATCTATTGTGGTCCGTCCTGTTCGAAATCCAGTTTGTGTGTTTATCAGTAACTCGTGTTTCTCTAAATACCAGTTCATTCTACCTGCTATAATTTTTTCCATGATTTTGCTCAGGCAATTTGTTAATTATATGGGACGGTAATTTTCAGGATTTGTTTTTATCTGTTCGGTTTTAATATAGGGACAATCATTGATTCGTGCCATGATTCAGGACATGTATGTTTTAATTTTTTCGAGTACATCGTTCGTATTAGGTTCAATGTTGAGGGGATTTTCTTCTGTTTTTGGTTTTAGTTCAAAAAAGTTATTTTCGTAGTTTCCGTTGCAGATTTTTTTTATAATGTTGGGCTAGGTTATTAGAAATTTCTTTTGGTTCTATAATTGATTTTCCATTTATTATTAAGTTTTTTATTTCGTAGGGTATACTATTTTTCTTTATCTTGTTAACTTTTGACCACAGTTTTTTCGTTGGGGTTTCTGTATTTATATTGATACGAACTGTTGCCATGATGATTCTTTGCTCCTATTTATAGTTTTCCTGCACAGCGCTCTAGCCATTTGAAGTTCAATTAAGGTTTCTGTACTTCTATGTTTTCTGTATTTATATAGTGCTATTTTTTGACGTTTGATTGTTGTTTTACATTCTTTATTCCAGTATGGGATAGTTTTCCGTGTTTTTACTTTCTTTATATATCCTATTGCTTGCTCTGCTGAATTTATTATGTCAGAAACAAATTTGTTTATTACTTGGTTTATACACTGAAAGGGTGTTTCAATTTGGTATTTGTCCGTTAGCGTCTTTAAAATTCCATTTTTTAATATAATGTTCATCGTGTGTATTTCAGTGAGGTAGGTGATATGTTATTTTAATAGAAAAATGACCGTCGGAGAGAAGGAGGGGCAGTGTTTCCCAACTCATGTTCGATGTTAGTCTTGGCTCTGTAAACAACAAATCTATGATGCTGAAGTTTCCTGACCGACTGGAAAAATATGTCGGGGAGCCATCATTCAACAGGACTAAGTTATTTAGTAAAGTATCTTCTAATACTTTTCCTTTTCGATTGGTGTATTGTGAATTCCATAGGGTGTTATGGGCATTAAAGTCCCCAACAATAATATATGTGTCGTGGTAATTGGTTTATTAAATTTTGGATTTCATTTGCAGCTATTAATTTATTTGGAGATAGATAAATGTTACATAACGACATCTGTGTTGGAAAAAGTTAATTTTCTGTGATTGTATTGAATTTTAGCATAAGACTGCAACACCTCCACTAGCTATTTGGTCGTGTTTTCTGTCCTTTCTTCAAATGTTGTATCCTTTTAACTTGAATGTTTTGTTTTCTTGTAGTCTGGTTTCTTGTATGCATATCAAATATGGGTTGTGTTCTTGTATTATAACTTGGAGTTCTGCCCTATGTGCCTGTAATTCGTTATTGTTCCACTGAGTAATTACTGCCATTTGGTTATTACTAATATTTTGTTTTAATGATTATTTATAATTATTGCTGCAAGTTTTCATTTAGTTTAATCTCTTCAAGTAGTTGTATTTTTAGTTTTGTTGTTATACGGGTTATACTACCTTTCAAAGATTTGATGTTGTTTAACATGTTTATTAAATTAATTGTGTGTACGGGGAGTTCCTTTGCTAGTTGTAAATATTAATTGGTTCCATATTTACCATTTCATCCTGAATTTTCGCTAGCTGTTCATCTAGTGATTGTTGCCGTTGCCTGACAGGGCTTTGTGATCTCGATCTTGTTCCTGATTTTTTCAGTTTTTTTTGCGGGTTGTTTAAATTTCGGTTTGGGTATGTTTGATATTCCTGTTTCGTTATTATTTGTTGCTTCTTCTGGCATATAATTTTGTTCGGTAATTTTTCGTAAGGTTCCTGTGTTATTTAATAATTAGTTTCGGTTGTGATTTTGTGCTTTTTAGATTGATTTTCATCTATGTCCGTATTATTATTATTAGTTTCTGAATCTACAGGCGCTGGTCTTTTAATTGGTATTTTTTGGAAGTTTTGAGTGATCTGGGTGCATTGAGTGTTGTTTGCATATAGGATTCGCACTTGGAGTACGGGTGGCCTACCTGATTACAAAGATGTATTATCATAGGTAAATAATATGCTGGCTTGTATATTGTTACTTTTATGTGATATGAATAACTGTCTTCTGAAGCTACAGATATGAGAATAGGCGTCTTCCTGAATTCCGACTCATAGAAAGTGTCAAGAGATTTAAACCAACATTACAAGGTATTTCATCGTTACTTGCCTATATCCTGAATATAAACCCTACTATATAACTTCGTAGGTATATATCCTACTGCATTTTAAAATATTTTTTTCACCATTTATTATTAGTTCATAAATAAACTTTTTGCGAAACGTGCTGAACGTTCACGGATAACTAGCGGCACATATTGCACGCCAAAATAACTAGCGACACACTACAAGTAGTGACAATATCACTACACTGTTTCGCAAATACATCAACGTATATATAGTCACCTGTACTAATTACCGTTAGGCGAATAAAAACGTACAACTGACTAGATATCATTATACCTGATACAAATATGATCCAATCTACTCCTATATACGCAAACAAGGCGGCAAAACCTAAACAACCAATAGCTCAAAACTTCCCTTCAAAGGAACAAGCAATATTACTGAATACGATCGACAATTTATCCATTAAAGACTATATAATAACCAAATAAGAACCAAAAAATATCCAATTTGTGTCAAAAATCTCGAACAACCGAATATGCATATGTTTATCAAGTAAAGAGATCGTCAACAACTTCCTAGAAAACCACAAAACTATCAGAATCCTCGAACATGAAATTGAAATAAGACTACTAGCCAATGTCTGGCCATCAATCCCTCATCAATTCATAGAGCAGATATTAATACAAAAAGGATAAACCTTTAAGGGATTATAATGCAGCTAAAGTAAGTCAAAAAGTATTAATCCGCAAATAAATAGCCAAAAATCAGCTGAATGTCATGAGAATATTTTGGAAAATTAAAAATGCATATGAGAAGCCCTCTTACAGATAAACGAAAAATCAGTAAATTAGTTTATCTATATCTCGGAAACTGTTGAGAATTGGACTTTGCGCATTAGGACTTCTTGACTTACTTTTAGCTGTATTATCATCCCTCATGCCTGGACGGATCCTGGGCTAATACTATTTGGGGGCCCTGGGCTAATACTGTCTGGGGGCCATGAGTTAATACTGTTTAGGGGGCTAGCTAATTAATCATCTAACCGCCAGTTTGTCAAAATTCTTTGTAATGTTTTTTTAGTGCAGCATGGTGTGTTGTTTGAGGTATATTCAGTGAAAAAAGTAGGAAAATTAGATTTTATTGCAATCATTATGAATAGCAAAGGTTACCGTGATATTTGAAAAGCAAATTTAAAGCCATGTGCATTTTAATTGCATACATAAGAACAATCCAACAAATAATTAGCGTCTTGTAAGGGAATGGCTATTGTATAATATTTACTAAATAAGTTCAATAAAAAAACCTGGTTTAGGAAATTAATTGGCATACCTGCCTATTTTTTGATTTTACTCAGTTTCAAGGTTCTTCATTGCTAATTTCTAATATTTTTTTCCTCAAAATTGTACAAACTTTTCGTGTATTTTAAGTGTCATATTTTTATATGGGCGTCATAAAACGAAATTTGAAAAATGTTTCAATAAGTAGTTATTACTTACCTAAAAATAACCAAATTATTTTCTTTAATTGTATTTTTGTTATTTCATTAATCAGTATTTGAATCAATAAATTTTATAATTGTTGTTTAAAACAAATGAATATAGATGAGTAACATATCGCACGAAAGCTAAAAAAATCTATTTTCAATGGAAGACAATAAAAACGTGCTCTAATGTAAATCAAAGTGCAGTATTATTTCACATTTGATGTAATTCGCAAAAATAGAAAACTGTCAAATTTACATTTTTGTCTATATCTACTTACCTAGTGACCTATACATTTTTGTCAAATAACGATACACCAATAAAATGGTTTTCGCAATGGGGCAATTTAATCGACTGTTAAGGCTGATTATACAAATATAAAAAATATGGTACATGGTACTTTTTGTTTTGTCTAATTTCCAGTGTCCAGCATTGACTTCTATGAAATCTGGTCACTTTAAATTTGATCATCGATGCAGGACGTTAATACAATGTATCGAATTGTCGCTGACTGCTGCACGGGTTATACCGATTGCCCGCAGCAAGGGACCCTTTGTATCTGCGAGGCCCTGGTTAAAGCCCATGCCTAAATCCGCTCCTGCTCTCATGAAAGTTTGTTCCATGAGTACTTTTACACCGCGTGTACTAAACAATTAGTCTGCATACCAAGTTACGTAACAAAATGGCGACGAATTGTGTAAACACTGTATCAATCATTTGGTGCGTAATTGGTACACATTTTTGGTACATTTAAAGATAGATGTACCAGACCTTACTCATGCACGGTTTGAACAGCAAGAGTACCAGAGTGATTTTTCTGCCATCTATGACTACGTTTAATTCAATTAAATTTTGTACTATCATTTAGGGAAATTGTGTAAGTTTAGTAATATGTATTCACAATTTTAATAGTGCGGCGATGTAAATTACTTAGAATCACAACTATTTTTCCTTATTAAGTAATTTTAGGTTAGGGTGACTGTGACAGTTGAATGCAAACGCGTGTAACGTACCAAAATATTTAGTATGTTTATTTAGATACCGGCGTAAACTAAGATATATTTTAGTCTACACTTGGTCCGCGTACCAGAATACTACGCACGGTGTAAACATTGTCCATAAGTACAGAAACATCATATATACTATATATGTCATGAGACCTGTAATGTGTACTATTATTCATCTTGGTACTGTTTGACGGAATACTATTTATTTTATTGTTTGTATTAAGATTTATTGTTGTTAATAACTGTTATCATTTTATATTATAAAAAATTATTTTTGTAAATAATAGATACCCTCTATAATTAGGATTTTTATCTTGTAGAGTGGTAGTAAATAAATAAAATGGTTCCGTTTAACGCTGATTCGTTTAGTACTTTATTTTCTACAAACTATTATTTTTCACTTTGTTTTATCGTATTCTAAAGACTTTAAAACTAGCTATCTTTCAAAATTCGGATAATTTAAAATTTGAGTGCAATACAAAAACCTATATACTTACATTGTGATGGTCGATAAAAGTACATTTCAGAAGGAGAAATTTCAGGACTACTTTGCTAAAGCGTTTCCTACTGTTTCATTTAAAAATCCCGAAAGTTTGATAGCAGAAAAAATTAATAAAAACTCTTAAATATATTAATTTGTTTACAGCTTACTTTATCAAAAACAGAACGTAAAAGAAACGTAAATAATTTATACAACAAAATAAGTATCAAACAATTACAAGAAGCATATCCAACAATACCTTGGATGCATTATTTAAACAGCATGGTCTACTCACTGGTTAACTTAACACAGAATCAAACTTTAATATTTACAGTACCAAAATATGTGAAAGAAATAGAAAGAATAATTCAAGACACTCCAAAACGAGTTCTAGCTAACTATATAATATGGCGAGTAGTTGGAGAATCTATTCCATATTTATCCAAAGAGTATTATAAATTTCTTGATGAATTTGTGAAAATTAAGTCAGGAATTAAAAGCCAACCGCCGAGAGAAAGAAAATGTGCTGGGCGTACATTGAATATAGGAATGAGTGCTTTATTTGCGAGAAAATATTTTAACAAGGAAGCGAAAAACGATATGGCCAAATTGGTTAAAACCATACAAATAGAATTTAAAAATAATTTAGAAAATGTAAACTGGATGGACAACATCACTAGGAAGATCGCATTAAAAAAGATTGATGCAGTTTATGCACATATTGCATATCCAGACGAATTAATGGATGACAATAAGCTTATCGAATATTATAAAAATGTACGATTTCGTAGGTGTTAGTTATAGCCAGTTGCACCAACAAGGCTTAAATATTAAGCTAGGCTTAAACAAAAAATGCAAATCGAAATTTTGACAGCAATATATTATAATTATTTTGGCATTTCATTCCGATGCAATTTAAGCCGGATTTAATATTTAAGTTACGTTGGTGTTAATAGTAGTTAAAAGAAACAATTTGGTGACTTAATTCAATGTTTTGGTGGAGGAAATGAGACTGAATCAGGCAAATGACGAATCGGTCGATAATTTTTACTGGATACTGGGTGCTGTAGGTGCGTCTGTGTGAACATATCTGGGGATGCTCGGTTAAGTGTGTACCTCTATAATGTCTAATGAATGCAGTGCTTGTACCTGCGTTGGTTGACGTACTGAAGTGAATGTTGGGCATGAATTGAAAAACCATGAAAGACGAGTGACTACCGTGAAAATAAGGTATTCACATGTTAGAAGGAGTCAATGGAGAAATGATTTAGGATAACTGAACGGTTTATGAAACTTATACAGGCTGCTCATTTTAAATTGGCCCGCATTGCTATCTAGAAAACTAAAAGCTACTAAGAAGTTTAAATAATGTAAGTGTGTGTGTGTGTGTGTGTGTGTGTGTGTGTGTGTGTGTGTGTGTGTGTGTGTGTGTGTGTGTGTGTGTGTGTGTGTGTGTATGTAAGTGTGTGCGCGTGCGTGCGTGCATGCGTGCGCGCGTTTGTGTGTGCGTGTATGTGTGTGTTGACATTTAATAATAAAGATCAATTATCGAAGTAAAATATTCACTTATTTCTTTCATATTTAAATGAAGTTAATAAAAAAACTTTGTATTGCGAGGGTATAAAAATAATATACAATTGGTTTCAGAGTTAAATACTCTAGCGAATAAGCAAATACAAAATATAAGTTTATATTTAAAATGAAAAATCTGACGAGGCCAGCACATTATCTTCCATCAGTTCTATGTATTTGTAGAAATTCAACACAGAAAGTTCCTTGCAAAAGATTCTTCATTTCTTGTAACTTACCTTCCGGCAGTTGTATGTATTTTATACAAATTTTAGTAACTTTGTTACACAATTAGGGTGATTATATCTCCACTGTTCACTACTCGAAAAGTTGCATGTGCAGTCACAGCAAAAGTTTGTCCCAAATCAATATTTTTTCTTGCGTCTGCTACTCTGGAAAATGTCATTCACATTAAGCTACTTTGAAACTGCTTGCAGCATTCTAAATTTTTGTACTGCTGCACAATAGAATTCACACTTCGCTTGAGTAGCGCAGTTTTTTTTTTCTTAATTTCCTACGCAGCAAATGTATCTGTGTGTGACTGGTGTGGACGAAACGAAAGAAGTATGCTTTGGCAGAAAGATATTTGGTTTTACTTAGACAAAAATGTGTGGTCTCAAGAATGTATTAGGCTTGTGTTAACCCACTTTGCGAAAAACATCATAATTTTATGTATGAATACGAGTATTACATTTTAAATTTTGATTATTCCAGTTTACAATACAAGAAGAATTATACTTTGAAACCGTGTTAAATTTAAAATTATTAGGAAACAAGCGATACATTCTAGAAACTCTACAACCATACAATAAAACTAAATGGAGTAATCGTTTATCTGCAGCAAATGTAAACGCATATTATAAAGGACTAGAAGTCAGTATAGGTATAGTGTAAAACTTCATACAATATCTTAATTTCATTCTATGTATTTGTTTTTAGAATTACCTGCTGGTATACTGCAAGATGAATTATTTTCAAATGATCGTCCCAAATACATGAACTATGGAGGTATTGGTTCCATTGTTGGTCATGAGATCACACATGGATTTGATAATTTTGGAAGAAAATTTGATAACAACGGTAATCTATTAAATTGGTGGGAGGACAGTACAAAAGAAGCTTTTAAGAAGAAAGCTAAGTGTATTGCAGATCAATATGGGAACTTCACTACAGGAAACTTAACAGTAAATATTTTACATTCACAATTATACAACTTTCGGCCGTATTTATTTTTAAAAAATTTCGACGCCTATGCTTAAATATATTTATTAAGTATGTGTAATGTACTAGAATGACACATATTATGAGACAGATTTTCATTTCGATACAGTTTATCATTATGATACAGATACATTTTATAACCAATTATTTATTGGTTTATAGTTTATTTTTTATTATGAATAGTCATAGCAAAATTAACGTATGTAATTTATGTACATTCACTATTAATACACTTGCATGCAACTTAATGCTCGTGTATTACCTAATAGCTACAATCAATAGAAATGGCGGTAGATAATAGTGCAGAAGTAAACGACAGTGCTAAAAAAACGTGTAAAATATGTAAACGTTGTGCGTTACCAAATGCAATGACGTGCTCTATATATGAGAGTATATTACATTTGAATTGTTGTACAAAAAAGAACTACGTTATGAGTGATAATAAAATAAAATGTGATACAGTTGACAATTTCATTGATGTAAGTGATCATCTTGGCCCTTATTTAAGTGCTATGCGTATTGTAATCATATATTTTAAAAAATCTTTTAACTTAAAATAATAATAACAAATAAATGAAGTATTTTGAACGACAGAGAAACTATAATATCTTTGTTAAAAAAACAATTAAAATACTTCACCAGTAATTCTGTCGGCATGACTATATATACAAATCTTGTAACTTGTTACAAACAATAAGTACGCAAACTAATGTTAATTTAGCTAATATAGTGACATCTTTCAATAAATCTCCTACAAGTGCTGGAGAGGCAGGCGTGGCCACGAGCGGGGCTAATAATAATCAAAAACTGTCAAACGATGAAAACAAACCGTAATATTAAAAACAATAAATTACGTGATAATAAAGCAAATAAAGCAGTGAAAGAAATGGAAACGCGGCCTAATATTTTTTGTGATCCTAGAATTATTGTACGTGACATCGTGACGGTAGAAATAGTAATAAAAATAAGAGCAATACTACAAGTGTTGTAGGTAATGTCACAAACTTGACCTCTATAGGAACAACTCCACAAAAGGCATTTGTTTTTGCATCCCGAATAAAACCAAGAATAAGTATTTCAGATCTTCTTTCTTTTCTTAAACCAGATTTTCCAAAAGTGGACGCTTAGGATCTGCAGTCTAAATATCAGTAACATTTCATGTCATTGAAAATCATAATAAATCTTAGCAATTTCGAAGAAATTACGGAGCATACATTGCTCGGTTTTTTCAACGACGCAGCAATCATCAAATACCAACGTAACATCTGACTCAGTTTGAAAAACCATCGCCCATTCGAATTGTTCATCAGAACATTTAGTGTATACGCAACAAAATTGAAGAACTTTAGATTTTCTTATCATCGCATCCATGCGACATTTTTTGTCTTTCAGGACACTAGCTTCGATAAAATGAGATCTCATCCTATACTTTTAAAGACTTACATTTAGTTATTATCTACTGTAACAACATATTTAATTATGACAACGTAAATTTCATTACAGACTTTAACGTTGAGCGTACATTTGAATTTTGTGCTTTAAAGTTTACAATTATTAATATAAACGAAGACGGATTTGTGAAAAATTCACAGACCCCAGCGGGATTCGAACCCACGGCCTCCCAATTTCTAGTCGGGCGATCTGCCAACTGAGTTACAGGATCCCACTGAAGTTCGTAAATTTTTCACATATCACAAGCACGTTGGATACGAGAACTGTCTTCCACATGAAGTATCGTTACCCGTACAACAGCGAGACATCACCCGTAGTAGTGAATAAGCACTACAGTATTATATATGAAAGAGGACTGTTTAGGTGTAATGCAACAGTGAAATTTTTGTAACTTATAGTTATCATCAAATGTATTGGAGCGCCCGACTAGAAATTGGGAGGCCGTGGGTTCGAATCCCGCTGGGGTCCGTTAATTTTTCACAAATCCGTCTTCGTATATATTAATAATACATTTGATGGTAACTATAAGTTACAGAAATTTCGTTGTTGCATTACACCCAAACAGTCCTCTTTCATTATCAATTATATTTTATTTGTTTACAGATCGCCTAGTTCAAATATATCCGAATTTTTAAAACATTTGGATGTGTTTGTGAAAAATTATAACGCAGGATAGTAAGTCAAATATATTTATCCTAGGTGATTTTAATATCGACTTTTTAAAGGATGGTACAGATAAAAAATTATCTTTAGATGCAAGCGTATATTTAGTAATAGAAAATCAAATGTTGATAATATATTTACTAATTTAAATAGTAACGTTTATAAAGTCACTCTTATAAACAAAAATATTTCTGATCATTCTGCTCAAAGTATCTGTATTAACAATGAAACTCCTAACACTGTCAACAATAATTCAAAAGCTATAGTGAATGTTCATTTAACTTTTATCTCGAATACTTTCATCGATATTTCTGAATCCCGTTACTGAAGATGAGTTAACATCCCTAATCTTATCTTTCTTTCTAGACTTGATGAAATTTAGAACAATTTACTGCAAAGTTGTTATGAAATAATAACTGCTCCTTTATGTTATTGTATTAATTTGTCTTTATTAGAAGGTAAATTTCCAGATCTTCTAAAACATGTTAAAGTTATAGCTTTGTATAGAAACGGAGACAAAGAATTGGTGTCTAATTATAGACCAATAACATTGGTTTCTACATTTCATAAAATTTATGAAAAAGTAATGTTGTTAACAATTATTTTATTTGTAGAAGTGAATAAGCTACTAATTGGAGAGTAACACGGCTTCCGAAAGGGACTGAGCACAACATTCGCGTCAGTGAATTTTTTCGACCTTGTTTATAACGCAGTTGACAAAAGTAATAATATATATGGACTTTTTATTGATTTGTCAAAAGCATTTGATTATGTAAATCATAGTACTATTATAGAAATTTTAAATTTGTATGGCTTAAGAGGTATAGTTATGTTTTACGATAATCAAACTTCAGATTCTCAGAATGTACCCCAAGGCTCTACACTTGGCCCTATATTGTTCTTATTATATATTAATGGCATAAAAAAGTTTTGGGATCG
This sequence comes from Harpalus rubripes, assembly GCA_963082715.1. Classification (NCBI taxonomy): domain Eukaryota; kingdom Metazoa; phylum Arthropoda; class Insecta; order Coleoptera; family Carabidae; genus Harpalus; species Harpalus rubripes. Next base: position 22,270,416 of record OY720455.1, read on the forward strand.
CACAACTTTGTTGTCTATGCAGATGACGTAACTATTTTATTATCTGATACTAATGAAATATCAAAAATAGCCACAAGTTTCTCGTCTTGGTTTGCTTCTTTAATTTCATTTAAATATTAATAAATCTTCTGTTATAAGCTGCTCAAACAGAAGAAAGATGAAGAAATGTCAATTTTTTGTAATGGTCAACCGTTACCTCAAGTACCATGTACTTAAAGTTTTGGGCCTTAATATCTATGAAAATTTAGCATGAGATCAGCATACTAATATCATGTGAAATACTCTTGCCTCTTTGTGTTACCTTATTTAGAGACTAAGATTATTTCTGATGTATTTACTCTAAACTTTTTATTTTGGTAAATTTCATTCCTCGGTATAATTATCTGGGGGTGCTCTCCCAGGGCAAATCGCATTTTTAAACTATTAAAACTGCAGTACGTAACATATATTAACTTGACAGAAGAGCTTCTTTTAAAGATATTTTTAAAAATGAAAATATTATAAACATCCCTTGCCTTTATATTTACATTGTTAACATATATTTACAATAAGAAAAATAATTTCAAGTCACATAGTGATATACACAATCATGATATTCGCGGTCTCACGGTAAAACAAACTTCACCGTTTCTAATATAAAGTTGAAAAAAACCAGAAATAATCCCAAATACTTTGAATAAAATTATTAGAAGAATCTGCCGCAAAATTAAAAGACATTAAATCAAAATTACAGTTTAAAGAAGGTTTAAAAACCTATATTTTTAATAAATGTTATTATAATATAGACGAATTTCTTAATGATAAACCTTAATTTTTAATAAATACATGTTTTTCTAAATATTGCACTTTTTACGTAATATATGTTTTTTCCTATGGGGGCCTGTTTCATAAAAGTTTCTAATAATATTAGTTAATAATTAGTCTAATAAAATAATATCAAACAAATATTTTTTGTTTCATATATATTTAAACATTACTCATATACTTATAAACATAAACTAATATTATTAGTGAATCCATATCTATGACAACCAAAAATTTATTATTATACTGTATTATGACAACATTTTGACATTATACTTTATTGAATTACAGTCTTTTGCGGTTTTGTGATTGATTAAAAAATGTCGAAAGCAGTTGGTAAAAGAGACGAGAAGAAAGTAAAAATATATTTTTTTATGAAAAATTTTCGGAAAAAATTTCTAAAGACTCAAAAAGAAAAACGTGGTGCGAAGTCAGAGACCACGTGGTGGCAATTGGACTCGTGTCCTCGCTCGTGTCTAATAATTTTTCCATCATCCGTCTAGCATACAGTATCTTTTATAGTGTATTCCTAAATTGAACCAAGTTAACCGCGGTTACTTTTTCAGTAACCGTTTGTGTTTTCGGAACGCGGTTACTGAAAGCTGATAACTTTTCTGTAACCACACTAACCGCGCTAGATCGGTGGGTGTGGTGTAGGTAGTTCCCTTAATAAGTAGTAATCAAAAATCAAGTTAATGTTTTGTTTGATAAATATATTTGCAATGAATTGGAATTTGAAAAGTTTCTTAAATTTTTTATCTAAATTATTTACAAATTTACAGGAGTGGTAAAAGTATAGTGTATTCGAGATTAAGGGTATTGCTCGGATGATTTACATCAGTCGCCTACAGCTTGTGACGCAAACGTTATCTTCGGCAATAATGAGTACACTATAATCCCTCGTATAATAATATACTATAATATGATGTTAGTGTTGCCAGGTCATCGTATTAAAAATCCCCTAACAAGGACTCATTTTCCCCCTAGATTACAAAAAAAACCCAAAAATATATTTTAATTTTTTTATATTAATTATAAATTGAACATTAGGTTTGTTCATTTCGCTGCCTTGCATCTACGGTTTACTGCCATGCCCATATACTTTGTATGGAGGCGGCAATAAACCGTAGACGCAAAGTAACGAAACGAACAGACCTAATATAAGAGTACTGGATTTAATTTCAATAATATCTTGAGCTAATAAAATTGCTACAGAAACAATGCTAGTGAAGTGAACACAAGATATACAGACAGAAATAGCCTTCACCATTCGGACTTTCCGAATATACAACATCTGAGTGTTTGGTTTGACCTTGGCGCAAATTATTGGCGACTGAAATGTCCTATAGAGGCGCTGCATTTATTTAAGATGGCCGACTTAGTTGGTAATTTTTGTACTTTTCCTGCAGTGTGATTAGCTGCCATTACCAATTCGGAGGGTTTGCAAGTTTACCGCTTGGTGGCTACAGGTTAATTTCAGTCGCGAATACTACCCGAGATAAATATATTTGTTTTCACTTTCTTCGAAATTCGAACAGTCAGCGGTGACATCTTTATTCCAAAAAGTAAGATAATAATTTATTAGAAATAAACTTGGAGAATAACAGTCTGATGATATTTGGACAATAATTTTAATTACATAACCGACGTTTCGGCAGCCAATCTGCCTTCTTCAGGGGAAATGTAAATCTTAATTAAATGGATTTTGAACAATACAAGTTACATTTGTATTAAGTCTTATAATAAAATAAGACAATACAAATGTAACTTGTATTGTTCAAAATCCATTAATAATTATAATAAAATAAGACTTAATACAAATGTAACTTGTATTGTTCAAAATCCATTTAATTAAGATTTACATTTCCCCTGAGGAAGGCAGATTGGCTGCCGAAACGTCGGTTATGTAATAAAATTATTGTCCAAATATCATCAGACTGTTATTCTCCTAGTTTCTTTCTAATTTATTTATCCAGTCGAGGAATTCCGTTACCATAATAATTTATATTTATTTAAGGGCAATGACCAAGGGATATGTCACCGTCACCCTTTGTTGAGTTACTTTTTTACCCAATAACAAAAACAAAACCCTATAAATAACTCTTTAAATAATAAAACCCCTAAACTGCCCTCTAAAGTCAAAAAATACCCCAAAATTTAGGGGGAAAACTCCTAACTTGGGAACACTGTATGATGTTACTACTCATCACGTTTAATAAGGATCGTGACTGCCTGGTTTACAAAAGAAACGAAATCACTAGTTTCAATCAATATATTAATAAAATAATTCAATATGACGTGTCGACTGTACTGCAACCTTCTTCATGGAAACTATTCACTGTTCATTCTCTGAAGATGGCCGCAGTACAGCCAAAACGTCGGATTGAATTATTTTATTAATAAATTGACTGAAACCAGTGATTTTGTTTCTATTTGAATAATAAGATTTGTGACTTTTAAATACCAAACCGTTGAAACTTTTCAAATGACAAACGTCTAACTAACTAGCTGTATACCAAATCCTAATCTTACGTAAGTAGAACTTAAAATTTAGATTTTCAACAAAATTCGATTTAAAGTGAAGCTTAAGTTTAATTGAACCTTGGTGAAGTTGGACTTAAGATTATATTGGTGCAAAGGGACATTAGAAACTCTAAAATGGATTAACAGCATATAGAACACCTAAATAGTGGTGGATATAATATTATGTTCAACACAGAAATATTTGCAATCAACGATAACTTAGACGAGCATATAAACATGCGGGCTCTGTAGCAACCCAAGATTAAACTCAAAGAAAACGACGAAATAATTTTACTTCTTTTCAATATACTTCTTGTACCGCTACACCCACTTTTTTCCTTCTATAATAGATATCTACTATGTTTTCTTTATTTTTAGTTAAATGGAGAGCTTACTCAGAATGAAAACATAGCAGACAACGGGGGCGTTAAGATCGCTTACCGTGCATATGAACGCTGGGCCAAACTAAACGATCCTGAGCCTTCTCTTCCGGGATTACCTTTCACCCCTAGACAGATGTATTGGATTAGTTTTGCAACTGTCTGGTGCTCGAAATACAGGCAGGAGGATCTAGAAAATCTTCTACTTACTGATAACCATTCTCCCGGTGAATTTCGAGTAAATGGTGTAGTGAGTAATCAACAGGACTTTGCAAAAGATTTTGAATGTCTAAAAGGGTCACCTATGAATCCTGAAAAGAAATGTACTGTGTGGTAGAATAAAGTTTTTGCAAACATATTTTAATTTTATCATTCATATTGGTAATACGAAATATTTTACCGTTTCCAATCAAGAGATGAGAAGCGATGGTTGTAGTGAATTGAAAACCTATTGCGTATATGGAAATACTGGTGCGCTGTGAATCGAATACTTACTGGCTTATTAGTTATTTTTAATCAAATTTGTAATAATATTAAGAACTTTGCTATATTTTTTCATTTCTTTATAATTTATACTTGCATTTTTAAAAATCTCATATAACATTTTATTATTTAATTTTAAACTTTGTATTTTTGGAATTATTTTCTAAAAATCATTTTAATTTTTTAATACGAGTAAATTGCTGTAGAGCAAATTAATTTAAGCAAGAATAATATATATAGTAAAAATTTAATGAATTATGTTACAAATATTAGTAAATTACATAAAGAGAATTGTAAGAAAAATATTACATGCGACTGAAAAAATTGTGCACGAGCCTTGACGAGATTGGCGAGTGCAGTAATTTTACTAGAAATGTAATTGCCTTACAATTTGAGTTGTGTATTGTATTTTATATACGACTTTAATTTAATAATAACAATAAGTACAGGAAACGAAAAATTTTATTTACAAAAAAACACGAAATTTAAAACGTTACAGAAAATACTTATTTTTGAATATAATTTATAGTAGAATTATGAAAATTTTTAATAACAAAAGGTGCTCCAGTGTTTTCTATGGATATTCTAGACACTGCGTTCTATATTCGTTACTTCTGTGGTGTAGTGTTTAATTTCTTGGTTTCCGAAGAAAGCCCGCTTAAATAAAAAAAGTACCAGAGGAAATGCCAGATAGCGATAATCAATCCGAAAGTGTTTCAGGGTTAAAACCGGCAAAAGCCTATTCTAGGTAAAGACAATTGTGAGGACTTAAGGTGCATTCACAAATGAAAATTAGGTTTATGGTTTTTGTAAGTAAGTCATTCATAAATGTAAGTTTAAATTAATATATACAGACATCTGTGTAGATGCTACAAAAACAAGATTAAAATATCAGTAGAGCAGTACTCAACAAGAAACCTGTGAGCCGTGAAACTGTCATTCGTTTGGCATTATTGGTTATATTTCAGCAATTAAGTTATGACAGTCTCCATGTTCTTCTCGCATTTGTTTAAAAAGTCGAATCCACCAAGTGGATACTAAATGACGTCAAACTAAAAACCTAAAATTTGGACCTTGCAATGTTTCGCTTTATGATTTGGATTTAGAAACCCTAAATTCTGAAGTGTGAATGGAGTCATTACATAATATGCGACCAAACTCTTTAAATCTAAAGTATAAACCATAAATTTAAACCTAATTTTAATTTGTGAATGCAGCTTTAGAACTAATCAATAGAGTCGAAACAGTAAATCAAGGAATATACGAAGACGTTGGATCTACCATACTCTCTATAAGAAACGAAATAAAACAAAAATTAGATAAAATGACAAAATTAGACATTATAGAACCCATCACGGAACCAACCATAGCTGTTTCACCAATGGTTGTGTGTCAACAAAACAACAAATTTCGAATATGTATAGAGCCATCCCAGTTAAATAAAAATGTAAAACGAAGATACTACCCACTCAGCACACTTGAAGATATATATATATATATATATATATATATATATATATATATATATATATATATATATATATATATATATATATATACATCTCTCTATCAATTTGACTTCCATACAAAGAAACATTCATTTGGCGTCTATGGGAAATACTGGTCCTAGGGGATTAATTTTTCATGTATATAGAATAATTTGCCTTACCTAATAATGTGGGCATAAGGAAATTTGGAAAAATTTATATTTAAAGAAAACGATATACACGAACAATTTGGCGTCCGTACTTAATCCGTGTTTTTGCCGTCCGGCGTATATTTTTATAGGTCTTACCGACAATTTGGCGTCAAAAATAAATATACATATACAAACAGGTATCAATCGGGCATCCTACACTGTTGCCATATATTTTTTCAAATGCACCGACATGGAATATCATTAACATGTGTTACAAATTTTTTTGTGAAAAAATTAAATGGACAATACTCTCGCTTTACTTATTTAAGTATTAAGGTCAGTAAGTGCTTCCTACCGGTTGAGGATGATTTTGGATATCGAGACAAGTCAAGACCTCTAATACATCCGATACCAGTAGAAAAGCACTTACTGGCCGCAATGCTTATTACGTTTTTTGCATGATCGACGGACATAACAAAATTTTAAAAAATAAGATTTGAAAATTATTTTGACATTAAAAATTTTAGTTGTAAGATTTAACCATTGTTTTTTTACATCGCCTCCGCCTCCTGGAAAGCAATTCTTGAAAAATGAGATGTTAGTGAGATTTGACAGAATTGATAAAAACGTCACGTGACTTACATGTCACGTAGTGAGATTTTTTTGTTTAATTCTTGAAATAATTTTGTCGTGTCACTACTTCACATTTCATCTCACTACGTGGAAAATTATCTCTCCACCAATTTGGTGGTGAGAATCAATGTCACTCGTTAATGTTAAATGGAAATATACTTAACACTCAATTATATTATTATTATTAATTAATATTACAAATAAAATAATAACAAATATATCATAGTTGACGAAAAAGGAGTAGGTGCTGCTTTAATGCATATGGAAAATACAAAAATTACTTTTCGAACCAAATTTTTGAAATATTTCGGCTGAATAAAAATTTAGTGGATCAGTTGGGTGACAATTTAAACCAACCAACCAACTCATAGATCAGCATTAGGGATTAAAAAAAAATAACTAAATACTCTGCGTTTTTTGATTTGTGGGTATCCAGCTTGGTGTTGGAAATGATATACATTTAGCTATTATAACTACAACCTATTAATATTTTACATGTACTTATAACGGCAATAATAATAATAAATAGTTAATATAGAAAATTTAGCTATATGTTAGTCACTCCTAAGTATAAGGGCGGAGAAAATTAGACCTACGGTCTGCCTACCACAGATCACTACACTACGCACAAGGACTAGGGACTCAAAATTCAATAAATCTAGAAAAAGTAGTTACGAATGGCAACATTATCAATACCAGCTAAAATAAGAATATCACGGCAAATATGTAAAGGCGATCAAAGAAGAGTGCAATGTCAATGTCAAAAATCACACTTTTATGTCAAATTTTTCACGTGCTAAATCATGGCCATTTAGATAGGTTTGTTTCGGGAATTAAAAAAGTGAGAAAATATGGAATGAGATGAGAGTGAGATGAAATTTTATGTCACCTTGTGAGAAAATTGTCATATTTCAAGAATCGGTATTCTGGTCCGTAAGTGATTCACATCACTTACGAATTAGTAATTTGTAAATAAAACTTACTGCCTTGGAAATCCTATCGGTAAATATAAAAAAACACCGATCGTGCAAATAGTTATTTGCTACAAGGGATGTAGACAATTTACCATTCGAGGACGACTTTGCGCCCGAGTGATAGTGGTTTTTCCACTCCCAAAGGTTTATTTTTCAACTGTTTATTTTTAATGCCAGATATGACAATGAATACCATTGAATATTGACGCACTGAAAAAAAGAAGGAAAAAAACGCTGTGTCACATTTAACACGTCAATGGTAACCTTTAAGTGGAAATAATTATGAAATGAGGCAAATTTGAAAGAAATTATATTCAAAATCATAAATTATAAGAATGAAAAAATAATATTTGACACGTTTAAAATATCTAACCGTTAGTATTTAACAAAGAGAGAGGTAATGCCAGCTGCGCAGGGAAGTAAGGAAAATACTTACATTCCATCGCTAACATAAACCGATAACTTGTTTGTAAAATAACCATACATCCCTACAAACAATGTCCTATATATCTTACTTACGATATCGGTAGTGGGAAAAAGTATATTGAACCTGCTTATGAATTCTATAATTAACATTGATTAATCTTTAACATTCATGTCCAATATAGAGCTAGTGGCCCATTTTCATTTATACAACGAAAATTGAAACAATGAAGGAACAAGATGTTTCAAAATTAACGCGAAATAAACTTCGAAACTTGCAACGACTCATGAGACAAGTCTGTACTAAACTTCGTTGTATGGAAGAAAACAGGTTACTAGCTCTATATTAAATATAAATTTTTAAAGCTTAAACTACATTAATTGTTGTAGCAATAAGAAGATACAATTTAATTTCCTTAAACCACAGTATCTTCCATTCCAAATTTTTCCGAAAACTTATGTGACATGTTATAGTCGTCTAACATGCAAACAGAATTTTTCTTTTCGTAGCTGTTACAATAGGTGCGTTCAATGAAGTAAGCAAATGAAGAAAATGCTAGATAAGCAAACGAAACTTGTTGCTTAGTACATTGAACGGTTTGCTACTTATAACCATAAAATGTCAAGTACAACTGTGATCCAGAAATTTATACGGCTGTCAAATATAACATTGAGTATATTAGGTGTAACAAAATATTTTAAATTTAATAAAGTTATAAACACCCATTACAAAATTTTCAAATCCTTTTTGACATGTGGTTGACATAACGCACCATAAAATAAGATAGAAACAATACAACTTACCTGAATGTATGTATGATTTGTATTTCCCGCCATTATTTTTATAAGTTAGCAAGACGAGAGTCAGAACGCCGAGGACCCCGAAGGTACACGATGTCTTCCGGGTGGAAAATTAGACTCATTTTTTAAGATTTTTTTTAATCCTGGCAAAAACTATACCTAACTCACAAAACTCAAGTTCTTCTACTTGTTTTTTTAACTTATTTAAAAAACTAATATAAGGACCCGGGTTTTACGGGCGCTTGGAACATACTTTGTGCTGCTTCGGCGTCCTCTGCGTTTTGACGACTAGACTCTTCTGTTAGCAAGACATGCTTAAGATACTTGCGAGCATATTAAGCAAATGCTAGGCTAATTGAACCTAATGTCAAATAACGGATATATTTGATGGGTATATATTTTATGAGGTAATTGATATATTTAATAATCTAAACGTAGAAAAGTAAACAAAATTTTATTCTCTTTTTATAATTTTACAAAATATCTTCGATACAAAAATATATAAACTGAAAGCAACATGAAATAGCAGAAATTACATTGGGTAAACTTGTCTCTTGTCTTTAATTTCAGCCAATCAGAGATGTCAAAACTATTCCCTATGCTCCGCAATACTGAATAGCTTAAATGGAACAGGGCATAGGTTCCATACCTAAAAATTATTAAGTACAGATGTATTAACTTATACTAAATATATAGCATTTATAAGTAAATTACTATTATATTTTTTAATCAGATTAACTATTTGACTTGAATTATCTATGCATGAATAAAAACAGATTTTTTAATAAAAAGTATGGGTGACTAGAACTTAAACATACGTCGGCGGCGACGGTCACCATAATCTCCGACATATGTACAATATTTATATTAAACTTCAAATATGAATATAATGTATTAAATCCTCGAGCTACTTATTAACTTACTATTTTTTTTTCTTATAAACAATTAAAACTGTTGTATTTTTGAATATTTTATTATTGGTACCTAATGATTTATTAACGAACTGCGTCGAAATAAGTAAAATTTATATCAGCGTGTTCCTTCTAAAATAATTATCAATGTATGTATGTGATTTAATTTTGTAGATATTTATAAAATCATCACAGTAACAGGTGTATATTTATGTATAATTTAATTAAATGTTGATTGTATATGTATATTTAAAATGTCACATATATTTTTATTATATAAAAGATGTTTATTTTACTTTTACAGTTGCACCTAAACAACCAAAATCATTACTGCATTACAATAAACATTTATGTTTTGTATTTATTATTAAATTCACAAAATAATGTAAAGAGTTAAAAAAGAATAATATTTATGATTTTGTTCAATAATGGCTGCAGAATAAATCTTTCAAGATAATTTCCAATTCAATATTATACAGAAATTTTAAATTATCACAATTTGTTACCTTTATTCTTCAAATGTTTCACGTAAAATAAATTCGGTATAATACGCTTACGCTGATACCCACAACATACACTCGAGCTACACATGCCCCGTTGCCAAATGTAAGGACGCCAAATTGTTGGTGATTTTTTGTTTTCAATATACGATAGCGTATATCAAAGTGCGACGACAACGCCACACATGGAATTTCGATGAACTAAATATACGGATGTTAACAAGAAAACAGTCATTTGACGTCCAAAATTAAAATATGGAGGTAGACACCCCCCATCACGTAGATGCTAAAACTGTGAGAAAAACTGTTTTGTAATTTGGCGTCCATATTCGGACGTCAATTTACGAAGGACGTCATATTGTTGGGGATCTGGCAATGTACGGACGTTCGGTTGTTAGACTGATGTATATATATATATATATATATATATATATATATATATATATATATATATATATATATATATATATATATATAAACTCAAAATTAACCACCGAGTTACAGAATAGATCCCTTAAATCGTTATTAGGTAACCGTAAAGATAAAATAGATACTAACAAAAAATCCGATATTTATAAAATTAGTTGCAACGATTGTAATAAAGTTAATATAAAAGACAAATTGACACTCGGTTTAAAGAATATTTTTATCATCTAAAAAGCGGTAATCTAGAAAAATGTAGCGTATCTCAACATATGTTCATTAATAATCACAAAGTTAACAATTCCCATATTAAACTTTTAAAACATATTATATTTAGATGTATACGAGAGTTTAATAATAAATAAATATGAAAATAATTTGATGAACGCAGATCTTGGTCCCATACCACACTCAAAGCTTTTCGATTTAATACAAAGTTAAGTTTAATAACTCATTATTATTAGACGAAATTTATCTTAGTTTATAAGTGTACCTGTGACTCCGGTCCCTATATAATCCCAGTTCTCTCCCTTGTTTTTCAAAGTCGACATGTTGAGTAATCTTGACTACTCTGTTTAACTTTCCCTTGTTGTACTACTGATGATGAGAACTTAGTTCTAGAAATACGTATTTAGTTTTTATTAAAATTAATTTTAAGGTTAAGGGGTAATTTTATTAGTTTTAGTTACGAAGTATAAACTTCAAACAATTTAATAAATTGAATTGAATAGAATGGGAACTTATGAAATTGACGTCACATAGCGCAAATTCTCCCTTCCAGTACTACAGTCCCCATTGAATTGAGTTCTTGTGAGGTTAATACAAATGCGTTATATCTATCTCATTATCATTAGATCAATGAGCTTTCTCTCTCGCTGGGTATACTTTCCACTACTACTGCAACTATAGAAATAAATTATCTAGCTAATTCTTATAATTAATAATAATAATAATCAATTTATTTCCGTTGACACAAATACAATGTGTACAGAACAGATCAAAAAGTTATATACCAGTACATACAAAGCGTAAACAAAAAATATAAAAAGCATTGTACGTGTTACAAATTCAGATGTTTGTCAATAGTGTAATAGTAATTTACATTGCAAGGCCGTTACTCAGAACTTTACGGGCGTGCACGGTACCTAACGAGCGAGCGGAGCGAACTTGTTATCCGTGCGATATACTGCATCGTAATATAATACATTAAACTATTTGATCAAAATAGTGTTTGGAAACATGGAGAAGCAAAATAATGAATAAATAAATCTGTATATATGTTGTTATGGTTTTAGCAGCCCGTAAAAACTTTCTTTTCCACTAGAGACAGAGCTCTAATAAGACGTTTACGATTAAGTATAACGTAAAAACTATTTTGTAAAAAAAATTCTTTTTTGAAAGTATTAATGTTTCTAGCGTCTTTATTTTATATGGAAGTTTATTGAAAGTAATTAAGACTATTTTTTCTGGACTGTTTTTAACTACATTTAACTTGGTATTCGAGACATAGAAATTCTCTTTGTGTCTTGTATTATAAGTATGTTTGTCAAGAACTGGACTAAAGGAGCATTTATTTTTATAAACATAAATATAAAGTTCCAAAATAAAAATATCTTTTACTGTTAAAATTTTCAATTTCTTAAACATTGTGCGGCAAGATGCATTGAAACTTACTCCAGCCAAACAACGGACAATTCTCTTTTGACAGATAAAGACATTTTGACTAGCTTGCGAGGATCCCCAGAAGCACACTCCATATCGTAATCTGGATTCGACATAAGCATGATAATAAAGTAACAACTGCTTAAAGTATAAGAGCTCTTTCAGGTAACGTATTTGGTAACAAATAGTACTTAATTTACCAATAAGTTCATTACAATACGGATTCCAATTTAGATTTTGGTGATTAACAATCCTAGTACCTTGTCAGTTTCACTATATGTTTTTGTGTTTTCACCAAATAGCATGCTAACTTTTTGCAAATTGTAATTTTGGTAGTTGCGAGAATGAAGAGTTTTAGTTTTATCATCGTTAAGATACAATTTATTTATATCAAATCATGTATTTACAGAATTAATGTTCGTATTACACTTATGAGTTACATCATTAGTATCTTTACCCGACAAAATTAAACTTGTATCATCGGCATATAATATCGGAAAACAGTCGTTCGTTAAAGCAGTTGTTAGATTATTAACATAAATTATGAATAAAACAAGTGCTAAGATAGTATCTTCCGGCAGACCCACGCTAATGTTTAGTACTTGAGACTTTATAGTTTGATTCTTAGAGAAATGATCACTATATTTAAGAGCAACGTATTGGTGCCTACTATTTAAAAAGCTCGCATTCCAGGTGAGAGAAACCCCACGTATACCGTATTGTTTCACTTTAGTTAATAAAAGAAAGTGATCAACACAGGCGCCTGCTTTACTGAGATCGCAAAAAATTCCCACTGGGCATTCCCCTTTAGGTAAAAAGTGTATAATATTATTACATAGACAGTGCAAAGCATTCGAGATTGACCTATGAGCTCTCAAACCAAATTGTTTATCACTAGTAATGTAATGTTTATTTAAGAAATATTCAAGTTTTGTAAAACACAATATTCAAATTTTTTGGAGAAACTGGAAGTTAGAGCTATTGGTCTATAGTTGTCTAGTTTGCTTTTATCGTCTCTTTTATGCAGAGGAATTATTTTATTTATTTTTAGTTTATCAGGAAAAATGCCTGATACAAAAGAAATATTAATTATATGCGTAAGAAGTACAACAATAAAGTGAGCAGCTGTTTTTAAAATAAAACTGGGTATTTCATCTGGACCCGTAGATGTTTTAGATTTCATTTTATACATTATTATATTCTATAATTCTTCCTCGCTAAGTAGATTTAAATAAATTATAGCTGTTGCTTAAATTGTTAATTTGATCTTCCAAAACGTTATTCTAAGATGTTTAGTGGAGCATTTTAAAGAAGTTGTTAACAAGGTTAGCTATATTATTTAGATCATCAGTAATACTTTTGTCAATAGATATCTTAAAATTTGCATTTGTCTCACCACTATTCTTAGCATTAATAACATTCCAAGCACTTGCGGATCGACTAGCCCGCCACGTTACCACCCCAACCAATGTATGTTTTGTTTTCATTTATATTGTTCATTCAGTTGTTATATATTTTTATATTAAGTATACATGTCAGTCAGTTTCGTCTTCAAATATATTTACTTATTTTATATTCACGTCTATAACATTGAGCTTATATCATATGGTAGCGTATATATACTGCAGATCCGCTACCTACGCTTTATCATGTTGTCAAATGCCAATATTTTATTTTGGTAATAATTTTTTTTTAGTATTTTCTCTCAGCTGAGAATGTCGTTGTTTAACTTTTTTGTAAGCCAGTATTAATTCATGGAATATATTTTTTTAAACATAGAGAGTAATGGAAAATAGTTATTAATATAAAACATAAAAATATTGAAGAAATTGTCAAAAGCATTGTCAGATGATGTTTCAAACAGTGCCCAGGATTCTTTTTTCAGTTCTGACCAAAAAATATTTATTTTATTGTTATTAAAATTACTCCTACATTGAACAGAGTTGTAGGAAGTCTAAATATTTCTATTGGAATTTAAAAATACACTTTTATGATCTGAAATATAGTTATCTTTGACGATCTATTCGCATTGATCTAGAATATTTAGTCCTCTAGGAGGAACTTTAACTATGTTAAAAGCTTTAAATGTAGCTAAAAACTGTGAGGTGTTATTATATTCCTAAAAATCTCTTTTGGGATCTGAGTTAAAATCAGCGCATATTAGCAACCTATAATCATGTATATGTATACTATCCAAAACCGAAGCAATTCTTTCACAAAATAGTTCATAATTGGAAGAGGGGGTTCTATAAATATTAATAATAAAAACAGGGTTACTAAAATCGGGTTTCCACGGTGCAGCGCATACTTCAAAATGTTTATCTATGCTGTAATTCGAAATATGTATGACTTCAATTTGTGTGAGTATGGTATTCTGACACCGGATTCCAACACCTTCACCTTTACAATTTGATCTACGAAAATGAGAGACAGAGCTGAAGTTCATTAAATTTAACACGTGTATATTTCAATTCATTTAAATATTCAGTGATAATAAAGTTCACTTTGTCGTTGGATAATCGTTGGAACCGAAAAAAAATATTTATGCGAGTACCACACGACCATATAGTGGGTTCCATAGTTTTGTCACGATTTGAGACATTTACGGTTATCTTACCTACCGAAATTTTCCGATGTTCCTGCCAATAATAAAGTAAATCTGGTTGGCAACACTAAGTGCTACTATGTTCTGTGTGTGTGTGCTAGTGCATCGTAGTCGTCATGATGGTTTCTACACTGTAAAGTTTTGGGGTAGAAACAGGGAAGATGAATTTCCAATTGAGTTGTTGAATCTTCCTTAAAGTTGATTTAGGGTAGGAAGGTCGAAACATGGTAAGAAAAAGGTAGGAAATTTTGGTAGGGTAGATTCAATTCGCTTACAGGCATATGTGTTGCACTGTAGGTATATTAGGTAGGTGCTACTACCTTTGTAACATGTTTAGACCTTTAGGGTTGATTCGAGCTGAATATTCTACTTTCAATTTGAGGTACAGTTCCTATCATAAAAAATATGGACTTGACATTAATTAGCACGTAACAATGTCATACATGTGAAATTATAAAGGAATAATAGGATAACGACGGCAGAAATAATATAAAATATTCAGTTTTACTGAAATTTGCAAACTTATTGAACTTTCATTGTTAATACAAATTAAATTTGTTTATTAATCTTATTATATTTTTTATAATTCCGTGCATACATACATCGTTTTCTACGTTATTTACTAGAAAGTGATTTGTAACAAAGTACTGAATATGCATAGCATATTACAAGATAGATAAATAAATGTGTGAAATGCAAAACATAACAGATTACAATTATTTTGTAGCATTATTTACCCGTGTTCATAAAATTATAAGAAAAACTAAAATATTCAATGAAACATAACTGACGACGTGTAGACTTATATAGTTGTTATATAAACAAATGCAAAACGATATTAGTTATTTGTAAGATTTCGGAAATGAAAAGTGATCGAATAAGCTATCGCATTTCTTAGAAATTGTTTGTTAGTCTAGCTAGCAACTGAAGGTCCTACGGGTTTTTCCGAAGGCCATCATAACGGTACCGCATATCTAGGGATTAGAAGGAGAACACAGAGGGGTGAGAAATTTATGTGTCATTCTGTCATTTGTTATTCTCTTGTCGACAGTCGCAATGAGCATACTTGAAACTCAGGTAAAATACATTATGTTGTATTTTTAATTATAAAAACTAATATCCTTCTATTTTTTAGCTCCTTCTTGGTTTAGTGCGGTACGAAATAACATACATGTAGATTTGTTATCACTGTATTTTCTACAAAAAATGAAGAAGATGTGCCGATTGTAAAGAAACGCGCATCTTGACAACCATGTTCGACGTATAAAAATTAGAACTTTAAAGGTAATTTTCTTTAATTTGTTTCATTTTCTTTTTATTTACATACTTTCAAAGATAATATAACTATATATTGCGGTACATACCTATACCAAATGTTAATTTTATTTTTGTTGAATTATCATTTAATATGATTATTTTCCTGTTAATAAAATAATATTATTATTTAATTACAAGAAAATAAACATTGAAAAACTAGCAAATATTTTGAATGAAACGTTCTTTTGTTCACAAATATTTATTAGACAGAACAATATTAATTTAGTTTTATTTGCTACAAGATGATCCAAAGAAAGTGAAGATATTCCTCGAGGACCTGCAAGAATTGGAGCAATAGCCAGTGAACGTGACCTTTTTTTTGAATACATAATTCATTTATAAATCAAATAAATATATCATCAAGGTATATTACCCATAGCTGGATGTACTAATCTGCTTTGTTCACAGATATCGTTAATGATACTGACATATTCGTATCGTGTAGGCATTTACCAGGAGTCACCTCAAAGATAAAACACTATGTAACTTACAATATAGTTTATCTTATTTTATTTATGTATATTTTATTTAAGCAAATAAATCTTTTATTATATATAGTGTATTATTTTTCCTTAATCCCATTAATAAATAATATACTTTTCAAGGAATTTGCAATGACCTCATGTAGGGGTTCATATAAATTACTATAAAGTATTTTTAACAACCTTACAGGCATTTACTGGTAACTTGTGATACGGAAATTTCAAATCACTTTAAAGTATTTCTATAAACCACTGCGGGCATTTGCATCCCACTATATGAAGGGTCGTATCGTGTCTACCTGGGAGTAAGGTAGGTTTTACTACCCTAAACAAAGATTGGTGCATCGACCTTTTAAAAAGGAAGTATTGTTCTACCTTGGGGTTGCATATAGTTTCAACCCATAAAGGTAGTTGCAGCTACGTTAAAACTTTACAGTGTAGGGCTGCTAGGATTGTCGTTGGTGACCAACAATAAAAAGTAAGTAATAATTTGGAATATTTTATATATGCATATTATCAGCTTTATTTTGTAAAAAGTTGCTAAATCATAACAACGTTGTTAAAAGTAGACCTTTTCAATTTAAAGAGATAGAAGATATGCGTAATAGGGATCTGTGCATAGTAAGAACAACTGAGATCTATGGCGTTTTTTCTATAAAAATTAGACAAAAAATGTAAGAATATCTCAGATAACTTTAAATTTTTTTGTCGAAATAAGTAACAAAAGCTTTTAATGAGTTAAAATGTGTAACGATGCAAATTTTTACTGAGAATACAAATATTTTAATGACTGAAATATTTTTGACGTTTCGTTTGACAGCCCAACTGGCAGTTGTTCGCGCCATTTTCATACTATTACTTACTTACCATTCGAATATTTTGCGGCCAGTTTTTCGCAGATCTGAAAAAAATGGCATTAAATAGGTCCTTAGGGTCTCTACAGTAGTATCAGGATGAAGTTTATATACGTGCAGAGATGAAGATTGTATTTCTGCGTCTTTTAGCGAGATATGATCATTTAGCGGTAGACTGCCTACAATCGTAGTTGCAATTGATTGCCTATTCCTCAATTTATTGCTATTATCATTTAAGTGCACAGATTCCTCATATTATAAATTAATAGATCTTTTGTCCGCTGATTTGACTTTGTAGTTGTTGGTATTGAGCACTGATGGCATAAGTTGTACCGGTTTTTTAGTATTCTTATTATTTATTAAATAAAGTTGTTGATTTAATGATTTTATTAGATCACTATGGTTTTAAATAATTATACCTTTATTGATAAAAAGTTCTTTTAGGTATCTGATTTTAACTTTCAGTGCACCAATATTGTCATCAGCTGAACTTCTAAAGGTTGAATAAAGATCTTTAACTTCTTCAGATACTTCTGGTTGACAACAGTCTATTAAGTTATCATCACTAACTACAATATTTTTATTGATTTAGCACAATTTTTATGCTACATAGTTCCACATGTTGTACAATTAACTCATTTTACTACATTTTTTACATTTGTTAGAAGCACTGTTAACAACTCGGGTATCGTTTGACGCCACCTTTTTTATACATGTTTATTTTATTATTAGTGTATTCCGAAATTAAACCACAGTAACCACTGAAAATGGTTACGGTTTAACCGCGGTTACAATGTTACCGACATCGGACTAGAAAAACGGACCAGCTAACAGCGAACCTCATTTTGACAAATTTAAAATAGTTAAAAATTCATTTGTCATGCATCAAAATGTAACCGCACCACAACCGCCGATCTAGCGCGGTTAGTGTGGTTGCAGAAAAGATACCAGCTTTCAGAAACTGCGTTCCGAAAACACAACCGGTTACAGAAAAAGTAACCGCAGTTAACTTGGTTTAATTTCGGAATACACTATTAGTGTTAGTAGTGGAAAGATAATATATACATCACGGTTATGAAGAGTATAATTGCCCTTGTGAATTATAACCCTCGGTTCCCTCGGGTTTATAACCTTTTCGCTCGCCCAATAAATACTATCTTCATAACCTTAGTGGTAACCTACAATTACTGAGTTTACATGCAGTTTTCAAACCGTTTTCAAAACGTTTTTAGTTTTGAAAACGCCATGTATACAGTGTCAAAACGGTTTTGAGTTTTCTCAAACCAAAACTAAAATTCACGGGTTTGACTTGGAAACTAGTTTCAAAACTACTCATGTAAACACTTAAAATTCAGTTTCGAAATTGCGCATGCGTATATAGCATGACGTTTCTGTCGCCTCGTGTTACTTGGTGTTACTAACCTACAAATAAACTGACAGCTGTGTAGTTTTAGTGCGTAGTGCTACAAAGTAGGAAAAATAATTGGAATAATAGCAAAACGAAGAATTTGGAGTGAAGAGGATCTGTTACATACATCAGTCAAATGCGCATGCGCCGAAACTGTTTTCAAATCAGTCTGTAAACCTGTTTTGAAAATTGCATGTAAACAGTTTCGCAATATTTTGACTGAAAACTGAAACCATTTTCAAAACTGCATGTAAACGTAGTAATTATTATCTATTCGTATTGAAGTCATTAGCCAAGAATCCAAAGGATAACCTGAATCTCCAATAATCCATGATGAATCATCTCCTTCTTCAAAATTTGTCTTCATTAATCTTTTAATGCCAAATGTCATCCATATGGCTGAATCACCTACCGAGCCCGGATATCGAGCATTTATTGCATGAATTTTTAAATCCGCACTGCAAATTAAGTTTGTTTTTTACCTTTAACTGGTGTGGTATATCATCAGTGTTGTAATCTTTTAAAATACAGTTTGTCGTTTCATCCTAAATATCCCACGAAATATGTTTTCATGCAAAGTTAATGGATCACTCTGATCTCTAAGTTATCGTATGTTAATCCTTATGTCATGTCTAATAAAATACACAAACAGTAAATATTTGTTCCATAAATTATATTTTGAAGTATATTTTTTTTAAATACTTACCTTTCTTGATCATTTTCTAAAGCATTTATAAGTAAAACAAACCCGTAAGCCATTTTTAATTCATATAACAATATTATTACGATCCAGGCAAGAGGTTTGACGTTCTTGCCGGATTGATAACAATTATTGTTCAGTTAACAAGTGTTTGTTAATACGTAAATACGAAACTGAACAATATTCTTTAAAATAACAAAAAAATTGTTACATAGCAATACAATGTGGATAACAATGTACACGTGAATAAGCCTGATTGACTAACAAACTTATTGTAAATTGTATTAAGACTAGCGTAACCTCGGCTTCGCCGAGTTTTCCCTAGGGCTCCGCCGATAGTGTTTTATGATGCCCACCCGAATTGCCCACGCAACATGCCCACCCAAACTGCCCACGCAACATGCTCACCCAAACTGCCCACGCAACATGCCCACTTAAACTGCCCACGCAACATGCCCACTTAAACTGCCCACGCAACATGCCCACCCAAACTGCCCACGCAACATGCCCAAGCAAACTGCCCACGCAACATGCCCAAGCAAACTGCCCACGCAACATGCCCACCCAAACTGCCCACGCAACAAAAAAACCTGGGAAAGTTACTACAACACACACACGGAATGGAACGTACAGGTTAAACCGTGCGGTTAAAATTTGGTACGAGGTTAAGAAGGGCTGTTTGCGGCCACACACTTTGGTTTTTGTAGGGTTTGGAACGTACAGTTATAAGCGTACGTTCCAAGCCGTGAAAAAAGAGGGAAATGTGCGGGGCCCTTTACCCTCTCTCTCTTCCCTGCTCTCCTTGTCCTTGTAATTCTTCCTTTACAGTCTGTACACATTGTTTTGTCTGTCTTTCTCGTCATTGATGTCCTTTTTGTCAGTTTTTTAGAAGCTATTTACAAAATAAAATATAAATACACAATAAATATATCTTAGAGTAATACACTGACCGGCACAGAAAACAATCTTTGACATTTAGGCCAGGCGCTAGAGGTTTTTTTCAGGAAATAATTAGAGAAAGCTGCAAACGGCTTTAATCGCTTTATTTAAGCTCTGGAATAAACATATTAAGTTTTCCCCCTTGAAACTTGAAGTTTTTCGCCAATATCTTTGTTTATGTTAGCCTGAAAGTAAAAATATCTACTACCAATATTAAAGATAATTGAATTCTCTACAAAAATGGTCTTTTGTACTTTTTTGCTAAGACTTATAGTTTGGAAGCAATAGCCCCGAGAAGTGTGGTACACTGTTAGAAATAAAATGTTCCAGGATTTCCACCAAAATTTTGTGTTGATATTAACATTTTAATTCAATATAACATATATTATAACCTCAAATACTGCAAATATAGTTAAAAATTAAAAACGTTCTGACGCGCAGACGCACCTTACGAATCACGTGATATACTGTGGCGCCACATACTTTGGTCAACATAGTGCTCCTTGGTCAACATTGCACTTGTTTTTGTCGCATTATGCGGTTTTATATCAGTGGCTGCGACACCACTTCCGCATTGTTCAGACAGGGAAAATTAAAGTTCGTTAAGATATTGGAAAAAGATAGAAATTTGCAGACAACCGTGCAGATTTTCAAGGACCCAGATGCGACTCCGAATGGAATTGATGCCGCAGTACAGCAGTTTATTACAGCTCTTTACGTAGCCAAGAATGATCAAAACTCGTTAGATAACCTGAGATTCCAACTATTTGCCAGGTCAATGTCTAAATCTTCTTTCAATCTGGCTTCTTTGCCACCTACTCAGGCAGCTGCACGTCAGCATTCCTTACGGACGTACCACCAAATCCAGCTGTGGTACGGCAACTACAAAACCCCGCTAGATTGGGGCTGGAAGAAGACCAAAGACGGCCTTCTTCCGATTACCTCAACTAAGGAACCAGCTCCGCCATCGCTCTTAAAGTCCATATCTTGCAAGTGCACAAAAGGATGTAAAGCGGCCTGCAGTTGCCGGAAAGTTGGGCTTCGATGTTCTGCCATTTGTTACAATTGCCGGGGACAATCGTGTACAAATATCGAAAACATTTTAGATGAACTCAGTGGTGACACCGAAATTGACATTCAATTGGACCACTTCATATCCGACGACAATGAGATAGTTTACGAGGCAACAAATGACGGCGAAATGGGCAAGCATTATGACAAAAGTAAGAAGACCTACCAAGAGAAAGAACTCTGCCGACCATCAACTTCGAAACGAAGAAAATTAACTTACAAGAACTGATTGTGGTGTGGAAAAGAGACAAAAAACTGTTAACTGGTAAGAAATATTGATATATTCACTGAAAAATTTGTTGGTTTTTGTTAAAATATTGAAACAGCGTCGTATTTAACATAGAAAACGAAATACGGCGTGCGAAATTCGACGTTTCGTGCGGTTGCGCGAAAATAACGCACTTCTCACGGATATTGCTTCCAAACTATAAATCTTAGCAAAAAGTACAAAAAACCATTTTTGTAGAGAATTCAATTGTCTTTAATATTGGTAATAGGTATTTTTACTTTCAGGCGAATATAAACGAAGATATTGGCGAAAAACTCCAAGTTTGCTCCTTTTTTTCAATATGGCGGCCAACGCTCAGGTCTTTCGAGGGGGAAAACTTAATATGTTCATTCCAGACCTTAAATAAAGCGATTTAATCCATTTGCAGCTTTCCTCTAATTATTTCCCGAACACGTCCTCTTTTGGCTTCTAGCGCCTGGCCTAATTACACTGTACACTTTGTCCTCTCAGTCTTTCTTTTCGTTGATGTTTTTCCTACATTTCTTGTCCGTTTCGTCATTTAAAAACCTCAGGCATTGTCTATAATCTATTTACAAAATAAATTATAAAGTAAGTAAACATAATATCTTAAATGCATATCGTACCTTACTTCGTTTAATTCTTACATTCTTTCCTTCAATTTTATTTATTATTAATTTATATTTAACATTTAAAAGACAACCGATTATTTTCTTAAGATAATAAGATATCAAATGCGACAGAAGACAGTATCTATCTTTTTAATTTTATATATTTACTTTTCGATCGGTTGTGATATTCTTCCTGTCTTTATCCTTCCTGTCTTATGAAGACACTAACTAAATGGTAAAAAGGTATCCAATTTTTTTTAAATGCATGAAAATATTATACTGCTTTTAAAACTCTGTTGGCCGATGACGTCACGTGCCGGCTCGATTTTATAGTGTCTATGTTATCTGTCAACATGTGTGTGTGTGTGTGTTATGTGAGTAATTTACAATATTCGATTTTACCGATATACATTAAATAAATCCAATATCTTACCATGTGATAATAGGTGGCAACACATTCAAATTACATTATATTTAAAAAATATTCAAGGTTACTAGTTATTATAAACTTCACTTGATTTTGGTTATACCAATATATTTTTAAGTAATAACCATGGTAATTAGTATTAACGGTGACTAAAATTTTGAGTAAATACTACCAGTCATGACCGGTAGTCATTACTCTTGATTCAGTAGTATTTTAGTCACACTCATACCAATGTATTTTTAAATGGTAGCCATGGTAATTACTTGGGGTGACTAAAATTTTTAGTAAATACTACGTCATATATTTAAGCCTCAAAGAACCAACATGTGTCACGTAGCATAATTTTTACCACCCGCTACCCTTGGTAAGGGAGGTATAGGGATCGTGGTAAAAATTGCATATCGAGTTTGGTAAATGACCACGTTTTAAAGTCCCTAGAATCCAATTTTAACATTATCACGATCATGTTTGTATATATATATATATATATATATATATATATATATATATATATATATATATATATATATATATATATATATATATATATATATATCATTCAGAAAATTTTGAAACCTTGTGTTTCTACCTTACTCGAATATGGGAAAAAGCTATTAGATTTTGGTGTAAATCAAATAACCGAAAATGGTACTTTACTCAAAGCTCTAAATAGTTTTTCTTCGAAAAATACCTTCAAATGTTATTTTTTCGATATTTGTGTTATTATAAAAGGTAAAGATTATTATTATTTTTTATATATTTGCATAAATACTTTTTTGTATATATTTTATGAATACATTATCTAAATCCCGGAGCCTACGCTTTAAACAAGCACAACTCTTTGATTACACACTGTTCATATCTCAAATGTATGTAACTGACAGGTAAATGTCACTATCAAAGAACTAATTATTTCAAATTAATAATAGTAAAGTTTTAAAAAGAAAATAGTAAATAGAACCATAGACTATGTTTACACGTATAGCAAAAAAGTACTTTGACTTGACTTTGACTTTCAAATGGCGACTTTTGCCGTTGTGTAAACACTCTCGCCTATTACTTTTCTTCCTAAAGTCAAGTCCAAAATAAAATAGACTTGACTCATATAAGTGACTTTTAAAAGTCGTGTGAACCAACAAACGAAACATACTTTACTTTACTAACAGTGACATTTAGTTTTCATCCACAAATTCCTAGATATTTAATTACACAATTTTGTTTTTTTATATATGAATTAAAAATTTCTCGAATTTTAAAACATTTTATGCGATTATTTTTTAATCTACTTCGCATCCAATATTGTTGTTGTATAGTTATATAGTTTAAAATATCGCGCTTAAATTTAGTAACTGTAGTTTACTATCCAATTTTTCTATAAATAATTTATTCTTTTTATGATTATATGATAATATTTGAATAGGTAACTTACATCACACGTATTATAACCAAACTTTACTTTGCTGTGAAAGTCAAAGTTTAGTAAAGGACAAGTAACAAACGTAAAGTGAAGTATATTTGGCCTTATATGTAAACGCACCATTAAAATGACTTTTCATAAGTCGCCTTTTGAAAGTCAAGTTAAAGTAAATTTTTCTCATACGTGTAAACTTAGTCATTGTTATATAGAATGGATCTTAATACAGTTTCCAGCATAACTAAATATATAAAGTATGTATATCTAAATAATAAAAAAAAAAAAAAATAGCGGGAGGTATTTTGTTGGCCCCATCAGATTTTTAGAGTAGTAATTCTATTTAACACAGGCAGATCTGTTAATTTTTAAGTGTTGGTATTCGGTTTTGTATTTTTTAATCAAATTAATTGCAAGTTTTTTATTTATGTTTTTTAAGGTTGAAAGTTCAAAGTAAAACATTATTTTGTATGATATAATAATAATATTTAACAATATTCTAATATGGGAAGAAGCTATTAGATTTTGGTGTAAATTAAATAACCGGAAAAGATACTTTACTTGAAGCTCCAAATAGTTTTTCTTCGAAAAATACTTTCAAATCTTATTTTTTCGAGATTTGTGTTATTATACGAGTTAAAGATTATTAAATTTTCTATAGATTTGCATAAATGCTTTTTCTATTTATTTTATGAATAAATTTATAAAATTATCTATAATTTAAATCCCGGAGCCTACACTTTAAACAAGCACAACTCCTTGGTTATACACAGTTCATATCTCAAATGTATGTAACTGACAGATAAATTTCACAGTCAAAGAACTAATCATTTCAAATTAAATTAATAATAGTAAAGTTTTAAAAAGACAATAGTAAATAGAACCATAGTTATATGGAATGGATCTTAATACAATTTCCAGCATAACTAAATATGTAAGTATGTATATTTAAATTAATAAAAATTAAATAGCGGAAGGTGTTTTGTTGGCCAAATCAGATTTTTAGAGTTGTAATTCTATTTAACACAGGCAGATCTGTTTATTTTTATGTGGTGGTAATTCGGTATTGTCAATGTTTTTTATCAAATTAATTGCAAGTTTCTTTATTAATGTTATTTTAAGTTTGAAAATTCAAAGTATAAAACATTATTTTGCATGATATAATAATAATTAATAATATTCTTACATAAAAACAAAATTTATGAAAATACGTTTTAGCTTTCCAAATAATTTGTAGGTCTTATGTACGTTAATTCAAGAAAACTAATAAAAGAATGTAAGTAATTGATAGATGAACATTGAACATTGGGCTACATAGCCGGCCTGAAACGCATTGTCATGGTGGTAAATATTGGCCGTTTAAACGAGCTACAAAAATACAGTTTTTTACAGAAAACCTGTTATAATAAAAATGTTTTATTTGTTCTAATACATATCACTTTTCATGATGAATAATATATAAAAAAATTAAAAAGTACTGGAAACCCCTATTAGATAACAAAGCTTTCAACTACCTTTTTTTACCGTCTATAATATTATTAGAGACTCTTGTCCATAGACAAATTCTGACAATAATCATATTGGGTCACACAGTCCTATAACAGCCTGTTTGCTCAATCTACACATCCTTTAATTCCTGGAAGTTCTATCTTATCATGGTACTTCCGCATTATTACGGGTTACTGCGTTTTGTCATGTAACCTTCGATATAACTTTTCATTCTCTATCTTAAAATTAGCTGAAATATGAAAATCAGAATTAGTTTCTAGTTTTTGTTTGATGTTGCTATCCAATCAAGCATCTCTATAAGAGCAGCAGCTATCGGATTCCTACTCAACGAATATACACAATATTTCACCCTTTGCCCCAGCCTATATATTACCTTGCAATGCACACCTCGCTTGACAAATGTACTTCTAATAGCTGCATAATCTCAAGTCAATGTGGTGTTTGTTATAAACGAAACATCTTTAAATAGTATTATAAAATTTTTACTAACCCAGAACGTGATATTGCTTTAGCTACTATAAACTTACAACTGGCGAAAGCCAAAAAAAATACAAAAACAAGTATACTGAATTAAATTAACCAATTGAGAAACCAGTGATTCTCAAACTTTATACCCATATATTACAGTAAATATTACCGAATATTTGTAATCTCTATAATTATTTCTTTTCCGACCTGGACTAAAGTTCAGTCATCTTCGAATGTCGCAGATATAGAACCAATTACCATCGGATTTAATGCAATATTTTCTGTTACAAGAAGGTCAACTTTAGTGCTGAAATAAATACATGTAATTAATATTTATTGTAAATATATCGGTTGATTTAATCAATTCTAAATTAGTGCCATTAACTTTAAAAGTCATCTTTGAACTATTTGCTATTAGGTGACCTGTCCAAATATCAATATTCCTAAAAATTGTTTCAAGTACCATGATTACTGTTGGTAAAATAAAATCATTGACACTATAATTACATTTGCTCTACCTATAAGAAACATTAGTTGCTCTGAAAAACATTTTACTGCACATTCTTTCATTCTTCTTTCATTAAATTTAAATTTGAGCTTACTTCTAAATTACTTCACTATTCTATAGCTAAATTTACTTTCCTTTTCGTCTTTTGTGGGCTATTGAACGTCTAACTAAAGTGTGATCAAACGTTGCCATACTTTAAATCACTAGATTGCAATTGATAATGATTTGGAAAGGATCTTCTGGTTGTTCATAAACGCCTGCCTTTGCGTTGCTTTTAAGTTGCTCATGTAAACCAGGCAATGATTTGAGATACCGTTTTCTGCCCATACATTTCACATTTTGCTAATAATGCGTTGTATCGTAATAAGTTGCCATGGATTGATATTGTAACTTCTTTAAACCGATATTGCATAATCCTGCTGCATAGGAGAATAATCCACTAACACTAACCCATGTTTCTATTCTGACCAAGATTTGTGGCAACAGCTTAAATTGCTGTGCCACAATTTTTCTAAGCTTTCTAATTTGATTACATATAACATACGCACATGTTTCTGCGTTCCAAATGTGAATTCTCGATAAGTGTCCATTTTATTTATTTAGCTTATTCGTATGTCACAACCTTACGTGTTATAATTTGACGAGGATACACGGTCTACACTTCTAGACGCTTTTTCTTAAAATCTCTTCACAAAAAATTGGAACGCTCTGGGGTCAAATCCCAGTGAGACCCATGAATTTTTCACAAATCCGTCTTCGTTATTTATCCACTTTAATTTGAATTGTTAACGCAGTTCATAGTAGAAAGTTACAGGAAATTTACACTGTTGAGAAACAGTCTTCGATATACATAAATATGTAAATGTAGTGTCTTATTCACTATTGCGGATGCTGTCGCGGTGTTGTGCGGGTAACAATACTCCATGTGGGAGAATGTTCTCATGTACAACGTGTATGTGACATGTAAAAAAATTCATGGAACTCACAGGGGTCTCGTAGTTCAATTGGTAGTGTCCGACTAGAGATTGGAAGGCTCTGGGTTCAAATCGCAGTGAGATTAATAAAAATTTCTCAAATCCGTTTTCGTTATTTATACTCTTCATATAGCTCCGTTTGTGTAACACTTTCACAATCAGGCTAGTGTCACTGTGTCTAACTCTTTTCGACATATTATTTTATTAGAGTTAAAGCCAGATTCTTTATCCCACTCCTGAATTATTACAATGATAGGAAAATAAAGAAGTCAAATATGGTACAAACACACTTTTATTTCGAATACTATTATTTGTATGCTATTTATTTAAGCCTGCATTGTTACTTTTGTGCAGTTTCTTACCTACAAAATTTTGGTTTACTATTCCAATTTAAATGTTGTGGTGCTGGAATTCAATCCATTATTAAATTTTGCGTGTTATGGTTTGTACCGTGGTCTCAGAAATATGTACAAAATTTTGAAGTTAAAATTTTAGATTAAAATTTGAAGATGAAATTGACAGCTGTCAACATTAAAATGTACAATGAAATGGGCCAAGCAGAAGTGCCCTCGTCGCGACCCTGGGTACTGGTTTTCTAACTAGTATAAATTCTGCAACTACCAGCAAACGAGTTATATTCAGAACTATGAAGGGAAATCAGTGGATATTCGCTTTTGTGTTATTTCTCATATACTTGTAATTGCTGGATACGATTAAGTAAGTAAATTGCGAATACTCTTCCTCTACTCACATAACAAATACAACTAACCCCAAATTACTATTTCCAAACTACATAAATATTGTGTATTAATTTATGGCGTAACAAATTATAAATTAACTCAATTCCAAATCTTAAAACCGTCTGGGCAAAGTTTTATTTAAATATTTATAAAACGAGGCCCATTGCAACTTTTTCGCGATTCTTCTAAAAAATCAAAACTTTTACTTTGTTATGAATTCGGCTGAAACTTATAGGCAACACATAAAATCAACTGAAAATCGTTTACTCATACTAAATATTTGATTGACAACAGAAAAGTGAAGTTTTGACATTTTGACTCTGTTGGTAAGGCCGCTCTCGAAACTGATGCCAATACTATTCTTATGTAAACTTTGAAAATTAATTAAAAATATATCTGATGTGGGCCCCACGCGACTTCCTTGTACCCAAGAACAACGTGAAGTATTAACCTAATCATAAAATTGCATGTATTTTACGTAATTTGTCATGAACACTAATTTTAATATATTTTTGTTATTTTTTGTCCTCATCTATAGCAAGATTTATTACAATAACCAAAAAGTATATAATTTTTAAATGTACATATCTCGCTTATACAAAGGACTAATTTAATAATACTTGATGTGCTAGATGCAGAATTTAATTCTTAAAATCTTATACTCGTATTCGAAGCATTTATTTTGAAAATAAAAATAAAACCATTTTATTCAAGAAAAAATGTTAACAACTTTAGGTAGGTAATATATCATTTCCGGTTAGTGAATTTGAACAAAAATCTATAGTGTTACTCCCATTGATATAAAAGTTTTATATACCAAATTTGAAAAGTTTTGGATTAAATTTTCAAATAGTTATTACAACATATTATAGGCTTCAAGTAAAGTACCACTTCTGGGAATTATGTAATGACCAAAAAGGGATGTTATAGCAGTACCAAATACAAAACTTCAACTTTCTACGGTCTACCGTTTTTGAGTTATGCGAGATATGTACGTACGTACAGACGTCACAACGAAATTATTCAATTCAGGGATGGTCAAACTGGATATATCCGCTGAAATCTAAAACCCGATATTTTTTGCGATTAGAATACTTCCTTTACTATGTACAAGGAAGTAAAAAACGATGTAATATTTTGAACTCTTAACAACTTCTGCGACACATCCTGACAGTGAAAAAAACAAAGAACATCCCTACAAAATTTGTCGTCGATATGTAAAACGGTGTAGATTTACCTAGCACATAAATATTTTTTAAGGTATTTGTGAATTGTCATTAGTGTCTGCGTAGTTTTAAACTAACACACTAGTTTGTTAAATTCATTAAATAAATTCAATTAAAACTGGTTTCAAACCGTAATTAAAATTAAGTAAAATGGAACTTTTGAAAAATTTAAATATTTTAATTTGTAATAATAAAAGTAACTAATTTTTACAATGAAATTAATGAAAAGTCTTTTTCTAACGGTTCTTGAAACAATAATTTATATAATAATTACCTTCTCCATTCCGGTTAACCATTATCCGTTATTTTTTAGTTTCTTGCCGTAATTTGAAATAACATTCCAGACACATGCGCAATAAAAGAAAGAGTTGAACTTAAGTGCAATATAAATGGCATCGCAAATTCAATGTTAAAATAGTAAAAAAAAATGTAAACCATCCCATTGTATTTCTAGATTAATACTATCATTAATTTTCCAAGAAACATCAATGGGTCGATTCTATTCTCATATGTAAGATCTGTTGGCAAATCGGAAAGGCCTGTAACAACTTACGATTAAAATTGCAATTCTGATCACATCTGTAGCTTACAAAATATTGTTAGAAGAAGATGAGAATAGGTAAATTTGTATAATAAGATAGTTATTTCGGTAACTCTTTTAACAATATTAATGTGTTTAAGGATAATTCCTATAAGATTAGCTCGCAGAATCTGAGACATATCAAATAATTACTTTTGAAGTTTCAGATTAATTTTTTTAGAATAAGGCAACTGCTTTCTAGAACTTTAGATTCACTTATGCCGCATTCCCGAAAACATGCAATATCTCTTCATTTAAAAGTAGAGCGAATTTATTTTTTATTTCAATATCTGATTTTACCTATTACTTTTAGGTTCTATAGCAACCCTCAATTCTGAGGATTGTGTCAGAATTCTATTGGAAAATATTATAAAAGAGGGTATCCAACTTAAGATTTAATGAACAATGGCGAGCTAGAGGAATAATTGTATGAATAGGTGGCACTCATGTAGAAATAGTGGCATCTCCGAACTGATGTGCTTCACCATCCTTTTAATTTAATAAATATATGAAACATTAATTATAATAGACAAGCACAGATTTAAAATTCCAGTTAATTCCAAATTTATAGCCTGTAATTAATTAATTTATCATGATACTTACATGAAGAAGGAAGAAGGGGAAGATTAAAATTAATCGCGCGGTTTAGATGCAGTAATGAAGAGAATGGTAATAAAAAATGAAACACTGAAGAGGAACAAAACTACTGAATTTGTAACAATAAGAAAGAAACGTTATGGAACTTATTGTATGAGTGTGGTGGATCAAAAGAAGAAACAGTTTCACCCTCAACCTCGTAGAGTGCAGACGTGCTTAAGTTAAGTGACAGTCACAATCTCAAGGTCAAGGTAAATCCCTTACTTAATTCTCACATAATAAATATCCAAATATATCAAATCCCAAAAATACGTATATATCACCTATACATTATATATTACTCCCAAAATCCCTCTCCTTGTATTCCAACAAAACACCCAAAATAAAAATAAACCAGATTCAATAATATACACCACAGTGACATCTATTGAACAAAAGCCTTATCGCAATATGCCGATAAAGTAACAGGTCGAAAATGGAAGAAGATATAAACAATTCAACGCCACTACTCAACAACAACAAGAACGAACAAACAGGAATAAACTATGCCGACAAAGTAAAACAAATCACAAAAAATGTAAACAATCCTCATCCGTCAAAAGACCAAGGAATAGTTATCACTGCAATACACGATATCCCCCTAAAATCTTATATTATTTCGGTAGGTAACATAGTCCAACCACAAAATATAATTTTCGCCTCAAGGATCTCACAAAACCGAATTTGTATATACCTAACCTCCAAAGCAGATTGGCACACCCAGCAATGGGTAATAAGCCGTGATGATATATTTATTTATTTATTTATCTAACCTCCAAACTAATAGTTGAATTTCGCTCAGCAGTTCGCAGTTGACAGCGGAGTAGCACAGTCGGTCAAGTAAGGACCAAGGACAATCGGCCAGCTAAACAGTGAGCATTATAAAAATAAACAAATATATTAAAAAATAATTATTAATAAAAGTAATGTTATATAAATAAATTAATACAAAACAAATCAGGTAAATAGTGCAAATAAAAATCATAATATAATATTAAAAGTGAATAATAGACAAAATAAATAATAATAAGAATATTTCAAAAAAAAGGAGACAATTTATCATGGAGGCAGAAATTTTAAAGGCAATCAACGATCTAAACAAAAAAATGGATCAATTAAGTGAAGATATCAATAACAAGCATAAATCCACGGAGCTTTAAATACAGGAGAATAAAGAACGAATAAATTTACATTCACAAAGATGGATGAAAACAGAGAAAGAAAATAGGCGTAAAAATTTATTGATACATGGTTTAGAGGAAGGGGAAAGATATTTAGCGGAACTGGAATTAAAATGTCTCGATATAATAAACAGTAAGCTGAAAATCGATACATTAATTACGGAAATAGATCAGATATCAAGACTGGGTCAAAAGCAGGACAAAAACAGGCCAGTATTAATAAAATTCTTGGCAACAAGAAAAGTCTACGAAATCTTAGCAAATAGGAAGCTTCTAAAAGACACCAACATGTACGTCTCAGAAGACTGGCCAAAGGAAATTCAAGAAAAAAGAAAAGCGCTAACTCCAGTAATGTTATACCTTAGGAAAACCGGTAAACATGCAATTATAAAGTATGACAGACTATTAGTCGACAAGAAAATAGTTGAGGAAGAAGAACTAGGAAAAATAACCGAAGAAATGAATAAGAAAAAAGAAATCTGTCCGAAGAAATTGAGCAGGAGCTATAAAAAAACATTAAAGCATGCAAGAAGCTAAAAGAAGCAGAAAAAAGTAAGAAAAAAACGGTTATTATGAAAAAAACCTTAACTCAAATAAAGAAAAAAAATAGTAACGCAAATACTATGCTTTCTTATGTACAAAGAACAGGACCGATTTCTATAACAAGCAATCAAATAGGGGAAACATCAGGGATTAAGAACAAGAATTATATATAGCAATTAACTAGTAAGAAGGACCTCTACAAGGACGAAGATAATGCAATGTTACAAGGCACAAGAGCACAAGATATATGTCATAACAGAGATAAACAAGGAAATAACACTAAACAAAAGAAACAGGAAAGTCATAAAACAGTAAATAATAATAGACGGAAGGAAATGGCAAACCACCGTCAATTTCTGCCCAGGAGAGTCATGGAAACAAACAAAAACACTAAAAGAGACAAGTGGCGTTTAGCCACATGGAATGTAAAAACACTATATCAAGCAGGAAAACTAGAAAACGTAAAGATGGAAATGAGAAGACTAAACATTAAAATCTTGGGAATCAGTGAAGCAAGATGGACCGGTAATGGGACAATGAAATTGTCGAACGATGGGGGAGTAATTATATTTTCAGGAGGAAAAGTACACGAAAAAGGAGTTGCAATAATTATTAGTCAAGATTTAGAACAAAACTTACAAGGATTTTGGACAGTTTCGGACAGAATATTGCTGGTTAAAATACAATTACAAAATTTCATCCTAAATATAATTCAAGTTTACGCGCCAACTGAAAAAAGCTCCGAAGAAGAAATAGACAATTTTTACGAGCAGTTAGACAGCGCCAGAGTAAAATGTAAAGCACAAGAAATAGCTATAATAATGGGAGATATGAATGCAAAAGACGGAGAAGGAAGAGTAAGAACAACAGTTGGCGATTTTGGTCTAGGCAGTAGAAATGAAAGAGGAGAACGGTTCATACACTGGTGTGAAGATAACAACCAGGTAATTATAAACACATGGTTCAAACAGCCAAAGAGAAGACTTTGGATTTGGAAGCACCCAAACGGCATTAATAAAAATCAAATTGATAATATAACAATAAATAATAGATTTAAAAACATTATCAAAAATACCAAAACTTTCCCAGGAGCAGACTGCAACAGTGATCACAATCCAGTTGTCAGCGATATAGCTCTAAAACTAAAAAAATTAAAACCAAAAAGTAATAGAGGTAATAAAGTAGACCTAAAATTAATAAAAAATGACGAAAATACACGACTATTATATCAAGAAACTATGAGGAGCACATATGAAGAAATAAAAGGAAGAGACATCGAGACAACATGGAATAAATGGAAAGAGAATTTGCTGAGTTTCATAAATAAGGTAACATTAGAGCAAAAAGATAAAGAAAAGAAGCAGGTATGGATGACAGAAGAAATACTGAAACTTATGGAAGAAAGAAGAAAGAAAAAAAATACACCACAATATAACCAAATAAATAAATTAGTAAAGGCAAAATGCAAAGAAGAAAAAAATAGGTGGTTAAATAACATGTGTGAAGAAATATGAAACCTGCAAAAGAAAAATATCGATAAAGCTTTTGGGAAAATAAAAGAATTTCAAAGGAAACCCGTTAATAATACAACTGGATACCTTAAGGATAATGCAGGAAACATTCTATTGACAGCAGAAGAAAGGATTATAATTTGGGCTGAGTATGTAGAAGAACTATACAAGGACGAAGGTAGGCAGGAGGTACAACTAAATTTAGAAAGGATGGAAGGTTTAGATATCTTAAAAGAAGAAGTACATAAGGCTATAAAATGTACAAGTAAAAACAAAGCAGCAGGTATAGATCAAATAACAGTAGACATGATCGAATTGCTGGAAGAGGACGGGGTGGATATTCTGACAGATATGGTAAACATTATCTACAAAACGGTAATAGTACCAGAAGAAATGAAGAAATCTTTATTTATTCCAATCCCAAAAAAAGGGAACGCTAGTAGATGTGAAGACTCGCGCACAATATGTCTTATGAGTCACACGCGTAAAATTATTTTAAGAATAATATTAGAACGATTAAGTCGAAAACAAAATATGAAATTTCAGAAACTCAAATGGGATTTATAAATGGTAAAGGGACGAGAAACGCAGTTTTCACTCTAAGGATAATTACTGAACGATGTGTAAACGAAAATAAGGACCTACATCTGGCCTTCATAGACTTCACCAAAGCATTCGACTCTGTTAAGCATGACAAATTATTTAAATTATTAGAGGAAATAGGAACGGATAGAAGAGATATAAGGTTACTAGAGAACATATATTATACACAAGAAGCAGCAATAAGACCGGAAGGCAGAATATCGGAATTTAAACAGATTCAGAAAGGAGTACGACAAGGATGTGTAATGTCCCCAGAATTATACAACATATACAGTGAACAAATTTTCAAAGAAATAAAAGAGGAGAAAGGTATCAACATTGGAGGAGTAAATATAAACAATGTAAGATACGCCGATGATACGGTCCTATTAGCGGAGTCACAAGATTTACAGTTGCTATTAAACAAATTAAATAGCGCATGTGAAAGTTGGGGCATTAAAATTAACCAGAGTAAAACAGTCTATATGTGCATCCGAAAATCAAATAAACAACAGGATGTCCTAAACAACTATTTAAGTCTCAATAATTCGCAAATTAAACAAGTAAAAAATACGTAATAAATAATAACGGTACTAGCGAATTGGATATTAAAAATAGAATTGCTTTAGCAAAAAATGCATTTACAAAATTAAAACCAATACTAATAAATCATAATATTAAAATTAATACTAAAGTTAGAGTGCTAAAATGTTATGTGTGGAGCGTCTTATACGGGTGCGAAACGTGGACGTTAACGCGTAAAATGGTAAAAACTATAGAAGCTACAGAAATGTGGTTTTATAGAAAAATGTTAAAAATATCGTGGACTGAAAAAATAAGTAATGATAAAGTATTAGAAAGAATGAACATTAACAGACAACTCGTGAATAAAATCAAGTTTCAAGCTCTAAAATTCTTTGGACACATATAGAGACAAAGGAATAGAGTGGACAGTTTGCAGTGGCAAGATTGCAGGTCACAAAGGTAGTGGAAGAAATAGAATGTCGTACATCACTAATATGAAAACTATAACCGGCTCAACATCATTTCAAGAATTAACAAGAAAAGCAGAGAACCGGGAAGAATGGCGTTCCATGGCTGTCGACGTCTGCAACAGGCATGACACTTAAAGAAGAAGAAGAAGCAACCCTCAATTCTCAGGATTGTGTCAGAATTCTATTGGAAAATATTATAAAAGAGGGTATCCAACTTAAGATTTAATGAACAATGGCGAGCTAGAGGGATAATGGGGTCATACCACATTTTCCAATTTATTTATTTTCTGAAAGTACATTTATAACTACTTACGAAAATATATATTTTATGACACATACATTTCTAGTTTTACAGTAATAATTTTTTAAAGTTTATATAAAATTTCGAATGACGTAACAGTTTTGCGGCCGTAGTGACATCTACCGAGCAAAAATGGAACTACTTTTGACGTTTATATTATTGTGATTTGAAACCACACGTAGTCTTCAAAACTTCTGGAGTATTTATTGCCTTATACCATCTTTCCCTTATATCTTGAGCCATAAGAATACAAACAAAAATTTTATTTTTACTTCTCAACGAGTTATTCTCGTAGGACGACACAGAACAATATTGTACAACCATTGTAATATCTAAATCAAACATAAATTGTATTTATATTTTTATTTAGCATATTTCGTTATTTGTACTTACTTTTTTTAAAAATAACTTGTTGCAAGGATGTTGACGTTACTTTCAAAATATTGGTTATTTAAGGTTATGTTAGAAAAAAGCACGAGCACGGGTGTGCCTCACTATCGTGTATTTGTGTACAAAACTGTGACGTCACAAAACCAAACTCAGAATCTTTATAATGAAAATCATGAATGAAAAGTATAATAATATTAAATATTTTTGATGTATACATGCATAATATTAGGTAAATTTTTCATTTATGAAAGAAAAATCAACATTTTTTCTTTTTGGTATGACCCCATTGTATGAATAGGTGGCACTCATGTAGAAATAGTGGCATCTCCGAACTGATGTGCTTCACCATCCTTTTAATTTAATAAATATATGAAACATTAATTATAATAGACAAGCACAGATTTAAAATTCCAGTTAATTCCAAATTTATAGCCTGTAATTAATTAATTTATCACGATACTTACATGAAGAAGGAAGAAGGGGAAGATTAAAATTAATCGCGCGGTTTAGATGCAGTAATGAAGAGAATGGTAATAAAAAATGAAACACTGAAGAGGAACAAAACTACTGAATTTGTAACAATAAGAAAGAAACGTTATGGAACTTATTGTATGAGTGTGGTGGATCAAAAGAAGAAACAGTTTCACCCTCAACCTCGTAGAGTGCAGACGTGCTTAAGTTAAGTGACAGTCACAATCTCAAGGTCAAGGTAAATCCCTTACTTAATTCTCACATAATAAATATCCAAATATATCAAATCCCAAAAATACGTATATATCACCTATACATTATATATTACTCCCAAAATCCCTCTCCTTGTATTCCAACAAAACACCCAAAATAAAAATAAACCAGATTCAATAATATACACCACAGTGACATCTATTGAACAAAAGCCTTATCGCAATATGCCGATAAAGTAACAGGTCGAAAATGGAAGAAGATATAAACAATTCAACGCCACTACTCAACAACAAGAACGAACAAACAGGAATAAACTATGCCGACAAAGTAAAACAAATCACAAAAAATGTAAACAATCCTCATCCGTCAAAAGACCAAGGAATAGTTATCACTGCAATACACGAAATCCCCCTAAAATCTTATATTATTTCGGTAGGTAACATAGTCCAACCACAAAATATAATTTTCGCCTCAAGGATCTCACAAAACCGAATTTGTATATACCTAACCTCTAAACTAATAGTTGACAA
Organism: Harpalus rubripes; assembly: GCA_963082715.1. NCBI lineage: Eukaryota > Metazoa > Arthropoda > Insecta > Coleoptera > Carabidae > Harpalus > Harpalus rubripes. Next base: position 22,308,002 of record OY720455.1, read on the forward strand.
GCTAATGAAAAATCATAAATTTATTGTAGTAGATAATAAAACCCTAGAACTAAGACGTTTAATAACACCTACTAAACGCATTATACTATCAAATGTTTGCCCGACAATCCCCAATGAAACAATCGAGAACGCCCTAAAAAATAAAAACCTAAAACTGATATCATCTATTTCATTTCTTAGAGTAGGAATGCTAGATAATGAATACTCTCGTGTTTTAAGCTTTCGTCGCCAAGTATTTATAGCTGAAAAAGAAGATACAACAATACCCGAATACTTATTTGTCCTACACGACAGCACAGACTACAATATATATATATATATATATATATATATATATATATATATATATATATATATATATATATATATATATATATATATATATATATATATATGATTGAATAGTGATCAACCCAAGTGTGTTCGGAATTATGGTAAGGGAGATGGCAAGGTTGTCTTAAACACACTGTTCTTTATGAGTATTTATTTCGACCGGTTTCGACTTTTTACAAAATCATCTTCAAGGAAAACCGGAAGACTACAGAGTGAAGGATACAAAAACATATAAGTAAAAAATAAAAAAACAAGCAATACAAATCGTATTAATTGTAAAATAAAATACAGAATAATACTCACACTAACAAACTACAGGAAGCAAGCCGGAGACAACGAAAAAATGGTAAATCTAGATCTCATCATGAGAATATCAAAAAATTGATAAAAAATTATTTTAGAAAACAAGTCAAAAGGCAACTGAACCAAGGGACAACGCCCAAACGAATGAAAAAACTACATGTGGGTGTAGGAAAATACTTGTTTACTTGTAAGGACTAGTAAACAATAGGGATTTTGTCATAGGAGGATCTCCAGTAATGAACTATGTGTGAGATTTATCTGGTCGTTCAGGCACAAATTGTTATTGGCGGCTATGGACTTTCTTATTTCGAGATTTTCGAGGAAATCCAGGGTTTTACCATTCTTATGGATATGGAGTATTTCAAAGTCGCTGTATAAATCGAACTGATGGTTATTGTCGATGATGTGTTCAGCGAACGTTGAGTGACCTGATTTCGCGTTCAAAACTCGCGCGTGTTCTTTGAACCGAGTGTAGAAAGTTCTGCCAGTCTTACCGACATAGACGGCGCCACAAGTTTGACATTTAAGTTTATAAACACCTGACGATTCAATAAGTGGACGCTTGTCTAATTTTATGCATATTTCTTTTTTAATGTTTGTTAAAGGTCTGAAAACTATGTCTATGTTGTAATCTGTAAATATACTTTTTATTTTGTGGCTTATATTACCTAAGAAATTAATGCTGAATCTGATTCTATCCGTTTCGATATGTAGATCATTTGCGAACGCTTCTTTGAGCCTCAATTTATGTTTTTTACGTTTAATGAGTGTATCTATGATGTTTGGGTTGAAGTTATTAAATATAGCAATTTGTTTTAATGTTTGGGTTTCATTGTCTATTTCAGGTTTGTCTAGGCCTAGGGTTAACATTCTGTGAATCTGTGATTGGAAAACCGCTAATTTATGTTGCTGACAGTGATTAGATAGGTTATTAATGGAGTCAGCTGTGTGCGATGGTTTTCTGAAGATTTTATATGTAAAGTTATGGTTGTTTTTCATTATTGTTATGTCTAAAAAATTTATGCAATTATTTTCTTCTTTTTCCAGTGAAAATTTAATGTTTTCGTGTAAGTTATTCAAGGCTGCATGGAAAGAAAGAAGCTCGCTACTGGAGCCGGTCCAAAGACACAGCACATCGTCTACATATCGTAACCAGAAATTGATTTTGGGGGTAAAATTAACCAGTTCTGTGAAAACTCTATTTTCGAAGTGTTTCATGAAAATTTCTGCCATAGTTCCCGAAAGAGGAGAGCCCATTGCTAAGCCTTCTGTCTGTTTATACATTTTGCTGTTGAACATGAAAAAATTTTGTTTTAAGCAAATGGAGAGAAGTGCCATGAAACTAACACACAGATCATCTGACCAGGGGGAATCATTCATCATATCGGAGACTAAGTTAAGGGTTTCATTAACAGGGACATTGGTGAAAAGATTAGAGACATCGAATGAAACCAAAATACCGTTTTCCTCGTTGTTTACAGTGTTCAGTTTTTCTATCAGCGCAGGTGTGTTTTTTATCGAGTATTCTGACGTAGTGTTAAAATTATTGGTTAGGATGTTATTGATTTCCTTGGCAAGTTTGTGTGTCGGTGAATCGATAAAAGAAACAACTGGTCTGATAGGAAAACCAGGCTTGTGTAATTTCGGAAGCCCGTACAGAATTGGAAATCTCGGGTTCATGGGAATAATATTTTTTATGTTATAAAGTAGAAGAAAATCGTTATGTTTTTTAAGTTCTTGTTTAAGACATTGAATGAAAGAGTTAAATGGATTTGTTTTAAGTTCAATAAAAGTGTTATTCTCTAAAAATTCTTCGACTTTCTCTATGTAAAAATCTGTATTCATTATAGTAGTACAATTGCCTTTGTCAGCTTTAGTGACCGTAAGATCGTTCTGTTTAATTTTTCGTTTAATGGATGAAAGTGTTTTGAGGGTTTCCATTTCTGTATCGGGTTTCTTAACGTTAGAGAATGTAGCGTTTTTGTATTTAGTGAGAGTATGTGTAACATTGTTTAAAATTTGATTATCTTTAGTAAATGAAACTAAATTGTCGACATCTGCAACGAAGGTTTCAAATTGCTTAATAGATGGAGTAAGAATGGGGTTATATTTGAGACCTTTGTTAAGTAGGTCAATTTCTTTTCTGTCAAAATTTGTGTCTGAGAGGTTTTTAACTGTCTCGTGAAAAATGTGTTTATATTGTACCGTTGTGTTATATTTATCTTTTTGTTTAGTTAAATTTTTTATTTTAATTAGACGTATTTTGTTATTAAGTTTTATGAATTTTTTATTCTTAGTGTACGAAACCATTTCATTGCAGTCTGATAAAAAATTATCTAATATTATAGGCGGTAGGGAATTACATAATTTGTCATATAAGATCTTAAGTTCTAGGTTGATACTATTTAGTTTTATATAATGTTTCCTGATTTCTTTCTTTATAAGATTAGTTCTGGTTTTAAGTAATTCTCGCCTATTGTCGGTAGTTAGGGCGTTGCTTACCCTGGTGAACTTGTTGTTAATGTATTTGGGACAGATGTTTTCTTGTAAGCAGGTTTTGTTGAACCATATGTCTAATTTCGTATCCTCTCTTCTGCGTAGCATCTTCCTGTATTTGAGGGTTGGGGCAGCCAGACTCGCTGATGACATGATTGAATAGTGATCAACCCAAGTGTGTTCGGAATTATGGTAAGGGAGATGGCAAGGTTGTCTTAAACACACTGTTCTTTATGAGTATTTATTTCGACCGGTTTCGACTTTTTACAAAATCATCTTCAAGGAAAACCGGAAGACTACAGAGTGAAGGATACAAAAACATATAAGTAAAAAATAAAAAAACAAGCAATACAAATCGTATTATTTATAAAATAAAATACAGAATAATACTCACACTAACAAACTACAGGAAGCAAGCCGGAGACAACGAAAAAATGGTAAATCTAGATCTCATCATGAGAATATCAAAAAATTGATAAAAATTTATTTTAGAAAACAAGTCAAAAGGCAACTGAACCAAGGGACAACGCCCAAACGAATGAAAAAACTACATGTGGGTGTAGGAAAATACTTGTTTACTTGTAAGGACTAGTAAACAATAGGGATTTTGTCATAGGAGGATCTCTAGTAATGAACTATGTGTGAGATTTATCTGGTCGTTCAGGCACAAATTGTTATTGGCGGCTATGGACTTTCTTATTTCGAGATTTTCGAGGAAATCTAGGGTTTTACCATTCTTATGGATATGGAGTATTTCAAAGTCGCTGTATAAATCGAACTGATGGTTATTGTCGATGATGTGTTCAGCGAACGTTGAGTGACCTGATTTCGCGTTCAAAACTCGCGCGTGTTCTTTGAACCGAGTGTAGAAAGTTGTTATATTATGTATATTTACAGATTACAACATAGACATAGACATAGTTTTCAGACCTTTAACAAACATTAAAAAAGAAATATGCATAAAATTAGACAAGCGTCCACTTATTGAATCGTCAGGTGTTTATAAACTTAAATGTCAAACTTGTGGCGCCGTCTATGTCGGTAAGACTGGCAGAACTTTCTACACTCGGTTCAAAGAACACGCGCGAGTTTTGAACGCGAAATCAGGTCACTCAACGTTCGCTGAACACATCATCGACAATAACCATCAGTTCGATTTATACAGCGACTTTGAAATACTCCATATCCATAAGAATGGTAAAACCCTGGATTTCCTCGAAAATCTCGAAATAAGAAAGTCCATAGCCGCCAATAACAATTTGTGCCTGAACGACCAGATAAATCTCACACATAGTTCATTACTGGAGATCCTCCTATGACAAAATCCCTATTGTTTACTAGTCCTTACAAGTAAACAAGTATTTTCCTACACCCACATGTAGTTTTTTCATTCGTTTGGGCGTTGTCCCTTGGTTCAGTTGCCTTTTGACTTGTTTTCTAAAATAAATTTTTATCAATTTTTTGATATTCTCATGATGAGATCTAGATTTACCATTTTTTCGTTGTCTCCGGCTTGCTTCCTGTAGTTTGTTAGTGTGAGTATTATTCTGTATTTTATTTTATAATTAATACGATTTGTATTGCTTGTTTTTTTTATTTTTTACTTATATGTTTTTGTATCCTTCACTCTGTAGTCTTCCGGTTTTCCTTGAAGATGATTTTGTAAAAAGTCGAAACCGGTCGAAATAAATACTCATAAAGAACAGTGTGTTTAAGACAACCTTGCCATCTCCCTTACCATAATTCCGAACACACTTGGGTTGATCACTATTCAATCATGTCATCAGCGAGTCTGGCTGCCCCAACCCTCAAATACAGGAAGATGCTACGCAGAAGAGAGGATACGAAATTAGACATATGGTTCAACAAAACCTGCTTACAAGAAAACATCTGTCCCAAATACATTAACAACAAGTTCACCAGGGTAAGCAACGCCCTAACTACCGACAATAGGCGAGAATTACTTAAAACCAGAACTATTCTTATAAAGAAAGAAATCAGGAAACATTATATAAAACTAAATAGTATCAACCTAGAACTTAAGATCTTATATGACAAATTATGTAATTCCCTACCGCCTATAATATTAGATAATTTTTTATCAGACTGCAATGAAATGGTTTCGTACACTAAGAATAAAAAATTCATAAAACTTAATAACAAAATACGTCTAATTAAAATAAAAAATTTAACTAAACAAAAAGATAAATATAACACAACGGTACAATATAAACACATTTTTCACGAGACAGTTAAAAACCTCTCAGACACAAATTTTGACAGAAAAGAAATTGACCTACTTAACAAAGGTCTCAAATATAACCCCATTCTTACTCCATCTATTAAGCAATTTGAAACCTTCGTTGCAGATGTCGACAATTTAGTTTCATTTACTAAAGATAATCAAATTTTAAACAATGTTACACATACTCTCACTAAATACAAAAACGCTACATTCTCTAACGTTAAGAAACCCGATACAGAAATGGAAACCCTCAAAACACTTTCATCCATTAAACGAAAAATTAAACAGAACGATCTTACGGTCACTAAAGCTGACAAAGGCAATTGTACTACTATAATGAATACAGATTTTTACATAGAGAAAGTCGAAGAATTTTTAGAGAATAACACTTTTATTGAACTTAAAACAAATCCATTTAACTCTTTCATTCAATGTCTTAAACAAGAACTTAAAAAACATAACGATTTTCTTCTACTTTATAACATAAAAAATATTATTCCCATGAACCCGAGATTTCCAATTCTGTACGGGCTTCCGAAATTACACAAGCCTGGTTTTCCTATCAGACCAGTTGTTTCTTTTATCGATTCACCGACACACAAACTTGCCAAGGAAATCAATAACATCCTAACCAATAATTTTAACACTACGTCAGAATACTCGATAAAAAACACACCTGCGCTGATAGAAAAACTGAACACTGTAAACAACGAGGAAAACGGTATTTTGGTTTCATTCGATGTCTCTAATCTTTTCACCAATGTCCCTGTTAATGAAACCCTTAACTTAGTCTCCGATATGATGAATGATTCCCCCTGGTCAGATGATCTGTGTGTTAGTTTCATGGCACTTCTCTCCATTTGCTTAAAACAAAATTTTTTCATGTTCAACAGCAAAATGTATAAACAGACAGAAGGCTTAGCAATGGGCTCTCCTCTTTCGGGAACTATGGCAGAAATTTTCATGAAACACTTCGAAAATAGAGTTTTCACAGAACTGGTTAATTTTACCCCCAAAATCAATTTCTGGTTACGATATGTAGACGATGTGCTGTGTCTTTGGACCGGCTCCAGTAGCGAGCTTCTTTCTTTCCATGCAGCCTTGAATAACTTACACGAAAACATTAAATTTTCACTGGAAAAAGAAGAAAATAATTGCATAAATTTTTTAGACATAACAATAATGAAAAACAACCATAACTTTACATATAAAATCTTCAGAAAACCATCGCACACAGCTGACTCCATTAATAACCTATCTAATCACTGTCAGCAACATAAATTAGCGGTTTTCCAATCACAGATTCACAGAATGTTAACCCTAGGCCTAGACAAACCTGAAATAGACAATGAAACCCAAACATTAAAACAAATTGCTATATTTAATAACTTCAACCCAAACATCATAGATACACTCATTAAACGTAAAAAACATAAATTGAGGCTCAAAGAAGCGTTCGCAAATGATCTACATATCGAAACGGATAGAATCAGATTCAGCATTAATTTCTTAGGTAATATAAGCCACAAAATAAAAAGTATATTTACAGATTACAACATAGACATAGTTTTCAGACCTTTAACAAACATTAAAAAAGAAATATGCATAAAATTAGACAAGCGTCCACTTATTGAATCGTCAGGTGTTTATAAACTTAAATGTCAAACTTGTGGCGCCGTCTATGTCGGTAAGACTGGCAGAACTTTCTACACTCGGTTCAAAGAACACGCGCGAGTTTTGAACGCGAAATCAGGTCACTCAACGTTCGCTGAACACATCATCGACAATAACCATCAGTTCGATTTATACAGCGACTTTGAAATACTCCATATCCATAAGAATGGTAAAACCCTGGATTTCCTCGAAAATCTCGAAATAAGAAAGTCCATAGCCGCCAATAACAATTTGTGCCTGAACGACCAGATAAATCTCACACATAGTTCATTACTGGAGATCCTCCTATGACAAAATCCCTATTGTTTACTAGTCCTTACAAGTAAACAAGTATTTTCCTACACCCACATGTAGTTTTTTCATTCGTTTGGGCGTTGTCCCTTGGTTCAGTTGCCTTTTGACTTGTTTTCTAAAATAAATTTTTATCAATTTTTTGATATTCTCATGATGAGATCTAGATTTACCATTTTTTCGTTGTCTCCGGCTTGCTTCCTGTAGTTTGTTAGTGTGAGTATTATTCTGTATTTTATTTTACAATTAATACGATTTGTATTGCTTGTTTTTTTTTATTTTTTACTTATATGTTTTTGTATCCTTCACTCTGTAGTCTTCCGGTTTTCCTTGAAGATGATTTTGTAAAAAGTCGAAACCGGTCGAAATAAATACTCATAAAGAACAGTGTGTTTAAGACAACCTTGCCATCTCCCTTACCATATATATATATATATATATATATATATATATATATATATATATATATATATATATATATATATATATATATATATATATATCTGGAGAAACATTCACCTGCTATAAATGTAAAAAATCTGATGTGACCAGCACATTACCTTCCGTCAGTTCTATGTATTTTGTACAAATTTCATATGGAAAGTTCCTTTGTAAATATTCTATTTCTTGTACATTACCTTCCGGCAGCTGCATGTATTTTATGCAAATTTCATACAGAAAATTTATGTCTTAAATTATTATTTTGTATCTGCAGAAATAAAAGATTTATTATTATTATTTCTTGTACATTACCTTAAAGCAGTTGTATGTATTTTATACAAATTCCGCATACAGAAAGCAAAAGATCCTATATTTCCAGTAAAATTATAAGACACACACTATGTCAATTTCACTTGACACTGACATCTTTCAATCAGAATTTTCTTAAAATAGTAGCTGTTTTCATAGCTATAGCTACTTTATGAAATTTAATTTCTTTATCATTTTTTAACTCTTTATCCATTTAATATTAAGTATAAAATGCAGTCAAATCGTATAGAGAATAAAATATTCTTTAATATTTATAATAACATTAAATGTGAAAAAATGATATTTAACATAGTTTTTTCAAGAAAAACTGTTAAAATCTTCAAATGATGGTACTTCCGGTTGACCAATTGTAACCAAAATCTAATCAGCTCTTCATATGGATGTAACGAAGAAGTATATGAAGAAATTATAATTTTTGAAACTGTAGTATTAGAGTTATCGCAGACGAAAATTTTGTTACACACACACACACACACACACATCCACACACACACATCCACACACACACACATCCACACACACACACACACACACACACACACATACAGACATCATCGTAAAAATAGTAAATTCGTATTCTAGGGACCCTAAAACGTGCTTATTGAGTAAAAACTCATCATCGAATTTTTTGACCAAAGACAATACCTTCCTTACCTAAAGGTGACGGAAGGTAAAAAAGGGACACACTGCAGCCCAATGCCAAATACAATACCCAACATCAACACCATCATCTACAACACCATATCATGCAACACAATCAAGCCATACTGACACTCAACATCAAACACAACCCATTCAATCCCCAAGCCAGCAAAACACACAGGAGACAGAAATACCCATTCAATCCTCAAGCCAACAAAACGCACAGGAGACAGAAATACGCTTATCACAACAAACAACAGCAAAACACACTAACGTTTTAAAGCCACAACAATATTTTTATCCATTCGCTGAAAATATACAGATAAACGCTAAGAAACAAGAAACAATAAATGAAAGACAATCAAGAACACCCACAAAGGATAGTAACATCGAATCCTCTGAACTAAACAAACCAGTAAGTATGAAACGTTCAAGCGAAAATGACGAAACAAACAACTCACAAAATGAAAATAACAACTCACAACAAAATGAAAATAACAACTCACAACAAAATCCCAAACAACGATCAAAAAAACCAAGATCAGTTAGTCCATCTTACAACCTTACAACCCAAGAGTTATTTGAAAGCACAGAAAATGAAATAACAACAAATGAGAAGCAATGCCCGCTAAATTATGAACAATTCAAATACTTTATTGAAAATGCCACCAACAATGCAGACCCATTAACAATCTCAAAAAACTACACGACAAATACAGTTGAATTGCTAAACATGATGAACAAAGTATATCCCTTCCTAGGCAGAAAGATAATTAAAAACAGATTCACAAGAATTCATAATAGATTGAGAACCCAACTCGAAGAAGAAAAGAACGATTAAGAACATTCCAATTAAATATATTAAGTAAACTTAACATAAGAAACTAAATAAAAATATTATGAACATCATACAGTGGAACTTGAACGGATATCATGCACACCTCCCTGAACTGCAAAAGATAATAAACGATACAAATGCCAAAATCGTATGTCTGCAAGAAACACGCCTCCATACACATCACAAAACTTCCCTCAAAAACTTCTCAATCCATAGAAAAGACCGACAAAATGATATCAATGCCAGCGGTGATGTAGCAATATTAGTAAACCACACAAAATATGCTGAAGAAATTACAATAACTACAAATCTAGGAGCAGTAGCAGTCACAATATACACGCCCAAGAAACTAACGGTTTGTTCCGTATACCTACCACCAAACAAAGAAATCAACCCATCCGACATTGAACAACTTATAGGACAATTACCATCCCCTTACATAATAATGGGAGATTTCAATGCGCATAATAGAATTTGGGGAAAAGAGACAACAAACAAGAGAGGAAAAACTATTGAAAATATTTTAGAAAGAAATGACGATCTAATACTACTAAACGACGGAAGCGACACACATTTTTGCGCACGATCAGGAAACTTGTCCTCCATAGACCTAACTATAAGCGACACAAAAATTGCAGACGAAGTATCATGGACAGCATTACCTTTTTTGTATGTAGGCAACCACTTTTCCATAAAAGTAACCATAAACGAAGATATTAGCAACACCACCGGCGGAAACTCAGTTAGGAAATGGATAACAAAAGAAGCAAATTGGTCACTATTCACCCAACTTGTAGAAATTAAAACAAAAAATAAAGCTGATACCGAAGATATAGATATACAAGTGGAAATTCTTACAAACATAATAACCGAAGCCGCGAACATAGCACTAAAACATATCAAAACAAATAAAACCAAAAAAGAAGTTCCATGGTGGAATACACAATGCCAAGAAGCAATCAGAAACAATAAAAAAGCTTTAAAGAAGTATAAAAAAGATAAAACTATTGAAAATTTTATAAATCTAAAAAGAACAAAAGCACTATGTCGTAGAATCACACTCCTAAGCAAAAAAACATCATGGCAACAATATACATCAAATATCAACACAGATACACCTATCACTGAGGTATGGAACAAAATTAGAAAAATAAATGGACGAAACACAAGCTCAACTACAGACATTCTAAAACACAACAATAAGACAGTTACAACATCACAAGAAATCGCAAATACTTTAGCTGAACAATTTCACGAAAATTCAAGTAACAAACAATATACAGCTGAATTCTTAACTCACAAACAAAACATGGAAAACGAAAAAATTATTATAAATTCAAACAACGAAAATGAAATCAACGACCAAATTACAAAAAACGAACTACACACGACCATTCAAGAACTGAAAAAATCCACAAGTCCTGGACCAGATGGAATTAGCTATGACCTGATTAAACACCTCCCAGAAGAAACAATGGAATTTTTGTTAAAAATTTATAACATATGGACAAAAAATAAATTTCCGCAGAAATGGAAAATAGTTACTACAATACCACTGCTTAAACCAAATAAACAGAAAATCAACCCCACTAACTACAGACCGATATCCTTATCAAATTGTCTTAGTAAGGTATTACAAAAAATCATTAATAAAAGGTTATTGTGGTACTTACAGTCAAAAGACATAATAGACGAAAAGCAAAGCGGTTTCAGACATGGCCGTTCAACTATGGATCAACTTATAGCTCTCCAGTCAGAGATCCACACAGCATTCAAAAACAAGCAATACACTGCTGCTATTTTTTTCGATATTGCCAAAGCTAATGATACTGTCTGGAGACTATATATTATAAAAGCACTAAAGGAATACAATCTAGACGGAAATATCCTCAATTATATCAACAACTTCTTAACAGAAAGGAAATTTAGAGTATTATATAACGGTTATTTATCAGAAGAAAAGACGCAAGAAAACGGGACTCCACAAGGAGAAATATTGAGTGTTACTCTATATTTAAAGCCATGAACAAAATAACCGAATACATTCCTTACCATATAAACGTATCACTATTTGCTGACGACCTTGCAGTCTACCACAAAAAAAAAACACCCATACATTAAAACAAGAACTCCGGCATACTACAATCGACTACAAGAATGGTCCAGAAGTACGGGTCTGCAGTTCTCAGAAGCAAAAACAAAAATTATGTTTTTTACAAAGCTAACTAGGCCTGTCGTAAAACCCATCATAAAGATAAATAACAAAAAAATCGAATATGTGACTACAATCAAATTCCTTGGACTGACATTAGACCCACGCCTTACTTGGAAACAACATATACAGCAACTAAAACAGGACTGCTACAGAGGACTAAACCTTATCAAATGTCTTTGCAATAACAAATGGGGAGCGCACAAAGACATTCTACTTCGATTATATCTAATATTTATAAGATCAAAAATAGACTACAGTGCTATTGTCTATCAAACAGCAACAAAAAATATCCTGAAAATCTTGGAACCAATACAGAACACAGCAATTAGATTATCCATAGGAGCATACAGAACTAGCCCAGTCACAAGTATGTTATGCGAATCTGGTGTTATCCCTCTAGAATTACGTAGAAACCAACTTACAATGTCCTACATACTGAAACTTGCAAAAAACCCAAAAAACCCTGCATTCAAATACATTTTCAAAAAACAACAGAACCGAACCACACCATTATCCAACACACCTCTCCAACAAAAAATTTGTGACATCCTCATAAACCTACAAATAAACCTACCTGACCTTGAGAAACAATACACAGACAATATAGTACCATGGAGAAAGAAACTACCCGATTATATCCTGGAACTAACTGAAATTAAAAAATCCGACACAGCAAAAGAACAAATAAAACAAGAATATGATAAAATACTGAACCAAAAGCAATACGACCAAATAATATTCACGGATGGATCAAAAACCCAAGAAGGAACAGGAGGAGCAGTAGTAAAGAATGACAGAAGAATTAAAATCCATTTACCAACTGAAACATCAATTTTCACTGCCGAAGCTTATAGTATACTGACTGCACTACAAGAAATAAGAAAAGAACAGCAAAGAGATCACGAATATATAATTTGCACTGACGCCCTATCCGTTATTAATGAAACAAAAAACATATATAATAAACAAAAAACAATACAAAAAATACAAGAAGAAATCCACCACATCAACGAAAGAAACAGAATTAGTATAATGTGGATACCATCACACATAGGCATTAAGGAAAATGAAACGGCAGACTTAGAGGCTAAAGAAGCAATACGTGAAGAGAAGACACTAATACCAGTACCAGTCCAAGACTTCCTGAAAATAATCAAATCAAAAATAAATAAGAAATGGGACGAAATATGGAACAATACAATAGGAAATAAACTCAGAAATATAAAGCCAGACACATCCAAATGGACAAACGTTAACAATAGAATAGACCAAACAAAAATCACAAGACTGAGAATAGGACATACAAATCTAACTCATAAATACATTCTACAAAAAACAGAAGCCGAAAAGTGTACCACATGCAACACTCAGATCACTATCGAACACATACTAATTCAATGCCCGAAATACACCACACAGAGAGTCAAAAACAACATTCGACCGACATTAGCAGAGACCCTTGGGAACGAAATCAACAACCTAAACAACACTATAAATTTCTGCGAAGAGATCAACATACTTAAACTTATTTAAATTTCAATTATATGTAAATAATTAATGTATTATACATCATATTGTACCGGGTACTAATAACCACAGTAGTTGATGTACCGTTACTCTTAAATAAATAAAAAAAAAGAAGAAAGAAGCATGAACGGGATATTGAATGATGCAGGTAGAAAGAAGAAAAATGTAAATATTTGAATAAATAATATGTAAATATGAGTATAAAATAAATTGTAAATAACAAAAAATTTACAGTTAAAATGTATTTTCAAAGGCATTTTTAGCAAGAATAAAATTATATTGATATTGATGAGGTACGCTTTCTTTTCTCCGTAGGTACCGTTTTTGCTAAGATTTAAATAATATGTACCGTTATAATTTTCTTTCTTAAATCAAATATAAATAATCACAAATTTTACAATAAATGGACAACATGCGTTAAATGCATATAATACTTATGTTCACACATTAAAAAAAATTATAATTTCTGAATTTCATTAACTTGTCAAATTGACTATTTTGACGTTTCAATGTTTCATATGAATGTAGCTCCAAGCGACATTTTATAGAAAACTTAAGTTTTTAAGATCTGTAAGACAGCTCGTTACAGATATCAGAACAGAATTGACCTATCTGTAAATTTGTATACTTCGCATTCACAGGTCAACTGTAAGGTACAAATTTACATACTTATGAGCAAATTCGACCCAATAGTTATTTTCAGTAAATAAATCAATGCGCACAAAAAGAAATGAGGATTAAGATGTATCTACTTGGTTTACAAGCCTCAGTTTTAAAATTTTACATGAAACATAGATTATAACGATAACTTTATTACTCATTAACCATTATAATACATATAAATTTGATTACAAAATAACAATATAAAAATATAAGTTTACAAAGTCCATACAATTTACTGCAACAATGATTTAATCAGACATCACAATACACTTTTGGTTGCAATAATTAGAATAAAAAATTATTTGTATATTTGAGCAAACATGAATAATATACCTACGATAATTAAATAAAAATCTTTTTTACACGATCATTTTTTTAATGTTTACCAATAGGGTTTTCAAGGCAGTAGGTTTTATTTACAAATTTACACGTCACTTATCGATCAGGAGGCGAAGGCGGTAAGTAAAAAAAACAACAATCATAGCTTAAGTACGAGTTCTTTAAAAAAAAATTTCATGTCAAAATAATTTTAAATCTTAATTTTTTTAATTTTGTGCGTCGATCATGCAAGAAACATAATAAGCATTGGGGTCAGTAAATGCTCTTCTACCGGTATCGACTTTGTCTCGATTTCCAAAATCACCCTCTTTCGGTAAGAAGCAGTTACTAACCTTAATACTTAAAAATCTATATCTTTATTCAATGGAATAACAAAGAAAAAATTACCTACGCTACGTGTAAAGTAGGGCTCGTGCCAATAGAGAAAGGATAAAACCGGCGCAGTATTACTCAACCTAAAAATGTCATGACTGGACGAATATTAACCTTTGTGCATGACCCTTCCCTATTGGCACAAGCTCTAACAATACATTATAATAGTTTCTTTAATTGTGTCTGCTCTTACTTGGTGAAACTTACAATTCATTTTAATTTTTAATAATACTTGGTTTTATGTTTCACAATTATTTTATTAGATTACTAGTTTCGCTATAACATTAGCATCATCAGATCTTCTTTATCGTTTAATTATAAATATATGTCTAAATTATATCAAATAAATATAAAAATGAAATGTCAAAATGTCAATAAATGTTTTTTTAAAATAATTTTTGTTTTTAAATTTTTTGAAAATTATTTTAAAAAATTACAAAGTTCAAAAATATTAATATACACAAATAAATTATAACATAAATTTTATAATGTTTCTAGAAACTTCATTAATGGTGAATTATTAAGGCTTGTCTGTTCATTTAGAATATTTTCATTATTCTTTATTGCTTTACCAATTTCTATAGCTTCTAAAAAATCTAATCTTGGTCCTTTAGTTTCTACATGTAAAATTTCGGGTTTAAAATTGCTAGTATGATTTTCTTCTATTAAATGATTGGAAAATGTTGAGTCTGACTTTTTGTTTAAAAATGACTTTTTATGTTCATTTACCCTTATATTAAAATTTCTTCCTGATTGACCTATGTACACAGCATTACATTTTTCACAATTTAATTTATATACACCTGATTTTGTTTGAATATTCATTTTTTCTTTAACATTTCTTATATGTTTTCCTAAATTATTATATGTTTTGAATGCAATTTTGTAGTTATCATTTGTATTTTTTATAATGTTTGCTATTTTATTGGATATTGTACCTATGTACGATAATTTTATAAATATGTTTTCTTTTTGTTCATTGTCATTGTAAAGGTATTTTGCATAATTTTTTAATTTAGTTTTTTGAATTATATTGTCTATAATATTTGTATTATAACCATTATTCCTTGCTATATTTTTGATTATTTTTACTTCTGTTTCATAATTTTCTATACTTAATGGAATTTTGATTAATCTGTGAATCATACTATAAAATGCTGATAGTTTTTGTGTTTTTGGGTGATTAGAAGATTTGTGGATTATTGTATCTGTTTGAGTTGGCTTCCTGAAAATTTTAAATTCATGTTTATTGTTATTATGTTTTATTGTTAAATCTAAGTAATTAATTTGTTTATCTTTTTCTACTTCTAAAGTGAATTTAATATTATTGTGAATTTTATTTATTATTTCTAAAAATTTATTAAGTTGTCGTGTGGTTCCCGTCCAACATATTAAAATATCATCTACATATCTAAACCAGTATTTTATATATTTTGATGAATCAGTTTTTAATATTGTTTTTTCTAAATTGTCCATAAAAATTTCTGCTAATAAAGGTGATATTGGTGATCCCATTGCTAAATTTAGACATATATTTATAATTAAACGATAAAGAAGATCTGATGATGCTAATGTTATAGCGAAACTAGTAATCTAATAAAATAATTGTGAAACATAAAACCAAGTATTATTAAAAATTAAAATGACATTATAATAGATTTAACCAGTAAAGCACGGGCCACACTATGCGTTTGGGCGGAACCGGTTGACCGGGAAGACAACTTATTGTTTTAAATGAATGCGTCCACACCGATACGGTTGCGGTCCGGATGCCGGATACTACCGCAGCATATTGCGGTTTGACGGGACGGTCAATTTGCCGCATAGCAACTTCAACACATTGGAGATTATGCGAGCGTTCGCAAGGGTCTGGTTTTGTTTTTTAATAGACAACGTATACTATTTGGGCTCTGCACTGATCAGATGTTGGTCCGACTGTGTCCAAATCGGGTTTTCATTGCTGCCGTCCTGTTTAGCGGGATATATGTGGACGCCGTACGATCCATCCTGTTTAACCGAATGGGGTTTTACCGGTCGCGCCAAAACGCACAGTGTGGCCTGGGCCTAACAGAACTCGATGAGAACAACAATTATTTTAGTGTTTAGGCAAATAATGATATTTGTGAATATTTTTAGATAATATCTAGAAAATTTACAAAAAAGTTACCAAGAAAAAATATTGTTGCTCTCGCTGAGTTATGTCACTGGTTAAATTTAATGTACTTATTTCCGTTACACGCTGTATTTCATTACATATGTTGTGAGTTCATAATAATATCTATTTGTTTCTTTTTCTTAATAACAACTTTATAAATATAAACCCCATCCATTGTTTGAAAATATTTCAAACAATTTTTGTGAATAGAAACCTTTTCAGTTTTAAAAGAATTTTCATCGTTACAATATGGCACACATTCTCCAGTCAAAATCATTTCGTATCCAGATTTAGTTTGGTCTATAAACTCCAGTTTAAATATATAATTCTTAGCAAATTTTTCTGCTCCTATGTACTGCATAGAAAATTCAATCATTCCACCATTTTCTCGTTTGGTTAATTTTAGTAAACTGTCATTATTTATTCCAAACTCAATATAGGATTTGTCATTTATGTTGTAAGTGTTAGTTACATCATTATGGAAGTGCTTCAGATGATTTTTTATAGTAGCTAACTGTCCTTTCCACTCACAATGTCTGAGATCTTTCAAAGGACATTCGAATTCACCAAATTCACATTCCATCTCTTCATGGTTTTTTATGAACAATATACTTGATTCAAAGTCACACCCCGCTGTTTTATTCTTGCAAGGGAACTTCAATGCTGTTATCAAGCTCTCCAAAGTATAATTTCTTGTAGTTCCTATTTTTCCTTGGCAAATAGGGCACTTAGTACCTTTTTTTCTACAATTATGACACATACTATGACCCCGAAAACACTGAACGATAGCTGAATGCATATATTCGTTGCATATTGGACACTCGATTTCTTTCAAAAAATTTGTATAGTTCTCCATTTTGATAGTATTTAATTTACAATGATATCGAACTAATTTTAATAATAAATACGAAATATTTATAAAGAAGTTAATATCTAATCAATTAAGATATCAGTTGATTATTGGCATAGTGAATATATGTCTTTGAATGAGATAACAATTTTTTGAGGTATCTCATTGTAAATTGAATTGAAGCACTCGTTGAATCATATTTAATTAAATTTTAAATAAAAGCACTTCAAAGGTCAATTTTTTTTGGTTTTTGCGTCTATCTCAAAAACAGTGAGTCCTACGAAAAAATAGTAGCTGACAAAATTTCCTAAATTTTCTACGTTATAGGTTTTTTTCTATCTCCAACCGTAAATGAGTTACACGCTTCTGAAAACCGCTATTTTACGAAAAAAAAAACATTATTCCCGTCACATTTTTCGGCAAACTTTTCTCTCCAACGCCCCAGCCTTTCATTTAACAAAAAAATCTCAGAGAAGCTGTAGAGATTTAGATTTCCGTCAACATAGTTTATCAATTTACCATTTTATCTTAACCTCATCCAAAGTTAGAGCGTTTTTATAATTTTCGCTGAAACTAATAGGAACCAGTACTTTGCGAAATTATTGAATATTTAATTGAGTTTTAAGTAAGTTATTTAGAATAGCGACTTCTGCAATTCAAACATTGTTTCCGGATTCAAAACCCTCTAAGAAGGGAAGAAATATTAGTTCCAACCACAATGCCTTGCAACCTACCAAACTTTGACATTGTTGAATTGACCGATTGTCGACTGTAAAATGGATGAAGGGTCGACAGTTGTATTTACTGGCGAAGACACAGACTTTATAATTTTCTTGATGGCGAGAACTCCACCTGATAGAGATATTATCATGATGAAAAGCAGAAAAGCGTCGATGCGCTGTTCGACTATTTGCGAAAACTGCCACAGAAATTGTTCCAATGGAACGCCAATAGTTAAAGAGGATGAAGAGAACGACATTGGAGAGAAACCCCCACTATCAACATCACCACCATTTTAAAAGAAATTCTCTACAGCTTCCTTTCTGAGATTTTTTTGTAAACAAAAGGCTGATGCGTCGAAGAGATAAGTTTGGCGAAAAATGTGGCGCGAATAATGTTTTCTCGTAAAATAGCGGTTTTCATAAGCGTGTAACTCGTTCACGGTTGGAGATAGAAAATAACGTGAAATACAAAAAATGTAGGAAATTTTATCAGCTATAATTTCCATCAAATTTGTTCGTAGGACCAACTGTTTTTGAGATATACGCGAAGAAGAAAAGGATCTTTGATGTGTTCCCCTCCCTCCCTACGCCTACCCGACGGTCAAGGACTTTTAATATGTTTTTATTACTAACTAGTCCAAACAAAGTTCCGAAGTCGGTTATTCTGCTTATTGACTTTCCGGTTAGACCCCTCCTTAGAGCACTCATTGACTGGGCTATACAAGGTAACTGGCGAATTGGTCGAAGTCTAGTTGTCAGACATTAAGAGCTTGAATTTACTGATGTCTCTTCCGAGTAGAGCTTCGGTCAAGACCAAGATTAGTCTTAGTCTTGAGAATATCAAGAACAAGATTCAAGACAAAACCTCTATGGACAATCAATACCAAGACTCGGGACTAGGACGTCAAGACCAATAGTCTTGACGGGAATCTTGCAGGACTCTTGACTCAATTATATTTAATTTTATTTATTCCCGGTATTTTCACTTCCGAATAAAGTTTTGAATAAGTATTTGTAAATTTATTATACATATTTATCCAAAGAATAATTCCATTGCGTCTTTTCACACATTTTACAGAAACAAATAGCTATCTTTAACGTTCGTGAATTTGTAGCCTTGCAGAGTGAATCTGTGTCAATAGAGAAGGATGGAGTTTGGCGTAGCCACGTTAAGCAGACAGGGATGAAATGTGTCAACTTTTTTTAAATCCGTAGTTGTCAAAATTTAGTTTGACATCTTTAATGTCATCTATATTTTTCTGCATTTTTAGCCTCGGGAGACTGTAATTTAACAAGTGTATTATGTAATGCAGCGATCATATGTGGTAAACGAGATATGTATATTGTAAAATTGTCCTTGTACTTTTTGTATATTTCTTTCAGTTTGCAATAATTGTTTGTCATTGTATTCAACAAAGTATCCAAAATTTGAACATATTTTGCTAGCGTCAAATGACAGGATCTTTGTAATGATTTACCTATTCACTGTGTGAGATTTAATAAGATCCCCAATATGTAATAATAAATTGTTTTCATAAAGCATCATATAGAAATCTTGGTTTTATCATTAGAAATGCTCAATTTTTGAGAAATGTATTGTTGTTAAAAATGTTGTATTTATCGCTCGTTAGATCCAAACTAGAATATTGTTCCCCTGTATGGAACCCTACCTATGACAAATATTCTAATGCTATTGAGTCATTGAACAAAAAGTTTCTAAAATTTTGTCATAAGGTTACCGGCCAGTATCCTAGTTTCGATTGCGATTATAATATGTTAAGGAGAAAAATACATTCCATTACATTTTTATATAAAATATTAAATGGTCAAATTAACGATAGTGCTATTTTATCTTGTATCTCTTTCAACGTACCTAGATTAATTTCACGAATCAAGTTGACTTTCAATTTAAGAACAGTGCGGGAAAATTATGAATTAAAATATCCTATTCGACAAATTTGCAATTTATTTAATATCAACCTTCAGTCCGATATTATGCCGATTCATTACGTAAATTTAAAATATCACTTCTGCAATTTTTTCATATTTAAATTGATTGTTTAGTATACTCTTTGCTACGTTCATCATCGTATTTTTTTATTGTATTCTAATTTCTAATATGTATTTCTATTTATGCCAACGCATCATATTATATTTTGTACCTCTTTATAATCGTCCTGTAACTGGGATATGCATCCTGTAGAATTGATTTTCAATTAATAAATAAATAATTTGTGAATAATCGAAATTTGTCAAAAAATTCCTTCATGTATGTGGTTATGTCGCTGTCTGATGGTGTATGATCGATTACTCATGTTATTTATTAATTCATAGTTCAAAATATCATCATAATCATTAAAAATATTTAAGATATCCATTTTGTTAATAAATCTGCAGTATGTGGAAATGTAAAGAACATACAAATAAAGAGGTTATTCGCTATCCAGCTACCGAATAATATACGCATTCTGCATTGCACTATATGTAAACAGAACCGTCGATGTGCGCATGCATATTCTAGCATAATTATGTCGAGACTCTTGATTCAAGACCAAGACTACGAGTAGCAAGACCAAGACAATACTTACGAAAGCAAGACAAAGCGAGACCAAGACCAAGACTAGGTGAGTCTTGGTCTTGACTTTCCGAAGCACTACTTCTGCGCGTCTGCAAAACTTGGGGCGCTATATTAGTTTTTAAAATAAATGTTAAAAAGCAGTATATGGGCGCGAGTTTTGTTGGCTATGTTATTGCTTTTATATTTAGGAAAATTTCATAAAAAAAGTGTAATTTCCCACTAGGAAGATATCGTGTATCATCGAGCTCTTAATTTCATTGATCTAACGACAGGACTAAACTCTTATTATTGAATTAAATTGGAAATGGGGAAATATATTATGGACAAATAAGTCAAAAATACATTTGATAGTTTCTGACGGTAGAAACCTGTGCTTTTGTATACATATGTATTTCAATGTCAACCTTTATATTTCGCTTTAATAAGATAAAACTTTTTTGACAATATTTTTTAGTAATTTATTACTGATATGCTCTATTTCAATGACCACAATCTTAAACTGTATATTGCAAATAAAACATTTACTATACATTAAAATGATTTTAGATAAATAATATTTTATTAAATGCATTTTATATCTAATTTAAAAATTATGTAGTAACAAATTTTGAAATACCTACCACTACCGGACGTCGTCAAGGTCGTTGCTATGTACTGTGACACTTTGATTGTGGTTCAAAATTTGGTTTTGTAACTGGCCACGTTCAAATTGACGTTTTATATTATCACCTATTTCGTTATATTGCCGAGTATGCAATTAGTTCGCTTACCGAGGACTAAAGATGATCGTGGCGGCCAGGCGAATTCATTTCTCAGTCCAACCGTTTAGAGTCTAGTAGAAACTATTAATTTAAAGAATTTAATTTGATCATTATTTTTAAGTTAGTATAATTTTCGTTGTTAATTCTTTTATTTATTCACATGTGAATAATAAAAGTGTAATTATTTACTAAATTGTTCCTAATAATTATTGTGCTACCTATAGAAAGCAACGGGCAGCAGTTAAGTATAATTCCTTTCTTAATAATAACATTGCTACTTCTGTTGTATCGCAGTGGCGATTGTTAAAATTGGCGTTGCGGGAGGATCGGTAAATTTACAGGATTGCTAATTATCGTTTCTAAGGAAAAATTATCTTTTCTAGAAAGGATTAAACTATGCTTTCCTTGCCGATCTTCAAACCTGAGATCAAGGATTATAATTTAGTTAACTTTTATCTCGGACTTATTTTTGCGTGTTGTAAGTTTAGCACTTTATTTCTTCATGTGGCGTAGACTTTACGTTGTCTATGATGACCTCAAGTTCAATTAAAGATTCGGGTGTGATATATCCGTGGGATGCCGACTATGTGATTAAACCGACGCAGATGACGTCCGTAACACCTCCGATACGTGTCTTGAAAGAAGCTAGTGTCATGGCGTCTGGTGCCGAACAAGAATTATCTTACGTGTTAGTGAAGCCACTATCTGGGATCTAATCGTGGGACGCCGACTACGTGGTCAAGCCGGCGCAGATGACGTCCATATTAGCTCCTATTTCGGCGATGCCAGTAGTGAATATCAGCGCGGTGAGGACCCCAAGACAGCCCGCGGATGCGAGATAAATTCGGAGGGTTCAGCGTGATGCATAAAAAAAAACATGGAGGGTTGAGATTATTATTATTACTATTAGTTATTATTATTATTATTATTATTATTATTAATATTATTAATTATTATTTTTATTATTTATTATTATTCATAATAATACTATTATTATTACTATTATTATTATTAGTATTATTTTTATTATTATTATTGTTATTGTTATTATTATTGTTATCATTATTGTTATTATTACTATTATTGTTATTATTATTATTATTTATATTATTATTATTATTTATATTATTATTATTATTTATATTATTATTATTATTATTATTATTATTATTATTATTTATATTATTATTATTATTAATTTTATTATTATTATTATTATTATTATTATTATTATTATTATTATTATTATTATTGTCAGGAAACTTGGTCTTTGTAATAAAATACATTTACTGAAAATTGACAGCTTTTTATTATCGACACAAAATTACATTCTATTATTTATATCTAACAACACTATGGTTACGATATTGCTATGGATCTGTCATTATGAAAATTATTATGACAGTTTGTCATTATGACAGATACAAATTACACAAATACATAGCAAACATATCGATAATTGATCTATGTATCTTTAACACCCCCTCTATCGATATGTGCTCTAAAAACAAAATAATATAAAATTAACTTAAATGCAACATTTCTATACATCGATTATGTTTACATTTAGTTAGAGATTTAGTTAAAATATCAGCAAGCATACAATCGGTTGGTAAATAATGAATTACAATTTCTTTCTTATCCACCAACTCACGGGTAAAATGAAAACTGATATCAATGTGCTTACTGCGTTTATGAAATACAGCATTCTTAGATAATTCTATCGCACTTTGATTATCACAGAATACATGAATTGGAGATTCTACGTATTTCTTGAAACCCATATGCATTAAAAGTCGTTTTATATAAATGATTTCGCGCGAAACGTTAGAAAGCGCTGCGTATTCCGCTTCCATAGTCGATAGTGCTATAGATGCTTGCTTTTTCGACTTCCAACTGATAGGACCTCCTGATAATGTCAAAACATTACCTGAACATGATCTACGGTCGTCAATGTCTCCAGCCCAATCAGAATCGGTGTAGGCTCTGAGTTTTTCTTCATCTTTTACATATGTAATGCCGTAATCATATGTTGCCTTTAAATATCTCAACACACGCTTCGCGATGAGCCAATGTTCCTTACCAGGGTCTGCGCAGAATCGGCTCAATGTACTGGCTGCGAATGCAATGTCAGGCCGGGTTGCATTTGCCAAATAAATCAAACCACCGACTAGTTCTCTATATGGTCGATTTTTCATTTCATTTCTTTCTTCTTCCGTTGTCGGTCCCATTTCTTTAGAGATCTTTAAATTTGATTCAATTGGTGTTGAAACGGTTTTCGCATGTTCCATATTACATTTTTGAAGTAAATCTTGAACATACTTCTTCTGCGAAAGATGTATACTACCAGTTTCGCCATCTCGTCGTACGTTTATTCCCAGGAAGTTGCTAATCTGGCCAAGATCTACCATTTTAAATGCAGATTTCATATTTGATTTGATGAGCTCAAGCTTCTCAATATTCTTCCCTGCCAAAATCATGTCATCTACGTAGATAATAATAATAACTCTATCTTTTCCTTCGCCGAATACATAGACACACGGATCAGCTGAAGTACGTTTAGCGCCATTTCCTGTAAGGTAATTATCAAGCTTCTTGTACCATTCGCGACCCGATTGTTTTAAGCCGTACAATGGTTTCATCAGTTTACATACTTTTTCTTCGTGCCCACATTCAACAAATATTTTGGGTTGTTCCATGTACACTTCATCATACAACGCACCTTGTACATAAGCAGAAATCACGTCCATTTGATGTACGTGCATTTCTTCATTTACCGATGCTGCGAGTAAAGTACGAACCGTTTCATACCTTGCCACAGGAAACTTCTTCATAATCAATTCCCTTTTTCTGTGTGTGCCCCCTAGCAACTAATCTCGCTTTATATTTTTCAATTTCTCCATTTTGATTTTTTTTGTCTTAAACACCCATCTATTTGTTAAAACTTTCTTGTTTATAGGCCTTGGCACAAGAATCCACGTCCCATTTTCCTGTAGAGTGTCATATTCTTTCTTCATGGCGGCTAGTCATAATTCTTTATCATCTCGTTCTAATATTTCCGATTCATTTTCAGGATCTGGTCGTTGTGTTTCATTGACTTGATAAATCTTCTTTGGTCTGCCTTTTTTACCTGTTCTTAAAATTTTTGGACGCCCTGGCCCTCGACGTGATTCAATTTTTTCTTGTTCCTCAGTTTGTGATTCTTCGTCTTCTTTTTCTTCTTCTTTTTCATCTTCTTTTTCTTCTTCTTCAATATCGATTTCTATATCTTTCTTATCTTCTTGCCGTTTACCTTCATTGTTATTTAATACTGAATTAGGTACGTAGAATATTTCTTTTGACGGTCGTTGAGGAGATTCAATTTTTTCTATGAATTTTACATCGCGAGCTCTTATGACCGTTTTAGTTCCTGGTTTCCATAGTCTGTACGCCTTTGATTCATCCGAATATCCTACTAATACATATTCGTCGCCTTTTGGTTTGAATTTTCCTCTCTTCTGGCCTTTATTTAATGCAATTGTTTTGCTACCAATCGTTCTGAAGAAACCGACGTATGGTTTCCGATGTGTCCAAGCTTCAAACGGTGTGATTCTATTTAGGCTTTTTGTTACACATCTATTTCTTAAATAAGTTGCTGTGTTCACCGCTTCGCCCCACAGTGAATCTGGAAAATTTGCTTGCAGCATTATGCACCTTGCCATTTCAACTAACGTACGATTTGCTCGCTCAGAAACTCCATTTTGTTGAGGCGTATACTCAACAGTTAGTTGACGCGAAATTCCTTCTTCCTCAAGAAAATCATTGAAGCTTTTTGATAAGTATTCTTTCCCGTTGTCAGTTCGCAATCTTTTGATTCGTTGACCAGTTTGATTTTCTACTTTTCGCTTGTAGTTTTTAAAAGCTTGATGAACATCAGACTTATTTCGGAGCATTACTACTTCAATGTACCTGGAATAGTCATCTATAAAAGATACAAAATATCGTGCTCTGCCGAGTGATTCTGTATTCATCGGACCGCAAATGTCCGAATGTACAAGGCGTAAAATTTCCTTTTCTCGATGATCTGACTGTTTGAATGGTTGCACATGAATTTTACATTTTGCACATACTATGCAATTTATTGCGTGCGCCTTCGACTTAAAATTCATGCCACAGACTGTTTCTTCATTTTTCATCCGTTTCAGATCGTTGATATTAAGATGTCCATATCTCTGATGCCATTTAAGTAGATCTTCGTCATCTTTATCATCTGCAAGTGTAGCGCGTTCTTCTTTTTCATTTACGACGTACAATTGGTTGCGTTTTACAGCTGTCAGAGCAATTGACCCGTCTTTTCGGTTAACTGTCGTCCGATCTTTTGCAAATGTTACGGTATAACCATTTTCAGTGACACTTGATACCGATAACAAATTATTACGAAGGTCCGGGACATACAAAGCATTTTTTAATTTCACGGAGTTCGACGTTTGTTTATTTAGTTTTGCGTCTAAATTAACATCACCCATGCCAATTGATTCTACAAAATGTTCCGCAGCCGTATATACTTTTGATAGTTTATTTTCATTTAAGTTTGCGAAATTTCGTTTGTCATTACACATGTGTTTAGTCGCGCCACTGTCAAGGTACCAAGTTCTTGATTTTTGAACAAGTTCTGTATTACAAGCAATTGTAACCATTACGTCACTCATTTTGTTCGATTCATTAACTTTAGATTTTAATCTACAGTCGCGACTTATGTGTCCGATTTTATTACAATAAAAGCATTTCCCGTTAAATTTTCGAGTGTTGAATTTCCCATTTTTCTCTTTTGGTTTCGTATTGTACATAAATGATTGTTTTGACTGTCCTTTTGAAAGTAATGCGTCATTTTTACTTCCGGCACTAGCTTTTGCGACTCGGTCACTTTGTCTTGCTTCTTCTTCAATTAGCTTAACTTTTAAATTTTCGAGCGTTGGTATTGCATCGCGGGATTCTATGGCAACACAGAAATTATCGAAATCATTAGGCAAAGCACTTAACAACATTATTGATAACAATTCATTTGGTATTTGAATTCCGGCTTCTTCAAGTTGTTCCGCTTTATGCGTAAAGTCGGATACGTATTGTGAAATCGTAATTTCTGATGTTTTTTCCATTCGAAGCAATTGTTTATACAAAGCCGCTTTTCTTGCTGGACCTCGAGATTCGAACACTGCTTTTAGTCCATCCCAAGCTTCTTTCGATGTTGTAGCTTTCTTTACGTGATTCAGTTGACTCTGCGTGATACTTAAATTTATCAAGGCTAAAGCTTTTGAGTCTTTCTTTAACCACTCTTGGGCGTTTTCTTTCTGTTTACGTCTGTTCCGTCGACGTATTGCCACAAATCGTTAAAAACAAGAACACTTTTCATTTGTACCTTCCACAGTTCATAATTTTCTTCCGTCAATTTTTCTATATTTGAAAAACCGGTTGTAGTAGCCATTTCGCTCTTGTCTCTGTAACTGTCACTTCGTTAATAATTTAACTAGAAGCTTCTGGGCCCCATAACCTGTCAGGAAACTTGGTCTTTGTAATAAAATACATTTACTGAAAATTGACAGCTTTTTATTATCGACACAAAATTACATTCTATTATTTATATCTAACAACACTATGGTTACGATATTGCTATGGATCTGTCACTATGAAAATTATTATGACAGTTTGTCATTATGACAGATACAAATTACACAAATACATAGCAAACACATCGATCATTGATCTATGTATCTTTAACAATTATTATTATTATTATTATTATTATTAATATTATTATTAATATTATTATTAATATTATTATTATTATTATTAATATTATTATTATTATTATTAATATTATTAATATTATTAATATTATTAATATTATTAATATTATTAATATTATTAATATTGTTAATATTATTAATATTATTAATATTATTAATATTATTAATATTATTAATATTATTAATATTATTAATATTATTAATATTATTAATATTATCATTAATATTAATATTATTATTAATAATATTAATATTATTAATATTAACATTATTATTATTATTATTATTATTATTATTATTATTATTATTATTATTATTATTATTATTCCACAATAGTCATTTTAAATGTTTATAGATCACCTAAAACAAATGACAAATTCAAAGATTTCGTTTTATCACTAAATAATGTTTTAGATCACATATTTAGACCAAATTATCATGTGATTTTGGTCGGAGATTTCAATGTCGATCCTCACAGGGATTCTAATAATTATAATATTCTCATACATACGCTAAGAACTTATAATTTTCGCAATATTGTAAATAAACCTACTCGAGTTAAATTCCTTTTAGATTATATTTTTTGTAATGTGTCTAATACAAATAATGTTTAGTGTTCTGTTCTAGAAAATATTTTATTAGATCACAGATTAGTTGCAATGGGCGGTGGTCTTTTTCCTGTAATTGAGAATGTCACGCCCATGGGATACGGAAGAATATATAATCAATCGAATATTAATAACTTTTGCCAGGCCTTAAACAATGAAAACTGGAATAAGGTATGTGAATACACAGAAATAAACCCTGCATTTACTTATTTTCATAATACTTTTCTATATTATTTTAACTTGCATTTTCCACTTAAGAGAATCAAAATCAAAAATACTAAATGCGACTGGAGTAATGATGAAATAAAACAATCCAGTTTAAATTTAAAAACTCTCTATTATTTATCAAAAAAATATCCGGTTCTCAATGAGGCTTTTAAATTAAAAAAAGAAAGAACATCTAGCTTTAATCCGCAAAACTAAATTTTTATTTTACCAGAATAAAATATCAACATCCAATAATTTATCGAAAAGCATGTGGAATGTTATTAACGTGAAAAGGACTCAAGAGACAAGTATTGAATTGAAGGTTGATGATTGTATGATCGAGGATCAAACAGAAATAGCTAATAATTTTAACACTTTTTTCAGGGATGCTCCTGTAACACTAGCTGATTCAGTTGTACCTAATTGCAATTCACTCCAAATTAAAAATATTAATAATAACAATTCAAATAGTATGTTGTTACATCCATATTGTGAAAAAGAACTATTTGATCTATTAAATACTAAAAAAAAAAAAATCAGCAGGACCAGATGAAATTCCTTGCTGTATAGTTAAACATAGCATTATATATATTATCAAACCTCTAACTTATCTTGTAAATTTATCCTTCGAAAGTGGATGTTTTCCTGATAAATTAAAGTTGACAAAAGTGATACCTATTCATAAAAAAGGTGACAAAACCGATCCAAATAATTATGAAATGGGTTGAAACATTTTTAATTAATAGACAACAATATGTTAGCCTAACAAATTTAACAGGCGCGAGATATAACTCCGACATACTGTCGTCAAATATAGGGACACCACAGGGCACAATTCTTGCACCCATTCTATTTTGCATCTATTTTAATGACTTATTTGAAGCATTAAAAGATACAAGTTCGACTATAATGTACGTAACTTTACTCATATCAAGCACAGATGATCAGTTGTCACATATAATTAATACCACCTTGTCTTATCTCTCTAACTGGTGCACAAATAATTCTCTTTTCTTAAACTATTCCAAGACAAATATTATACAGTTTAAAAACAAAAATTCAAATGATATAGATTTACATATACAAAATAATAATATTTGCTCTGTAAATGAAACTAAAATTCTTGGAATGATGATAGATGAAAATTTAAATAGCAAATGCCACTGTGAATACATAAGTAAGAAATTAAATAGCTCTTGCTATCAAATAAGACATTTAAAAACTAAATTAAATCTTCATCAACTTTTAATTTTTTACCAATCTGTGGTAGAGTCCAATCTACGTTACGGTATATGTTTGTGGGGTGCATCCTCGTATAGTAAAACAGTTTTCATTAATCAAAAACGAATAATTAGAAGCATTGCAGGTATCCCGAATTATGAATCTTGCATACCTTATTTCAAAAAATATAAAATATTGACAATCGTGTCCTTATATATTCTTGAAATTGGGATCTATGTATTCAAAAATAAAGATAAATTTGATTCAAATTTCAATATCTCTAATATTAGTACTAGAAACAAGGAAAAGTTGCGTAAACCTCTAACCGGGTACAAATGTGCTCGGAATTCGCCGGATATCATGGGCGTGGACATTTTCAACAAAATACCACCTACCATCAAATCATGTAAGAATATCACATATTTTAAAATTAAGTTTAAAAATTTTCTCATTGAAAAATGTTTTTGTAGCTTGGACGAATATTTATCAATCTGACCTAAAATAATATTTACTTGCATTTCTTTGACAATTTTCATATGTATTACTGTACATCACAAAAAATAAAGTATTATTATTTGTTTTATAAATTTGAGGTTAGTTTGTTATTTAGATTTTTTATTTGATTAGTATATTTTTATGTTTTTGGGAATTAATCGCATATTTAATTCGTTCGAGGACTGTAATAATTTTGTTGATAATTAAACCATTTTCCTCAAAAATATTTTAAATTCTTAAGAGGTGGCAATTGTAATAAATCCAGGTTTCTTTAAATATTACGTTTTAACAAAATTATTTGCATTTTATGTCAATTTAACGTTATTAACCGTTTTGGTTACGTGCGAGGGTACTACACTTCTCATTCAGCAAAATTATTGCAATCTTGCATTTTATTTATATAAATAAAATAATAACTTATAATTGGTCAGTCAATAGTCAGTCATTCGGAATCTGATTACAATTCAATTCGATTCAACCCAGCTGAAGATGGGACCGTAGACCTTCAGGGGTAGTCTACCCTAGGTATGAGATATACATGGCTAAATATCATTCGTTTATATTATAATATCAAATAAATATATTTGTATATATTTTTGTTTATTACTTAACTTGTTTTTCTTAATAAATATTATATTTATTTTTGTTTGATCGCAAATCGAGTCCACAATGGACAGATTTGTTACCGGCATAGGCCGTAAAACGTATCTACTGAACTCGTTACGAAGGTAGACAGTTGTTTACAGTTGAGTATACATAAAAATAAATAAAACTATTGTTTGATATAATGAGTTTAATCTTTACATATGAATCAATTTTGAATCGGATTAAAAGTATTGTAACATAATTAAATTGCAAAATCATTATCTGATATAATTATTTATGTACTTTAAATGTGTACATTCCTTAAATTTTGTTAAGTACTTATCAGTAACATATTATCTTTTAGATAAGTAATCTTATATTATCATGTGAGAAACAAATACTTTCTGTGAAATATATACAGAATGTCTCAAAAGTGAGACTCGTGCTTTGGGATTTAATTCAGGAGGCTAAAAAATCGATAATTAAAAATGGAATATTTTTTGATCGTCCTTAATTATGAAATTAAGGACAAAAAACATATTAACAGTTAAACTTTATTAAAATCACATCTGTTGTCACAAAATATTTATCTTACACATATTTATCATCGAAAAAGTACCCCGCATAACCCCAACAAAAAAAAAAAAAACCGGAACAATTATTCAATACATAAATAAAAGGTGTATATCTTAACATAACCTAACTTAAAGCACAAAACTAGAGCATCAACACATCACATACGTGATAGTAAGAAAATCTTGAAATAGAATACTGAAAGACAAGTATTACAATTATCCTTATTGTAATACGAGTATAAGTACAGTTTGCGTAATCCATCCATCAGTGAGTTACGCAAATTACCTACGAATATTGCAAATGAACATTGTAATACGTGTTTTTCATACTAGTTTTACTATTTCGCATTAATTTACTTTTATTTTAAAAGTACTATTAAAAGCAATATAAAAATATGAAGATTGGTAATACTGACAGTTGCAATAAACAATTTATTATGTTATGGATCTACAAATAAAATACTTTGTACTTTAATATAAAAGAGTGCTTGTTTACTGTAATTATTTTATTATAAAAAATCTCATTCCAGTAATTTTCCAAGAGTAATAGGTTATGACAACTAAAATGAAAGATATGCAGCATGTTATATGAGTAACGTCCCATTCGTTACCACTTAATAAAAAAGTTGCAATGTATCGTAATCTGCAATAATTTCTTTTTTAATGTGCTTGTTGTAATTGTAAAAGAAAAGCACTTCAAGATAGACAAATAACAATAAAAATTATTTATTTGAATAAAGATTATTTAAAAGTCAAAGTAGTTTGAGTGAAAACGACGACTTGCCATTTTTGAAGGATTGATATCTGAGGCGGAACATGGATAAGACACTTTTTATTAATGGCGACTGTTCTGGAGAACTTCTCCGTAAACCAAACATGTCGGTATATTCTTGTTCTTGATTAGTGAAACTAACAGGCATTTCTAAATATCTAAGTACTAGAACACTAATTTATTGCAAATTTAACGTAATTTATGACAAGCAACAAATAATATTGTCTTTTTGGTACAACCTGATTTTTAGATTTTAATTGATTAAGAAGCTGGTTTGTAATTGGTCTACTTTACAGTCCTACACCTTTTACAACTTGACAGATTGTGCAGAATATATTTCAGATTATAACTTCTTTTAGGTCTCTTTACCATACCTTAGTACATTCACATTACTTCCATAACATCCTGTTTACAGGGTGTTTGGCGTACGTCCGGCACCAAGAATATTTCGTTTATTTCAAAATATCATTGTTTTACTTTAATCAGAATGTATTACTAAATTCCATGCAAACAATGAAGTCAATTTATTGCCTAAAACAAAAGAAAATAATTTACTTACATAAGTTTTGTTATTTAATGTGACAGTAACAATAATTTTTTTGTTACATTAATTATGACCCAAGTGCGTTACAATACTCGAATAAATACATGGTTGATATGGTTTTAATGTTCGGAGAATCAGCCGCCTTGGTGGTCGTGTGGATTGAAGCAGCGCACAACGCTCGAATCGACCGTCACTGCTCGACCCTGAGGTCGTGGGTTCGATTCCCACCAGGGGCTTGGGTGTTTGTAAGTGTTTTCAAATACATTATATCTTATAAAAATGTAATATGGTAAATAATAAATAAAGTATTTGATAGGTCTCACATTGGTGTTCAAAAAGCCGACAAAATATTATTATTATTATTATTATTAATAATAATAATAATAATAATAATAATATTCGGAGAATGTCAAAGAAATTCTAATTAACTTTATGGTGACAGGTATTCACACTTTTGTTTTAAGGTAATAAAATTGTTTCCATAGCTATGTTTTATTTTGTATAGAATTTTATTAATATATACTTTCAAAATAAATGGCCGCCGTTTTGAAATGGATACAGTAAAACTATGATATTTTGGTATCATTGTGAAACTAATTTTATATACATTCTGAAAAAAGAGATATAAAAATACCGATTCCCTATGCTAGATTTAAAGTTGTAACCGTTTCGGCTACGTTACTAACTTCACATATAAAAAAATCCCCAAAACAGTTACACAAAATAGTTCATTTTAATTAAATTTTTGACAAAAACAGTACCACAAAATTCACTTTGTGACCGCGAAATAGAAAAACAAATTAATGGCACACTATGTTAGAGATATATGTGCTTTTAAATGTGAATAAATGATATATTTTATGAGAATACTTTACGTTTCTGCAAAAATTATATTTATTTGTAATAAACATTATTGCCCATAATCCACAAACACTCGTAAAGTTTCTAAACGGCTCGTTACAATTCTTGACAAATAGAATCAAACTTGACAAATTACATTTCGATTTTTCTTTCAATGTTGTTTTACATTTTAAGGTTCGTTTTTAGTAAATAAATTAGGATGCATTTTTGATATTTTTATTTCCCACACTCAAAGTGAAAAATGTATTTTATGTATGTTATAAACTGCTTACCAAGATGGTTTGAGATAGATTAAACAAAAAGTAATGTGTCAAAGAACGAGAGAACCGGTACATACGTACGTGTACGTAAGTGTTGAATTAAAATAATATACAAAAAGAAATTAGTAATAATATTGCAACAATATAACAAGTATCGACTGTTTTTACAGAATATAAATGATAACGAACCGTTTAAAACTTTACATGTGTTTATGAGTCGAACAAAATCGAGAATGCTTTTTCATTTGCAATTTGCAAGAAATAGTTAATGTTGATCTGATTTAATTACAAAAAATAAATTGCTGGTATATAGTTCACAACATGGAGGTAGAATCTAATACAAACTAACTAAGAACGCAATTTTCAGCATTACGATATTAATACTTAATGCTGGTTCTGGATTCTATTTTGACGTTTAGAATTAATTAATAAGCCATGTAATGTCACCGTGACAGCAATGTATATATATATATATATATATCTAATGACGTATATAAGACCGGGATTATAATGAATTGCTCAATTGGGACATTAAATATTAATTTTATTAAAGAATAGCATTATTTTTTCTAAACAAATAAAAATAAAGTGGTAGAATTTATTAAATTTCTTCTACCACCGTAGTAGTGTATGTAACAAGACCAGGAATTTTAAAAGCTTGTAGCTCTCTCAGTGTTCTCTTGATTGATGATAAAGCTATAAGTATTATGATCGAGTGTTTTTAAAAATGGATTTTATTCCACTGAACGGTAAATATTTTTAAAATAAAAGTGCTAGCACGTGATACTTTTTCCGCTTGTAAACAGAACTTTTTAATAAATTCATTTGAAGGACTCCTTTACGAAACAATGGAATTCCTTTGAAGACAAAGTATAAAAGATAAATGCGCTATAATTTTAGAATTCTAGAAAGCCGCCGGCAACAAAGGAAATCCTTATTCCAGTGAGAATCTTTGTAATACATTTTTCAGTTTTATACTCAACAAATTTTCATTCTGTATGTTGAATTTATTTTACTTACAGAGAATTTATTTCTTTTATAGAAAAATTTACAACTTTGGTTTATTTCAGTTCTATTTTACATTTCAACTATTTATTGTTTTTCAGTTTTAATAAGGTCCTAGGTAATATTACACTTTAAAATATGTATGTATATATATATATATATATATTCAAATATCATCCTTCCCGTAAAACTACAGTGGGCGTTTTGGGAGCTTTTGATATGGTTAGAAAGATTATTCAATTTGGAATCGAAGAGTATCTAAAGACTCCTAATTTAAAGGCTTATTATTGAAATATTTGCAAAGGTATAATGTAATTTGACAATTATTAATTATAATTGATTAAAAACAGTAATATTGGAAACTTATTCAGTAGCGAATTGGTTAGATCGAGACCCCGTAATAATTATTGACAAGCAGATATCCTGTCCGCCTTATATTTTTATAATTATTTTTACCTTTCGTCACCTTTAGGTAAGGAAGTTATTGTCCTTGGGCAAAAAATTCGGTAGTGAGTTTTTGATGACTAAGCACGTTTTAGGGTCCTTAGAATACGATTTTATAATTTTTACGATGATGTCTGTATGTGTGTGTATGTATGTGTGTATGTATGTAAGTATATATGTATGTATGTATGTACGTATGTATGAATGTATGTATGTATGTATGTATGTATGTATGTATGTATGTATGTATGTATGTATGTATGTATGTATGTATGTATGTATGTATGTATGTATGTATGTATGTATGTATGTATGTATGTATGTATGTATGTATGTATGTATGTATGTATGTATGTATGTATGTATGTATGTATGTATGTATGTATGTATGTATGTATGTATGTATGTATGTATGTATGTATGTATGTATGTATGTATGTATGTATGTATGTATGTATGTATGTATGTATGTATGTATGTATGTATGTATGTATGTATGTATGTATGTATGTATGTATGTATGTATGTATGTATGTATGTATGTATGTATGTATGTATGTATGTATGTATGTATGTATGTATGTATGTATGTATGTATGTATGTATGTATGTATGTATGTATGTATGTATGTATGTATGTATGTATGTATGTATGTATGTATGTATGTATGTATGTATGTATGTATGTATGTATGTATGTATGTATGTATGTATGTATGTATGTATGTATGTATGTATGTATGTATGTATGTATGTATGTATGTATGTATGTATGTATGTATGTATGTATGTATGTATGTATGTATGTATGTATGTATGTATGTATGTATGTATGTATGTATGTATGTATGTATGTATGTATGTATGTATGTATGTATGTATGTATGTATGTATGTATGTATGTATGTATGTATGTATGTATGTATGTATGTATGTATGTATGTATGTATGTATGTATGTATGTATGTATGTATGTATGTATGTATGTATGTATGTATGTATGTATGTATGTATGTATGTATGTATGTATGTATGTATGTATGTATGTATGTATGTATGTATGTATGTATGTATGTATGTATGTATGTATGTATGTATGTATGTATGTATGTATGTATGTATGTATGTATGTATGTATGTATGTATGTATGTATGTATGTATGTATGTATGTATGTATGTATGTATGTATGTATGTATGTATGTATGTATGTATGTATGTATGTATGTATGTATGTATGTATGTATGTATGTATGTATGTATGTATGTATGTATGTATGTATGTATGTATGTATGTATGTATGTATGTATGTATGTATGTATGTATGTATGTATGTATGTATGTATGTATGTATGTATGTATGTATGTATGTATGTATGTATGTATGT
The DNA here is from genome assembly GCA_963082715.1 of Harpalus rubripes. Classification (NCBI taxonomy): domain Eukaryota; kingdom Metazoa; phylum Arthropoda; class Insecta; order Coleoptera; family Carabidae; genus Harpalus; species Harpalus rubripes. The sequence continues at coordinate 22,344,525 of OY720455.1, forward strand.
ATGTATGTATGTATGTATGTATGTATGTATGTATGTATGTATGTATGTATGTATGTATGTATGTATGTATGTATGTATGTATGTATGTATGTATGTATGTATGTATGTATGTATGTATGTATGTATGTATGTATGTATGTATGTATGTATGTATGTATGTATGTATGTATGTATGTATGTATGTATGTATGTATGTATGTATGTATGTATGTATGTATGTATGTATGTATGTATGTATGTATGTATGTATGTATGTATGTATGTATGTATGTATGTATGTATGTATGTATGTATGTATGTATGTATGTATGTATGTATGTATGTATGTATGTATGTATGTATGTATGTATGTATGTATGTATGTATGTATGTATGTATGTATGTATGTATGTATGTATGTATGTATGTATGTATGTATGTATGTATGTATGTATGTATGTATGTATGTATGTATGTATGTATGTATGTATGTATGTATGTATGTATGTATGTATGTATGTATGTATGTATGTATGTATGTATGTATGTATGTATGTATGTATGTATGTATGTATGTATGTATGTATGTATGTATGTATGTATGTATGTATGTATGTATGTATGTATGTATGTATGTATGTATGTATGTATGTATGTATGTATGTATGTATGTATGTATGTATGTATGTATGTATGTATGTATGTATGTATGTATGTATGTATGTATGTATGTATGTATGTATGTATGTATGTATGTATGTATGTATGTATGTATGTATGTATGTATGTATGTATGTATGTATGTATGTATGTATGTATGTATGTATGTATGTATGTATGTATGTATGTATGTATGTATGTATGTATGTATGTATGTATGTATGTATGTATGTATGTATGTATGTATGTATGTATGTATGTATGTATGTATGTATGTATGTATGTATGTATGTATGTATGTATGTATGTATGTATGTATGTATGTATGTATGTATGTATGTATGTATGTATGTATGTATGTATGTATGTATGTATGTATGTATGTATGTATGTATGTATGTATGTATGTATGTATGTATGTATGTATGTATGTATGTATGTATGTATGTATGTATGTATGTATGTATGTATGTATGTATGTATGTATGTATGTATGTATGTATGTATGTATGTATGTATGTATGTATGTATGTATGTATGTATGTATGTATGTATGTATGTATGTATGTATGTATGTATGTATGTATGTATGTATGTATGTATGTATGTATGTATGTATGTATGTATGTATGTATGTATGTATGTATGTATGTATGTATGTATGTATGTATGTATGTATGTATGTATGTATGTATGTATGTATGTATGTATGTATGTATGTATGTATGTATGTATGTATGTATGTATGTATGTATGTATGTATGTATGTATGTATGTATGTATGTATGTATGTATGTATGTATGTATGTATGTATGTATGTATGTATGTATGTATGTATGTATGTATGTATGTATGTATGTATGTATGTATGTATGTATGTATGTATGTATGTATGTATGTATGTATGTATGTATGTATGTATGTATGTATGTATGTATGTATGTATGTATGTATGTATGTATGTATGTATGTATGTATGTATGTATGTATGTATGTATGTATGTATGTATGTATGTATGTATGTATGTATGTATGTATGTATGTATGTATGTATGTATGTATGTATGTATGTATGTATGTATGTATGTATGTATGTATGTATGTATGTATGTATGTATGTATGTATGTATGTATGTATGTATGTATGTATGTATGTATGTATGTATGTATGTATGTATGTATGTATGTATGTATGTATGTATGTATGTATGTATGTATGTATGTATGTATGTATGTATGTATGTATGTATGTATGTATGTATGTATGTATGTATGTATGTATGTATGTATGTATGTATGTATGTATGTATGTATGTATGTATGTATGTATGTATGTATGTATGTATGTATGTATGTATGTATGTATGTATGTATGTATGTATGTATGTATGTATGTATGTATGTATGTATGTATGTATGTATGTATGTATGTATGTATGTATGTATGTATGTATGTATGTATGTATGTATGTATGTATGTATGTATGTATGTATGTATGTATGTATGTATGTATGTATGTATGTATGTATGTATGTATGTATGTATGTATGTATGTATGTATGTATGTATGTATGTATGTATGTATGTATGTATGTATGTATGTATGTATGTATGTATGTATGTATGTATGTATGTATGTATGTATGTATGTATGTATGTATGTATGTATGTATGTATGTATGTATGTATGTATGTATGTATGTATGTATGTATGTATGTATGTATGTATGTATGTATGTATGTATGTATGTATGTATGTATGTATGTATGTATGTATGTATGTATGTATGTATGTATGTATGTATGTATGTATGTATGTATGTATGTATGTATGTATGTATGTATGTATGTATGTATGTATGTATGTATGTATGTATGTATGTATGTATGTATGTATGTATGTATGTATGTATGTATGTATGTATGTATGTATGTATGTATGTATGTATGTATGTATGTATGTATGTATGTATGTATGTATGTATGTATGTATGTATGTATGTATGTATGTATGTATGTATGTATGTATGTATGTATGTATGTATGTATGTATGTATGTATGTATGTATGTATGTATGTATGTATGTATGTATGTATGTATGTATGTATGTATGTATGTATGTATGTATGTATGTATGTATGTATGTATGTATGTATGTATGTATGTATGTATGTATGTATGTATGTATGTATGTATGTATGTATGTATGTATGTATGTATGTATGTATGTATGTATGTATGTATGTATGTATGTATGTATGTATGTATGTATGTATGTATGTATGTATGTATGTATGTATGTATGTATGTATGTATGTATGTATGTATGTATGTATGTATGTATGTATGTATGTATGTATGTATGTATGTATGTATGTATGTATGTATGTATGTATGTATGTATGTATGTATGTATGTATGTATGTATGTATGTATGTATGTATGTATGTATGTATGTATGTATGTATGTATGTATGTATGTATGTATGTATGTATGTATGTATGTATGTATGTATGTATGTATGTATGTATGTATGTATGTATGTATGTATGTATGTATGTATGTATGTATGTATGTATGTATGTATGTATGTATGTATGTATGTATGTATGTATGTATGTATGTATGTATGTATGTATGTATGTATGTATGTATGTATGTATGTATGTATGTATGTATGTATGTATGTATGTATGTATGTATGTATGTATGTATGTATGTATGTATGTATGTATGTATGTATGTATGTATGTATGTATGTATGTATGTATGTATGTATGTATGTATGTATGTATGTATGTATGTATGTATGTATGTATGTATGTATGTATGTATGTATGTATGTATGTATGTATGTATGTATGTATGTATGTATGTATGTATGTATGTATGTATGTATGTATGTATGTATGTATGTATGTATGTATGTATGTATGTATGTATGTATGTATGTATGTATGTATGTATGTATGTATGTATGTATGTATGTATGTATGTATGTATGTATGTATGTATGTATGTATGTATGTATGTATGTATGTATGTATGTATGTATGTATGTATGTATGTATGTATGTATGTATGTATGTATGTATGTATGTATGTATGTATGTATGTATGTATGTATGTATGTATGTATGTATGTATGTATGTATGTATGTATGTATGTATGTATGTATGTATGTATGTATGTATGTATGTATGTATGTATGTATGTATGTATGTATGTATGTATGTATGTATGTATGTATGTATGTATGTATGTATGTATGTATGTATGTATGTATGTATGTATGTATGTATGTATGTATGTATGTATGTATGTATGTATGTATGTATGTATGTATGTATGTATGTATGTATGTATGTATGTATGTATGTATGTATGTATGTATGTATGTATGTATGTATGTATGTATGTATGTATGTATGTATGTATGTATGTATGTATGTATGTATGTATGTATGTATGTATGTATGTATGTATGTATGTATGTATGTATGTATGTATGTATGTATGTATGTATGTATGTATGTATGTATGTATGTATGTATGTATGTATGTATGTATGTATGTATGTATGTATGTATGTATGTATGTATGTATGTATGTATGTATGTATGTATGTATGTATGTATGTATGTATGTATGTATGTATGTATGTATGTATGTATGTATGTATGTATGTATGTATGTATGTATGTATGTATGTATGTATGTATGTATGTATGTATGTATGTATGTATGTATGTATGTATGTATGTATGTATGTATGTATGTATGTATGTATGTATGTATGTATGTATGTATGTATGTATGTATGTATGTATGTATGTATGTATGTATGTATGTATGTATGTATGTATGTATGTATGTATGTATGTATGTATGTATGTATGTATGTATGTATGTATGTATGTATGTATGTATGTATGTATGTATGTATGTATGTATGTATGTATGTATGTATGTATGTATGTATGTATGTATGTATGTATGTATGTATGTATGTATGTATGTATGTATGTATGTATGTATGTATGTATGTATGTATGTATGTATGTATGTATGTATGTATGTATGTATGTATGTATGTATGTATGTATGTATGTATGTATGTATGTATGTATGTATGTATGTATGTATGTATGTATGTATGTATGTATGTATGTATGTATGTATGTATGTATGTATGTATGTATGTATGTATGTATGTATGTATGTATGTATGTATGTATGTATGTATGTATGTATGTATGTATGTATGTATGTATGTATGTATGTATGTATGTATGTATGTATGTATGTATGTATGTATGTATGTATGTATGTATGTATGTATGTATGTATGTATGTATGTATGTATGTATGTATGTATGTATGTATGTATGTATGTATGTATGTATGTATGTATGTATGTATGTATGTATGTATGTATGTATGTATGTATGTATGTATGTATGTATGTATGTATGTATGTATGTATGTATGTATGTATGTATGTATGTATGTATGTATGTATGTATGTATGTATGTATGTATGTATGTATGTATGTATGTATGTATGTATGTATGTATGTATGTATGTATGTATGTATGTATGTATGTATGTATGTATGTATGTATGTATGTATGTATGTATGTATGTATGTATGTATGTATGTATGTATGTATGTATGTATGTATGTATGTATGTATGTATGTATGTATGTATGTATGTATGTATGTATGTATGTATGTATGTATGTATGTATGTATGTATGTATGTATGTATGTATGTATGTATGTATGTATGTATGTATGTATGTATGTATGTATGTATGTATGTATGTATGTATGTATGTATGTATGTATGTATGTATGTATGTATGTATGTATGTATGTATGTATGTATGTATGTATGTATGTATGTATGTATGTATGTATGTATGTATGTATGTATGTATGTATGTATGTATGTATGTATGTATGTATGTATGTATGTATGTATGTATGTATGTATGTATGTATGTATGTATGTATGTATGTATGTATGTATGTATGTATGTATGTATGTATGTATGTATGTATGTATGTATGTATGTATGTATGTATGTATGTATGTATGTATGTATGTATGTATGTATGTATGTATGTATGTATGTATGTATGTATGTATGTATGTATGTATGTATGTATGTATGTATGTATGTATGTATGTATGTATGTATGTATGTATGTATGTATGTATGTATGTATGTATGTATGTATGTATGTATGTATGTATGTATGTATGTATGTATGTATGTATGTATGTATGTATGTATGTATGTATGTATGTATGTATGTATGTATGTATGTATGTATGTATGTATGTATGTATGTATGTATGTATGTATGTATGTATGTATGTATGTATGTATGTATGTATGTATGTATGTATGTATGTATGTATGCATGTATGCATGTATGTATGTATATGTGTGTGTGTGTGTGTGTGTGTGCGTGTGTATGTCTTTGCGTGACAAAATTTTCGAATGCGATAACTGTAATGCTACAATTCTAAAAACTATAATTATTTCGTATTCCTAGTGGTTGCATCCATGTGAAGAGCTGATTAAATTTTGGTTATCATTGGTCATTTGAAGATTTTCACAGTTTTTCTTGAAAAAACGATGTTAAATATAATTTTTTCAGTTAATGTTATTGTAAATATTTTATTTTTTATACGATTTGAACGCATTTCATACTTCATATTAAATGGATATGCAGGGAATTTATTTTAATGTGCAACATATGGTCAATCACTTCCATGGTTACTACACACTACTGTCAAAAAATGACAGCAATGTAATATATGACCATTTTAAAATGCAACATACAAAAATTTGTAGCTATATATTTTCGATACTAATTTCCAATAAATTAGCCTACACACTATTAACAAAAAATCAAAACTTTAATGTACCACATCATAACAAACTTTGGGTTACAAAAATACATAATTTTAATGTAATAAATTTTCAAAAATACTCCCATTCACACTGAGGCAATATTCTAGTCGCTTGTAGAAAGAATTGACACCATTTGTGATGTGTTCTGGAGGTATCTTCTGTGCTGCAATACTATTTATAATGTTGCATGCAAAATGGACAAATATTACATTGCTGTGATTTTTTGACAGTAGTGTGTAACCATGGAAGTGATAAACCATATGTTGCATTTTAAAATCAATTCTCTGCGTATACCGTGAGTATTTTTTAACGTGAAACATAGGATTTGAAATTTCCATAGTAACTAAATGACAGCAATGTATAAGAGCGTTCCATTTAAAATAGAACATAGGCTGTCATTGTCAAGTGAATATCTGTCAATTAGGATTATATTGTTACTTCTAAGTTAAAAATAATGTATACAGTTCAAGAAAAAGTGCAAATAATACAATGGTATAATGCAGACGTTAGTCTCAGATAGGTATCTGATTTATTTCGTTAATCATTTCCTGATGGACCAACACTAACTATATCACGAATTGTTAACAATTTTAAGAGAGATGGTTGCTTTAAACGTGATGATGTAATTAAAACAAGACGAAATAATAGCTGTATTCTTTTTGGACAAAATCTCAGCTTTCCTCAGATCACTTCAGATAAACTCAGGAAATCGTTGTTCTTTTTGACACAACTGATCTGAGTTGTTCTGAGTAAATTACCCCTCTTTCCGATGCTACCCTACCAGTTTACAAAACTCAAAATGATTTGAAATACTCAGTTTGCATTTTAAGATTATATAATACAACAAATTTTATATTCACATATACAGATATATTTTCAGTAATATATTTTCAACATTATCCATTTTTCGTATATAAAAAGTATCATAGACCAGAAAAATGTAAATAAATTTGATAGCTGTTACAGCAAACGCTATCGGTAAAGAAGGATATGATAAAATTGAATAAAACTTGTTCTTTTTGCACACATCACAACTCACTTCAGCTCAACTCAGTTATGTACTGAGCTGAGTTATAATTGGGTCTAAAAGAATACAGCTAATGTTTTAACGGAGGTGAAAATGGCCAAAATTATTACGCTGGTACGAAATAATAATAGATTATTTACGAAAACGATAGGGCAAGCTGCGGGTGTAAGCAAAACCAGTGTACATCGTTTACTAAGGAAAGAACATTTAAAATCGCACCACTTGCAAACCCATCAAGAATTGGCTGTGGATGACAGTGAGCATTTATTAAATGTTTATATTTCTTGCAATCTTTTTCATTTCTAAAATGAATAAATCAAAATACATATTTTATTTGCTATGTTCTATTGGAACGCTCTTATACATTGCTGTCATTTGGTTACTATGGATATGAGAAATCCCATGTTTCAAGTTAAATAAAACGCACGGTAGTTAACATATTATAACGAAATTAATGGGTCGATTCTGTTCACATCTGTAAACCTTACAGATCTGTAAATTTGCAAATAATGAACAAAATCGCAACGAAAGATGCCACTCTTACGTATAATTTTATATTAATCAACAAAAGTAGATGGTTTTTTGTCAGATTTTTACAAATTTACAGATCTGTAAGACTTACAGATGTGATCGGAATCGGCCCATAAATATCATATATTAGCCAGCTATGCTATAATTCTGGAAACAGCTGCTATATTAAGAAAACTCTGATTGAAAGGTGTCAGCGTCAAGTGCAGTTGAAAGTATGTTTGTGTATTTTACTGGAAATATAAGATCTTTTGCTAGAAACTTTCTGTATGGAATTTGTATAAAATATATACAACTGCTTTAAGGTAATGTACAAGAAATATAATCTTTTGCAAAGAAATTTCTATATGACATACAAAATACATAGAACTGACGAAAGGTAATGTGCTAGACGCATCAGTTTTTTATTTTGTAAAATGTATTATTTAAAAAACTACAAAATTAAAATATAAATTGCTCAGTAAATCAAGTATTTTATTGAATAAATCTACGAGAAATGAAATAAGAAAATAATTTATCTAAAGTATCTTATAAAGTGGTGTTTATGAAATTAGATGTAATAAATGCGATTTTGTTTATATTGGAAAAACCACACGTTCCTTTAGAATTAGATTCAAGGAACATCTCCGCGCCTATAAGGTAATCAAACCAGAATGTTCAAATATTGCGAAACATCTGTTGGAAAACAACCACAGTATGTCCAGCGATAATATAAATATCTTACATGTCCAGAACAAAGGACTTAAACTAAATTAGCTAGAAGCTTTGGAAATCCATAAGGCGGTCAACTCTAATAAAAACCTTATGAATGAACAATTAGATTTATTTTCTTCACACTTGTTAAAACCCCTATTTTGAACGTTTGGTTTTTCGACATTTATATGTTTATGACTATTTTTGTCGGTATGTTTTTTCTTTGAAATCCTGTACATTGTTGAACCATCTTAGGTATTTATATAGTAACTTGATTATGTCTTCTACATTCTTCGTGTACTTCTGATGATGGCATCACTGCTGAAATACGTATAAAGTATTAAAGATTATTATTTTGATACTTATAACCAAGTGTTTTATTATAACCTATATATATATATATATATATATATATATATATATATATATATATATATATATATATATATATATATATATATACACTATATATACACTGAAAACACTGAAAACCGTGTCATAGGCGGTTAACATGGGAAAACAGTTTTTTCAAATATCATATGTCCCGCAAGACTATAGTGGGAGTTTTTGATATGGTTAGAAAGATTATTTAATTTGGCATCGAAGAGTATCTAAATACTCCTAATTTAATGGAATATTATTGAAATATTTGCAAAAGTATAATGAAATTTGACAGTTATTACTTATAATTTATTAAAAACAGTAATCATCAGTAGCTGAATTGGTTAGATCGGGGCACCGTAATATTTAATCACAAGTTAAAATCCTGCCCGTCTTATTTTTATATTTTTTATTTTGAAAAATGTATTACTAAATAAGTTATAATATTGAAATCTAAATTGTTTGGTAAATCAAATATTTTATAGAATAAATTTGCGGGAAATGAAATAAAAAATTCTTGTATCTAAAGTACCTTATAAAATTAAAATTAATAAAAAAATAGTCAGTGCTATAAAATATTTGATTTACTAAACAATTTATGTTTTAATTTTATTATTTTTTATATAATACATTTTACAAAATATGAGGCGGGCAGGATTTGAACTCGTAAACAATTATTACGATGCCTCGATCTAACCAATTCAGCTACAGAATACGTTTCTATGATTACTGTTTTTAATAAATTGTAATAACTGTCAAATTGCATTATACTTTTGCAAGTATTACAATAATAGGCCATTATAATAGGAGTATTTAGATACTCTTCGATGCCAAATTAAATATTCTATGCAACCATATCAAAAACTTCTACTACAGTCTTGCGACAGATGATATTTGTAAAAAACTGTTTTCCCATGTTAAACGCCTATTGTATATATAAATTATATAGAGACGCCTCCCTTATTTCACAACGTAGATAAGTATTGCATCACTTTCTTTCCCACAAATTCAGCAGTTTAAAGTTAACTTGAGAATCTTGAGAAAAGACTCCAAACGAAGACGATCTTAGTATAAATACGGTACTGTGTAGCAAGTAAGTCATTCCTAGTGTAACTACGACACATGTTGTAACCTTATATCATCTTATCACTTTTAAATAAAGTTTTTAAAAATATAATTTCGAGTTCTCAATTTATTATTGGCGCAGTCTTGGTAGGATTGGCAATCAAGTTTTTGTGAATCGAAAACCAAGTGTTCAATTCGTCAAAATTCACAAATCCGTCGATTTTTATCGTTTAACTCTGCCAATCTCGAATCTACGAGTCAATCCTGCAACCATCAGCGATACTCAAGTAAAAAGTGAAAAATTTTGAACTCTCCACAACAATCTACGAGGAATCCTTCTGCGGCAACCCCTGAGCGAAAATCAAGGACCCGAGAAGTCAACTACACCCACTCTTCGCATCGAGCGGACATCGATCGAGAGCCAAACACACCACCATCCATCGCCATCCCACATCGAATCGACATCGATCGAAGGCAACATTCAACCCCCTAATGATTAAAGAAATTGTATTTTTACTGTAAGTACATTTTTTAACTTTTACACCCTGGAGGAAATTTTACGAACACTAAATAATTTAAATATTAATACCAATATGGCACTACCACCGACAGTACCAGCACAAAGCAATATACTTGCTAATTTAAACAATGATATTGTAAAATTATTAGATTTAATACCATGCTTTGACGGAGACATAAAATCTCTGCCAAATTTTGTAACCACAGTAGACGACATCATTTCATTAGTCAATCAGTCAAGTCCATCAGAGATCACAAAAAAAATAGTTATACTTACTCTCAAAAACAAAATTAAAGGTAAAGCAGCACAAAGCCTCAGTATTACTACCATAAATACATGGAAGGAATTAAAAGAACACCTTTTGGCAAACTATTCAGACACCAGATCAGAACATACTTTAATGTATGAAATTACCCATTGTAAACAAACTAGAGATAACATATTAGAATATTTTACAAAATTCAACGAATTATTTTTGATTTACAAGAGTAAAGTCGAATGTAAATATAGTAGTGCAAGTAGCAAAATAATTTTAGAAAATGCTGTTAAATATTTCACTCAATGCTTTATAAATAATTGTAAAGACCCATTTAGACAACAACTATCTGCCAGAAACCCACAAAAGTTGACCGAAATACTCGACCTCATCACCAACGATTTACAATACATACACAACAATTACACACAAACACAAACACAAAGAACACCCCCACCAAAAAATCAAATCCAATTTAACCCTCAGAGACATCAATCTCCTATGCATAAATACCCTCAACAACAGCAACAACAATTTAATAGACCCTTTGCCCCCAGTGCAAATATACGCAACGCACAGCAACAAAAAGTCACCCCTATGAGTATTCAAACCTCTCAGTTTTCTAGACGTGTCCAACCACGAACAGAACAATTATTTAACCAAGATATCGAAAATAATACACCCGTAGAATATCCTGAACCCTCAGAAATAGAGCAAGAAAACGAAATAAATGAGGAAAATCATTTTTTAGACATAGATCAATTATTCCAACAAGAATCGAATCCTTAACTAATAATTTCAGTAAACTACCTTTCATTAAAGTTGCGAATTTCAAAATTTTATTAGATACCGGATCTACCCAAAATTATATTAATCCAAAATTAATTAAACCAAACTTCACGAAATTTCCCGAATTATTCACTGTACATACTTGTAACGGCAAGTCATCAGGAAAAGAATTCACATTTTTTAAATTTAAAAATAACAACATAAAAAGTTATATTTTCGACTTTCATAAAGATTTCGACATATTACTAGGTCTACCAGGAATAAAATTACTTAAAACTAAATTTGACTTTATAAAAGAAGAAATAACATTTCTAAATAAACACAAATTCAAATTACAATATTTTAAATCAAATAAAGACGAAAATTTTAACATAGAAATTAATAATCAACAAATACGAGACGAACACTTAACCCTAGAAGAGAAACAAAATTTAAATATATTATTAAACAAATATAAATCCCTAATATTACAAGAAAACGAGAAACTCACTTTTACGAACAAAATCAAACATCAAATTAAAACCACGGACAATATCCCTATCCATACCAAACAATACAAATATCCAGAGACATATAAACAGGAAGTACAGACCCAGATGGACAAAATGTTACATGACGATATTATACAACACTCCTACTCCCCTTGGTCCGCCCCTATTTGGGTCGTCCCGAAAAAAATGGATGCCTCAGGCAAACAGAAATTTCGAGTAGTAATTGATTACAGAAAATTGAACGAGAAGACAATCACTGACAAATTTCCTATCCCAGACGTTACTGAAATTTTAGACAAGTTAGGAAAATCAAATTATTTTACGACCATCGACCTGACATCGGGCTTCCACCAAATCGAAGTTGACCCAAACAATATTTCAAAAACTGCATTTTCAACTGACTTCGGACATTACGAGTTTAAAAGAATGCCTTTCGGCTTAAAAAATGCACCATCAACTTTTCAAAGACTCATGAATTTTGTACTCAAAGATCTGATAAATAAAATATGTTTCGTCTACCTCGACGACATAATAATATTAGGCACCTCCCTTCAAGATCACCTAAATAATATCGAAAAAGTTTTTCAAAAATTAAAAGAGGCCAACCTAAAAATTCAATTGGATAAATGCGAATTTCTTCGCAAAGAAGTCGCGTATTTAGGACACATTATAACAACAGAAGGAGTTAAACCAAATCCCGACAAAATTCAAGCAATAAAAAATTTCCCCATCCCTAAAACCACAAAAGAAATAAAATCTTTTCTCGGACTCCTCGGCTATTATAGAAGATTCATCGATAGTTTTTCAAAAATTACGAAACCGTTAACCAATTGTTTAAAAAAGGGACAGAAAATTGATATAAATAACCCGGAATATATTAAATGCTTCGAAAAATGTAAAACACTCCTCTCTAACAGCCCCATCCTGCAGTACCCAGATCTCTCAAAACCATTTATATTAACAACGGATGCAAGTAATTATGCGATCGGAGCCGTTCTGTCACAAAAGAACGAAAATAACAAAGACCTTCCTATAGCATATATTTCACGAACTCTTAATAACCACGAAATTAACTATTCGGTAGTTGAAAAAGAATTACTAGCAATAATATGGGCAACAAAACAATTTCGACGATACTTATTAGGACATCAATTCAAAATTGTTACAGACCACAGACCTTTAGTTTGGCTAAATTCATTAAAGGAACCAAATTCTAAATTAATAAGGTGGCGCCTGAAATTAGAAGAATTTGACTATACAGTCGAATATAAAAAAGGATGCCAAAATGTAGTAGCCGACGCCCTATCCCGAATTAAACCGGAGTTTAAAATAGAATTTAAAAATTCAAATATTTTCGAATCTGACAAACCACTCGTTCATTGCATTTCAAAAGATACAAAAATGAGTAAAGGCTTTGCTTATCAAGTGAAACAAAATTACCCTTGCCAAAATTATCATAACTTAGATAACAAAATTCTTATACAAAAAGATCCACGACTAATTTGCCATTTAATTACAAAAGATAATTATTTCGATGAACCAAGAATTAGGAATATAAGAATATGCTTAGAAAAATTATTAGATTACTGCGTACAGAATGAAATAAACGAAATTGATATGCCAAAAATTTGTTCCGGCCTTGATAGAAAAAATTGGAATAAAATTGAAAATTTAATAAGAGAAATATTCATAAATTCTAATATTAAAATTAATGTCTATATAAAATCTAACAATGCAGAACTAAATTTAAATTCGGACACAGATTCTATTATAGTAGAAACAGGCAGTGACACAGATTCAACTGACACAGCTCATTCCGATAACGAACACCCAGTAAATGGTTTAACATATTTAGAAACACCCATAAATACGTGCAAAAATCAAATAGTCGTGAAAGAAACTAATGGCAAGAACGATATTAAAGTAAGTAAACTTTTTAGTAACAATATTCTACGTATATATCTTTATTTAAATAAAATTGACAGTAATAAAACAATTCTAAATTTCATAAAAGAACTCCTACAACCCGGGAAAACGTACTATTGTCTAATCCCCGACAAATTTAAAACTAACTTCAACGCCGTATTACAAACATATTTTGACGCTAACAGTTACAAACTAGTAGCATGTAACTCAATGAATACCGATATCGAAAGTAAAGAAGAACAACAAATCACCATAAAAAATTATCACGAGGGAAAAACCAACCACAGAGGTATAACGGAAACATACAATAAATTAAAACTGTTATTCTATTGGCCTAACATGCAAAAAGACATTCAAAATTTCATAAACAAATGCAACGTTTGTTTAACGACAAAATATGAAAGAAATCCTATTCAGATACCCAATATCAAAACACCGACAGCAGACAGACCTTTCCAAAAAATTCACATAGATCTTTTATCATTAGAACAAACTAAAATATTAACAATTGTAGACTCCTTTTCAAAATTTGCCGTAGCCTATATAATTAAAGACAAAAACGCTATAACAATTCTAAATAAATTAATTAAATATTTTACTCACTTCCTAACACCCAACGAAATAGTATCCGACAACGGCTTAGAATTCAATAACAAAACACTTCAAAATTATTTGACTCTTAGAAAAATAAATATTCATTATATTTCTATAGATAATCCCAAGAGTAATGGAATATTATAAAGAAAGATTCCACAAATACACAAAAGAAATTCTGGCAAAATAGAAAAACCAAAATTTAAAATTTTAAACGTTAAAACAATACAACCTGCAAGAGGTCAAATTGTAGATGACAGTAATAAAAAGCATAAAATATCAAACCTTAAACGCCCGCACGGTACAAATATGTCATCATCATTACCGATATCTGCGAACAAAGCAGATTGGCACACCCAGAAATGGGTAATATGCCGTGATGATATATTTATTTATTTATTTATTTATTTAAAACACCTCGACTTGTTACAGATTAATTCCGTTCGGAATATCCCAAATCACGCAAGATGACACTAATACTGGACTTAACATACTTGACTTAGGGACAGCCTACATACAGGTAAACACCCAAATAATATCATTCCAGATTCCTTTATCTAATATAGTCCAACAACATCATATTTTGGAAACTAACATTAACACATTATACCAAAAATTACAAAACTATAAATTTGAAGACCGTATCACAAATAATAAAAATATTCTAAATAATATCATGTTACATTTAAAAGATAAAATACAACTCTTACACATGAAAAGAGATAAACGCGGGTTGATAAACGGGCTAGGTTCCATTATCAAAAGTATTACAGGCAACTTAGACGAAACAGACAAAGAGCGATACGATGAAATAATAGAAAAAATAAATATTAATGAAAATAAACTAACCGACAAAATTAATACAATGGTAAAAATTAATAACAATATTACCGCACAATTTAATAATAAAATTAAAACAATTAACGAAAACAACATCATCCTAAATAAAAAATTAGATAATTTAGAAAAAGCACTTGGAAAAGTAATAGACGAAATAGACATCTTAAAAACTCAAAATATAATAAACGAATTAATACAAGTTGGACAAGAACTTTACTTCTCGTTAATCCTGTTAGAGGAAACTATAACCTTTTGCCAATTAAATATCCTATACTTTGGTATAATAAATTATAACGAATTAGTAAATGAAATTAATAAAATTGAAAATAACTTTATAAAAACAATTTTAATAAATAATATTCACAATAACAACATTCTAAAGACGTATTGCTCTATAAAAGACGAGAACCTCATTATCCTCATAGAAATTCCATCAAACATCCTTAAGGAAGAACTTTTACAAGTCACTTCAATACCAACATACGTACACGATACATACAAAACCGTTAATATCCTAAATGGGCTATATAGTAAGAATAATTGCAGAATTAAACCAGTAAATAAATGTACTAGAATAAGTAACAAAGAATACTACTGTCTATCCCAAAACAACGAATATGAAAAATGTTTAGAAAACGTCATTTGCTATAAAGATTTCCAGTACTGTACATATAGTAAAATATCATTGATAAATTCTATCATTGAAATAAAAAATTCAAATTTAAAATATTTATATTTCCCACATAAAAAACAAGTAAAATTCTATTGCAATAACGAATTACAGATTAAAGATTTAAAAGGAATATACTATACTAATAATTGTCAATTTAACGACCAAATCAAAATAAAAGATAACTTTGGGGACTTAGTAGAAATTCATATAAATTCCACAAATACCCATATCGAGAATATAAAAAATGAAATAAAGAATATTTCATTAATCAAACATAATATAGAAAGTAGTATTCGCTTAGATTCAATATATGATGTAACTACCGACTATCATTATATTATAATTTATGTTATAATTATATTAATTGTTGTTGTAATATTAATTTGTAAGTACAAAGATTGTCTTCAACGGAAATTTAAAAAGTCTAACGACATAGAACTAAAGAAAATTAAAAGTTCCAAAAATGTAACTTCCAATCTTGAGGAGGGAGGAATTATATAGAGACGCCTCCCTTATTTCACAACGTAGATAAGTATTGCATCACTTTCTTTCCCACAAATTCAGCAGTTTAAAGTTAACTTGAGAATCTTGAGAAAAGACTCCAAACGAAGACGATCTTAGTATAAATACGGTACTGTGTAGCAAGTAAGTCATTCCTAGTGTAACTACGACACATGTTGTAACCTTATATCATCTTATCACTTTTAAATAAAGTTTTTAAAAATATAATTTCGAGTTCTCAATTTATTATTTTTATATATATATATATATATATATATATATATATATATATATATATATATATATATATATATATATATGTGAGATCTGCTCATGCCTTCTGAAATATTATTAACATTATTACCTAATATATTTTGTTCATTATGTATCTTATGTATTGTGCTCATTATATCTTTATTGAATTATGGTTGATTATGTTGTGTGGCTGTATAATTAGTGGGATATATTATGTCATGTCTATAGTATTTAAAAACGATGTTGTGACTACATTTATTATTATTCTGTTCTGTGCTGTAAAAGGTGAACGTTGTGGAATAAAGTGGGTTATAAAGAGTATTGTCTCCTGATTATTATTTTTTGTGATCCTACTTCTTCCAAATCTAACATCAGAAGTGGGATAGACTCACTAAAAGTACCACAAAATGGAACAATTAGTAAAAGTGTTAAGTGATACTCTGCAAGAGTTAAAAGATCGACCGCCGTCTCGTGCCTTACCAGCTAGTGCCATCGACATAGCAGTGTTTGAGCCCCAGGTTGATGATAATGGCGCAGCCAAGTGGTGCAGCGAAGTAGAGAAGATGGGAAAATTGTTCCTTTGGTCCGACTACGAGATGTTGGTTCGAGGTGCCAGTAGATTAGTTGGTGAAGCCAAGGAGTGGTTTACAACTTGGAGGCCCAGCGACGGGAGCTGGGATGGTTTTAAGGTAGAAATTTCTAATTTGTGCCCCCCAAAAAAGAACTTGAGCGAAAAATTCAGAAAAGCTGCTGTATATACGAGTAGTGAAGCAGGTTCGTATAGCGAGTATGCGAGGAAAAAGATTTCACTTATTAAAGCATTAAAGTTTGATGTATCTGATGACCAATTACTCGAATTAGTAATAGGTGATATTGTTGACATACAAGTGAAAACTGCAGCTTTCAATAGACAAATAAAATCAGTGAACGATTTGCTGTCGTTATTAGCAAATTTTGATAAGCCAAAGAATGTAATAAACTATCCAACGAATCCTCGCAAAAGAAAATATTTACCAGAGTCTCCTGACTCCCCAAAACTATGTTTTGGTTGTAAACAGCCAGGTCATATCCAGCGTAATTGTCCTAAGTTTAAAAACACATTCTCAAAACGAATCAAAATAGAGAATCGAGATAGGGTTACACGAACATTTTGTAGTTTTTGTAAAAGACCGGGTCATGTTTTTGATAACTGTCACGCTAGGTTACGCACGGAACCATCTACTTCAAAAATAAACTATTTCTCTGTAAATGTAGACAAAGATTTTTGTACCGAATTTACTGTACAAGATATAAAGTTAAGATGTCTGGTAGATACGGGGGCAGAATGTTGCTTGCTATCCACAAAAATAACAAAACGCATTAATTGTCATTTAGAGCCGACATTTAAAATTCTTAAGGGAATAGGGAATAATTCTGTTTACGCAAACAACAAAACAACTTTGCGTATAGAAAGTCATGGCACCGCATTTGAAATAACTTTCCTTATCATAGACGACGGGGTTATTGATTATGACGCCATCCTTGGTAGAAATCTATTCTTAATCAAAGGT
The DNA here is from genome assembly GCA_963082715.1 of Harpalus rubripes. Classification (NCBI taxonomy): domain Eukaryota; kingdom Metazoa; phylum Arthropoda; class Insecta; order Coleoptera; family Carabidae; genus Harpalus; species Harpalus rubripes. Next base: position 22,363,191 of record OY720455.1, read on the forward strand.
GTTGAGTTTGGTAGCGATTCCAGGGGAACTAGAATTTATCTAAACAATAGCAAAAATCTAGATATAACCACAGTTAATCAAATAACCATCTCCCCACACACATTAAAAACATCTCTTGGAGGTAACAATTTGCAAATGTTGACAGACCTGTTAGATAAATTCTGTAATAATATAACAACGGGTAACTCAGTGCATCCTTTAAAAACAGCCGAACTTTCTATTAAACTTAAAGACGATAAAGTAATCCATCATCATCCTTATAGAATGGCAATTTCAGAACGCGAAAAGGTTAAAGCCATAATTGATGACCTTCTGAAGAACGGTATTATTCGCGAAAGCAATTCCCCTTACGCTAGTCCAGTTGTCTTAGTTCACAAAAAAGATGGAAGTAGTCGGCTGTGTGTCGACTATCGAGCCCTCAATAAGATAACAATCAAAGATAGATACCCCCTGCCCCTCATACAGGATCAGCTGGATCGGTTAGGTCAAAATAAATATTTTACTGCCTTAGACATGGCTTCTGGTTTTCACCAGATTCCTGTAGCGCAAGACTCGATCGAAAAAACGGCTTTCGTAACGCCGGATGGCCACTACGAATATTTGTGCGTTCCATTTGGGTTGTCGAATGCACCGGCCGTCTTTCAGCGTGCTATTTCTAATGCTTTAGGGAAACTAAAAGATAACGAAGCCTTAATATACTTAGATGATGTACTAATCCCCTCTAAATCTATTGCAGAAGGCTTGGAAAAATTAAATCGAGTGCTTTGCGCTCTTACAGAAGCCGGTTTCTCATTAAATATTTAAAAATGTCGTTTTTTTGAAACAGAAATCGAATACTTGGGACAAGAAATTTCCGAAAATGGTATTAGGCCAGGAAAATGTAAAGTAGCCGCTCTCCTGAAAGCACCAGCACCCTGTAATGTAAAACAAGTTCGCCAATTCATGGGCCTAGCTAGCTACTTCCGAAAATTTATCCCTAATTTTGCTGCCTCGTGTCGCCAGATGGTGGATGTATTTACAACCATTTGATTTTCAAGTCGAGTATCGCAAAGGCAAATACCTTCCTCACGTAGACTACTTAAGTAGAAATCCTGTTCCAATCGAAAACGAAGAGTTAATTGCCAAGATTAGTATAATCTCAACAGATAATTGGTTGAAACTCGTGCAAGCCAAAGATCCCGAAACTATTGACATCAAGCAAAAGCTTGCAGAAGGAAAAGTGACAAGTGATTATTTCTGTCAAAATGATATTCTATTTAGAAAAATAAATCTGGGGACCAACCCACCGATTTATCGTGCATTCATACCTAAAGGTAGTCGTATCGGGCTATTAAGACTATTTCACGATGATCAGTGCCACGTAGGTCCAGACAAAACCTTCGCTAAAATTAATCATTACTTTTGGTTTCCGGGCATGGCAAAATTCGTCAGAAAATATTGTAACCACTGTCTAAAATGTATTGTCAATAAAAAGCACACAGGCCCACGGCAAGGCAAGTTACACCCAATAGATAAAACGCCTATTCCATTCCATACTGTCCACAGTGACTGTGTAGGACCTTTTGCAATATCCCCTGAGGGATATAAATATATTTTACTTGTTGTGGATGCATTCACAAAATATTTATTCCTTATACCCTTGAAAACACTTTCTGATCCAGAGACTCGTGATATGCTTAAAATCTATTTAAACATATTGGGTTGTACCAAAAGATTTATTAGTGATAGAGGCACAAATTTCACTGTGCCCCACGCGGCGACGGACAAGTAGAAAGGTATGTAGGAACGGTACTGAATTTGTTAACCACTGAAATTGAGAAAAAGTCAGATTGGCCGAACGCGATTTACAAATTACAGACTGTATTAAATACCACGGTACACAAAACAACCGGATTTACCCCGAGCTATTTGCTAACTGGTCTCAACAATAGTACTCCGGAAATAACTACGCTCACAGATTCCATTCAAGGCATCACAATTTCCGGTAACTTAGAAAATGACCGAAAACTAGCTTACGAGCGAATGAAAACGCAAGCTGAATTGTTTAAATCCTTATTTGACAAGAGCAGACGAGCGAACAAAATAATTGAGGTAGGCGATTTTGTGTTTCACCCTTCTGGTAACTCCCACCTGTCAAAACTAGATGAAAAATATAACGGGCCTTTCGAGGTTTTGCAAACTTTACCCAATGATAGATACGAATTAAAGAACCTAGCAACAAACCGAAAAAGAATTGTAGCTAAGGATATGATTAGAAAATGGCCCGGGGAATTTTCAGAGGATTGCAATGAGTAATGAGTAACCATTAACACTATGACCTGAGCTGTTTATACCCTATAGTTAGTACTGTTGGAATGAGATACGCTTTGCAGTACTTTGTTGTACTTTATTGCTCTAATACTGTTGGAATGCGATACGCTTCGCAGTAGGTACTGATATGTTATTTTTGAGACTGTTGGAAGGCGGTACGCTTCACAGATCTTTATTGAAATGGTTTTGAGACTGTTGGAAGGCGGTACGCTTCGCAGATCTCTTTTGTGTTGACAGAAGTAACTCGAGGACGAATTACTGTCAGAATTGGCCGTGTGAGATCTGCTCATGCCTTCTGAAATATTATTAACATTATTACCTAATATATTTTGTTCATTATGTATCTTATGTATTGTGCTTATTATATCTTTATTGAATTATGGTTGATTATGTTGTGTGGCTGTATAATTAGTGGGATATATTATGTCATGTCTATAGTATTTAAAAACGATGTTGTGACTACATTTATTATTATTCTGTTCTGTGCTGTAAAAGGTGAACGTTGTGGAATAAAGTGGGTTATAAAGAGTATTGTCTCCTGATTATTATTTTTTGTGATCCTACTTCTTCCAAATCTAACATATGTATATATATATATATATATATATATATATATATATATATATATATATATATATATATATATATATATATACGAGTATGTTAAATATATTCGATATTGTTTCCCGCATTCTTTCGTTTGTAAATTTATCTTTATTGCAAAATGATGTCGCCACTATACTGTCACAATATGTATGATTGTCATTCGTTACCGACATTGTTTTTCAAGCATAAAAACAAAAAGATATATCTGCAATTGCCAAGTTGTCAAAGAGTGATAAATAAGAAAATGTCACATGTTTTTGTTCTAAAAGTCTTGTGTGGTCATCTAAATTTATTCTGCATTTTTTTGTCAATGTTTGGGTGGTTAAGGTTAATAAACCGTGGCTTAAGTGTTACATTTACTTTAATTTTATATTTTTAGCGAGATAGCCCTTAAAATGTAAACAAAACAGGTTATAGGCCCAGCACTCATCCACTGCGCGCTGAAGTACTGATTTAGAAGAAAAATATGAAGTATCAAAATGTCAACGACCAAGCACGAACTAGCGCAATTCATTTGGAAATTTAGTATAATGATCATTTTTAAGGCTGAAAAGTTAAAATACATTGTTGAAGGCATAAAAACTGAACCAGAAGACAGAACAAAAGCAGAAAAGCAGAATAGAAAGATTGGGACGAGAAAGATGCCCGAGCTCAAGTAATTTTACTTACAACAATAACACAAGATCAAATTCAATGTCTTAATTGTGAGGCAGCAGCGGCCATGTGGTCAAAGCTGAAATCCATTCATGAATAGAAAACTGAGATTTCTCGTGAACTTCTGTGGCAACGTTTCTAGGATTATCGAATGGCTGAAAATGATAAAATTTCTTCACATGTATCGAAAATTAAGTCACTTGTAAAGGAGCTAAGAGACTTGAATGAAACCGTAAGTAAGAGTGCAATATGTTGAAAAATAATATGCAGTTTGCCATCAAAGTACAATGCATTTCGAACTGCTTGGGATTCTTTATCCTCTGATCAGCAAACATTTAACAATTTAACTGCACGACTATTAAAAGAAGAATCTTGAATGACCACGAGTGAAGATGATGTTACTAAATTAGCTACAAGCTACAAGCCTTACAAAGGAAGCTACAAAATCAGTCAACTAAAAATTATGGTCGTCAAGTAAAGGATAAGAAGAAAGAAAATATTGCTGAAAGAAAGAAGCAACAAACTGCAACTACTGTAAGAAGAAATGTCACCGGTTTCGCGAATGCAGAAAACGTATTGATGATGAAGCTGCAAAGAAGTCTGAATCAGCATATAACACTGATATATCCAAATTTTACTCAACAACTTCTGAAGATGATCAGCAATATTGGATCTCTGATTCTGGTGCTAGTGTGCACATGACAAATCAGAAACACTGGTTTACGCAATTAAAATCACTTGAAGAGTCGATTTTAGTTAAAGTTGCAAATGATATAATAATATCAGCTATGAAGATAGGAACAATTAGAATACAAACTCTTGTAAATGGCAAATGGCACGGTCGAATTATTGGAAATGTACTATACATTCCTGAGTAAAAAAAGCTTATTTTCAGTTGGCGTTATGACCAATAAAAAATCACTTTTCATGCCTATCCTGAAAAATGTTAATTTCATAATGAAAAAGGAGAATTGTCATGCGTGGGTGTTTGTAACAATAATCTTTGGAAGATGCTATTTAGAAATAAACCCGTACATAATTGTGATGTTGCCAAAAGCGAATGATTAAAATTGTGGCATGAACGTCTAGGGCACATTAAGTTTAAATCAATAAAAGATAGCAGTAAAAGTAATGTAGCGGAAGGTCTACAAATTTATGACGAGGAAGAAACCTGTAAAGCTTGTCAGCTTGGAAAACAAGCTCGTAAACCACATCGCACTTCAACACGATCAAAAGCTGATAAACCAGGTGAAATGATTCACAGTGACGCCTGTGGACCCACGAGTGTTGAATCGCCTTGATGATCTCATTACTTTGCACTTTTAAAAGATGATTGTACTGGCTACAGAACTGTGTTTTTTATGAGACATAAATACAAAGTACTAAGTCGATTCAAAGAATATGAAGCTATGATTAAAGCTCTAACAGGTAACGTAATCAAGATATTGCGCAGCGATAACGGACGCGAATACAAGAAAACTGAGTTCGAAGAGTAAAAAGGGAAATTCATGAACTATCAGCCTCATATACGCTCCAACAAAATGGGCGATCAGAACGTGAAATGCGTACAATTGTTGAAAGTGCACGTTCAATGATCTTTCATACTAATGTGCCAACAGCTGTCAATACTGCCGTGTACTTATTAAATCGCACATTATCATCACAAATCAATGATGCAAGTGCGTATACAAAATAATTTAATAAAAAACCTGAAGTTAAACACATTCGAGTATTTGGAAGTACAGCTTTTATGTCTATCCCATCGCAGCTATGTAAGAAGTGGGAGCCAAAAAGCAGAAGATTAATGCTTGTAGGATACGAAGGACATTCAGAAAACTATGGATTATAGGATAACGCGTAGAAAAATTGAAATTAGCCATGATGTAACCTTCAATGAAAATGAGATGATAGAAGAAAAAGATAAATCAGTTACTAATGTTCGGCTTATTTTTGGAAGCTATGAAGAATAACAGGAAGAAACAGTAATTAAAGTTGAAGAAATAAGAGAAGAAAACCCGGAAGAAAATCAAGAACAACGTTTTCTACCTGTTACAGAAAACTTACGTCGTCGAGACTACTATGAAGCAGCAGCTTTTGCTTCAGTTACTGAAGAACCTCGAACATATAAAGAAGCTGTGAATAGTAAAAACAACAAAGAATGGAAAGCAATGCAATGCAAAAAAATTGATGCTTTAGAAAGAAATAAAACCTGGATATTAGTCACAATACCCAAAAACTGTCAATTAGAAATAAGTGGATATATCGAATTAAAACTGACGCAAATTGTAATCCAAATAGATTTAAAGCACGATTCGTAGCCAAAGGATTTACTCAACAAGCAGGAATCGATTTTAAAGAAACATTTTCTCCATTTGTAAGGTACGACTCCATACTTTCTATAGCTGCAGCAAAAGACTATGAACTTGCACACTTCGATGTTAAAACTGCATTCCTTTATGGGTATCTGCAAGAGATAATATATATGGAGCAGCCATACGGTTTTGTAAATAAAAAACAACCAAACAGTATTTGTAAGCTGAATAAGAGCCACTACGGCTTAAAACAAACACCTTGCTGTTGGAATCTCAAATTTGTGAACTTTTTAAATAGGTATAAATTCAACCAGGTGAACAGTGATCAGTGCATGTTCTTCGGACAGCTTGATGGTGAATCAATCTATCTAGCGCTGTCTGTAGACGATAGACTAGTTGCATCTCCATTGCAAAAGGCAATAAATGTGTTGCTGACAAACAGATTTTAAAATTACATTTGGTGAAGCAAAACAATTTGTTGGACTTGAAATAGTGCGCGATCGTGAAAAGAAAATAATCATAGTAAGTCAACTAGCTTACACTAAGAAAATAATTAAAACTTTCAACATGGCAGAAGCCAATTGAAAATGAAGTGAGTGAATGTACTAGAAGCTGTCGGTTCGCTCATTTTTCTAGCTACCGTGAGTCGGCCTGATATTACGTACGCAGTAAGTCAAGCAATTAGATTTTTAAATAAATGGACTGATGAACATTGGCAAGCCGTTAGATGTATAATACGCTATTTAAAGCAAACATTAAACTATGGTATTGTGTACGGGACTGTGATAGATATCAAAGTGATCGGTTACACTGATGCAGACTATGTGGGGCGTTGTGAAATGAGAAAATCTACTGGTGGTTATATTTTTCTGTTAGCAGGAGGCCCTGTCTCGTGGACAAGCCAGCGACAAAGTGTTGTTGCTCAATCAACTACCGAGGCGGAGTTCATTTCATTGGGACTTGGCATAAAGAAACTCTGTGGCTGCAGTCTATGATGTCCGAACTAAATTTTCCCCAACAAACAATTGTTATTAATGTAGAAAATCAGTCAGCTATTAAATTAGCAAGAAACCCTGAATTTCACAAAAGAACCAAACATATAGATGTTAGGTTCCATGTTATTCGAGATGTCTGTAAGAAATGTTATATTAAATAATCTTATGTTGAATCAAGAAAACAACTCGCAGACATACTAACAAAGCTTGTAACTAAAGATTTGTTCCATATGTTAATTAAGATGCTTAATATTGTTAATTTAAACAATATCGAATAAGTGGGAGTGTTAAATATATTCGATATTGTTTCCCGCATTTTTTTTGTAAATTTATCTTTATTTATTGCAAAATAATGTCAACATTATACTGTCATGATGTGTATGATTGTGATTCATTGGTTACCGACATTGTTTTTCAAACATAAAAACAAGAAGAAATATGTGCAATTGTCAAGTTGTCAAAGAGTGATAAATAAGAAAATGTCACATGTTTTTATGTTCTAAAAGTCTTCTGTGGTCATCTAAATTTAGCCTGCATTTTTTTTGTCAATTTTTGGGTAGTTAAGGTCAATAAACTGTGGCTTAAGTGTTACATGTACTTTACTTTTCTATTTTCAGCCAGATAGCCCTTAAAATCTAAACAAAACAATTTATATATATATATCGCTTTCTTTGCAGATGATGTTTCAATATTGTTATCACATAAAAATTCCCAAACACTAACAAATAGATGCAATAATAAACTAGAAATTTTATATGAGTGGTGCATGATTAATTCACTGTACCTGAATCATTCGAAAACTTCCGTCACTAGATTCAGGAATAGCCATTTAAGTGATGAAAATTTTGAATTATGCATTAATGAGGAGCCCATCACTAACAGTACCAAAACCAAATTTTTAGGTATATGGCTTGAAGAACTTGGTTCTTGGAAAACACATTGCGATGAACTTTGCTCGAAATTAAACTCAGTAATTTATCAGGTCAGACATCTGAAAAGTGTTTTGAATTTTGATCAGATATTGTTATTTTATCATGCAACTGTAGAATCGAGGCTGCGGTATGGTATTAGACTTTGGGGTAGTTCTACACACGCCAATAAAGTCTTCGTGGTTCAAAAACGCATCATTAGATGCATCGTAAATATTAAACCGCAACATTCGTGCCGTGAATTTTTTTTAAAATACAAAATTATGACACTGATAGAGTTGTACATTTTGGATGTATCCTGTTATATATATCAAAATAGGAATAAGTTCACTGTTAACTCACAGCTTGGTTATATGAACACGAGAAATCATAATCAGTTGAGAATTCCTTTTGCTAAGTTAAACAAAACTAAAAATTCTCCTAATGTGCTTGGGCTAAAAGTTTATAATCACTTACCCATCTCTATTAAATCTAGCGAAAAAATTTCTGTTTTTAAATATAAAATGAAATCTTTGTTATTAGAAAATGTATTTTATACGCTAAACGAATTTTTTGAAACCAGCCACTGCTAGGCATTATAACTACTTTTGACGATTGCGATGTAATATTATTACTTATGCAATAAAGCAATATTATTATTATTATTATTATTATTTATATATATATATGTATACACTGGGTGTCTTAAGTCAACCGACACATATAAATCAGTTAATTGTAAAAAGTATCTCCCCAGTGCAAGATATTAAGTTGAAATTATAAATGTTGTATGCTTATCTGAGGATACTAATTCTGTGGATTATATTTCAAGTTAGTCAATTTACATGTGTAATGTGTAAATTAAGAAAAATTATCGAATTTCCAGAATTTTTGTTCATATCTGAAGTTTTCTACTATATTTTTAGTACAAATTTATTAAATTATTATTAACAACTCAATCTGTTGGTTTTGTTTTTCAACGCAACTGTAATTTTTTATTATTTATTTTATCAAAATCAACATATTCCGGAATAAATAATTCCTAAGCAACGGTTCAAATAGCATAATGGTGGTGTGTGTGCTTGGTAATAAACAAAATTGGTAGAGTCTGGTTCGGAACCAGTCGAGAGCAAATATATTTTTTAAATTTTTATTTTTCAAAATAATTTTTATCATTATTATGTATTTAATCTTTTATTCATATTTAATCTGGGGAACCGGGTTCGATCCCGACCGATGCCAAATATTTCGAATTTTAAATGGCACAAAATTGACCCATGTGGTGTACTCTCCACGCCAGCAATGAGTGCCCGTGAGTTGACGCCTGGTAAACGCCCGCACGGTACAAATATGTCGTCATCATTACCGAAATCTGCGTACAAAGCAGATTGGCACACCCAGCAATGGGTAATATGCCGTGATGATATATTTATTTATTTTATTTTAATAAAATATAGACATTATTTCAATCATAAATTATATTTTGTAAAATCTGAATCACACTGATTACAATAAATATTTTTGAATTTGTTTAAATGGATCAATTAAATGGCCTGCAAGATCTCCTGCCACTTAGATTTTTTTCTTTAAGGTTATTTAAAATCAAAAATTTACGGTCATTAAGAATTGACCACTTTAGATGATATTAAAGCGGTAATGAGAAATGATTGCACCCTTATTTCAAATCGACAACTGAGCAAGTGAAACAACAATGTTATGATTGCCTCGGATTTTGCAACATTTTACAAAATGGCGGTCATTTCGAACATTTGTTGTAATTTTTTAATATTTGCTGTTGTATTTAGTGCGATTTATATTTTATAAAATAAATAAGTTGTGTTGCGTATAACGTATCCATTTTATTAAATATTAATGAGAGATTAAAAACATATTAATAATAAATTTTTTTTTGAAAAGTAACAATTTAAAAATAAGTTTTCTGTCGGCTAGTATCGATCTCGTCTCTTCGAATTTTGTTTATTACTAAGCGCACTTACTACCACCATACTATCAGAATCGTTACTTGGAAACTATTTTTTTCGACATATGAAAAACAATACTGGAAATTCTACAATTTTTCTTAATTTTTTCTAATATTACACATGTAAATTGCATACAAAATTTCAACTTAATATCTTGCACTGTGGAGATGCTATTCACAATTAACTGATTTTCCATGTTACCAAAAAGTTTTGTTTGTTTAAAGCGTGGGCTCCAAGATTTTAATTATAGATAATTTTGTAAATTTATCCATAAAATATGTACAAAAATATTAATGCAACTCTGTAGAAAATTTAATAATTTTTAATTTTTATAATAACATTAATCTCGACAAAATAACATTTAAAGGTATTTTTCGAAGAAAAACTATTTTGAATTTCAAGTAAAGTGCCTTTTTCGGTTATCCGATTTACACGAAAATCTAATGAGCTCTTTCTCTAATAGGAAAATGTGAAAATACAAGGTTTAAATTTTTTCTGAGTGATAGTATTTGAGTAAGAGTGGCTGATCCACACGTGCATGCATGCACACGGACATAATCGTGAAAATGTTAAATTGGTTTCTAGGGACCTTAAAACATGCTCATTTACCAAAATCTCGATATGCGATTTTTACCACGATCTCTATACCTCCCTTACCAAGGGTAGCGGGAGGTAAAAATATTGGGAAAAATTCAATTTAAATTTAAATAAATTTAATTTTTATAGCTATTTTTAGTAGGCTATGCCATCATTATTATACTTCATTTTACGTAAAAAAATAGTGATGGAAAGATAGGTACAGTTTGATCTTGTTTTTTGTTTGGATAATACCCTGATATTATCCAATTAAACAATAAGATCAAACTGCACCTATCTTCTCATCACTATTTTCTTATGTGAAATAAGGTATAAAAAAGTACGTAAAATAATAATAATAATAATACTAATAATAATAATAATAATAATAATAATAATAATAATAATAATAATAATAATAATAATAATAATAATAATAATAATAATAATAATAATAATAATAATAATAATAATAATAATAAACAATAAGCCGTTGCGGGACGCCTGGCAGATGCAAAACATCAACATTTATTTTTATTAAAGTATTTTTATAGGTCATCCTAAAATTTAACTTTTTTACAGAGTACCATTAGAAGTTTCTAGTAATAAATTAAAATGTTTGCGACATTAGATTTTTAAATTTAATATCCATTACTACTAACATAGTACGTAAGTAAACGGGCGCAACCTTGAGAAATCTGTTTACACAAGGTTACTCATATCTCATATGAGGAAAACTGTGATATATGATTCAACAAGAGCAGAGTGGCGCAGTGGAAGCGTGCTGGGCCCATAACCCAGAGGTCCGTAGATCGAAACTACGCTCTGCTAACAGATACATTTTTAATTTATTAATATTGGCTGAAATGTTATACGTGTCACAAATAAAATAAAACTGCCAAAGTACCGATCATGTGTGATTATACAAGAGCAGAGTGGCGCAGTGGAAGCGTGCTGGGCCCATAACCCAGAGGTCCGTAGATCGAAACTACGCTCTGCTAACAGACACATTTTTAATTTATTAATATTGGCTCATGTTATACTAGAATGTGTTACAAATGACAAAGCTACCAAAGTGTCGATCTTGTGTGATTATATTAATATTGGCATTGGCTCAAATATAAATATTGTAAATAAACAATGTAACAGAGAATAATATTTATTAAAGTATAAGTTACAGAAGACAACCTATTCTAGCACGAGTTAGAAATTCGGAGACAAACTGCATAACGCAGAGTAGACGAAGGACCGAGTATTTACATAGCGTTCTGAATATAAAAAATCGAGTAAAAACGACAAGTTTATATAAAATTTCAAAATTATTATCACATACTGCGAGTGACATCACACTTCTTGAAACCGGATACTGGATCTTGCTACTCACACATATTTTTATAGTAAATTTAATTACTTAATAAAAATCGTGATCTTCCTTAATAAATTAGATATTTTCCGTTTCAGTAGGTATATGTATGTTTATTACGGTGAAAAGTATATTGTATTAGACGTTATAATAAGAGTATTAATATTTACACAATGACAGTTAATCATTTATGCCCGACTGAATAAAATCATTCGTGGAAATGCCGTATTTTTGCGAGTGACACAAAAAACATTAAGTCAAGTTATGTATGTAGTGCATACATAATTTTACGCACTTTTAACTCTTGTTGAATATCCGGCAGTTATTAAAAAGTCTGTGCGGTGAGAAGCACAATATATTATTAATAAAGGGAAAATAACGGAGCTGCAGTCACTTCTTGTTGAATTTTTACTGAAATTTAAAACATATAACCAACGTTTCGGTCACAATTTGACCATCATCAGGGTCTGAAATTCATTTTTATATAAACCACATGGTCAAAATAATTAACATTTTTTATAAAATTTGTAGAAATTGGAGTAAACATGAAAATGAAAAGTTTTAAGGTCGAAACTTTCGTCAAAATTACAATAAATAAATAAAAAACGTGCGTACATATCAACATTGCATATAAAACTATTATAAGTTGAAGATTCTTGTTTCTGGATTGCAGGATTCTTCCAGTTCTTCGGAAACCGCCTGGTGGATAATTTTGAAGTTGTTTTTAATTTGAAGATTTTATTTATTATTATTTTATTATTTAGTTGATTTTATTTTTGTGTTAATATATTTTTTTTTTTTTTTGTTTTAATATATATTTATAATGTTTTACTAATATGTATTTATAAATTATGCTTAAGTTTTGGATGTCAGTCTGTGAATTGATGGAGTTTTTATGTTTATGAATTTGTAACATTTCTAAAGTAAGTCTTTTGTTTAGATTATTTTCTTTGTGTAAAATTGTAGTGTCGTCAAATTTGAATTTATGTGTATATGCGTGCGCATGATGTACCAAGGCACATTTTATGTTATTTGTATCTTTTTTCATGTTTCTTTCATGTTCAGATATTCTTGTTTTTAAATATCTTTTAGTCTGTCCTATATAAACTTTGTCACAATCTGAACAGGGAGTTTTGTAGATGATGTTCGATCTATTTTTTAATTCAATGGGATACTTGGTCTTATTGTATAAATTGTTTATCGTTTTGTATTGTTTAAAGGTTATGTTGACTGGTAAATGCTGCGTTATTGTCTTCTGTATCTTGTGTGAAAGAAGTGGAACTTATGGGATGGTGTAATAAGTTTTATTGTTATTGTTCATTTGTTGGTTGTTTTGATTTGACTGTGTGTTGTTGATTATTCGGTTTATTAGTGTTTTTGGGTAATTGTTGTCCAGTAACTGTTGTTTTATCTGTAACTTTATGTCATTGTGTAGGCTCGGGGTAGTTAGTTTTAGTGCTCTGTTTTATAAATTCATAGCAACATTGACTAATTGATGAATGGGGTGAGTCGATGTGTAGTTTAGCAACCTTGAAGATGATGATGGTTTTTTGTAGAATTGAGTGTGTAGCGATCTATCATCGTTTTTAATGAGTAACACATCCAGGAAAAGTATTCTTCCATTCTCTTCAACCTCTATGGTAAATTGTAAATGATGATTGTAACTGTTGAATGTGTGTAATACATTGCTGATTTAATTTTTAGGAATTGCCGTGATTAGATCATCTACATATTTTTTGAAAAATGGAGGTGAGAATTCTGACTTTTGCAAACATTTCTCTAATAACAAATCCATCACCAGGTTTGCGAGAACAGGGCTAAGGTTGGATCCCATCACAGTTTCAAACAGTTGTAAATAATATTTACCATCATAAACAAAGTAACTGTTGTTATACCAAAATTCAATCAATTTTATAAATTCTATTTTTGGAATGGTGGTTCTAGATGATATAATATCCCAATGGTTATCAATAACTTCTAAAATAAGGTTTAGCGGGACATTAGTGAAGAGTGATACGACATCCAGAGAAACAAGTACATAATTATCTGGTAATTTTATATCTCTAATTTGTTCTACGAAATCGAACGAATTTTTAATGATAAATTCTTCATTTTCCAGGCCTTTCAGAAGTGTAGTTAAATATTTGGCCAAGTTTGATGTTGGTCCATTGGCTCCAGAGACTATAGGTCGAAGTAGTGTATTATTTTTATGAACTTTAACTAGACCATAAATCCGTGGGGCAACTCCATTGTCTATTGTTAGTCTATTTTTAAGATTATTATCTATATGGCCATCAGTATATAATTTTTTTATTAATTTATTATTTTTATTTTGTATTTTATTTGTAGGGTCAGATTCAATGTTTTTATAAGTGTTAGTATCTTCTATAAGTGATTTCATTTTATTGTCATATTCCTCTTTATATATTGCTTTGTTTTATTGCCTTTATCAGCTTTCAAATTTCTACAAATTTTATAAAAAATGTTAATTATTCTGACCATGTGGTTTATATAAAAATGTATTTCAGACCCTGATGATGGTCAAATTGTGACCGAAACGTTAGTTATATGTTTTAAATTTAAATAAAAATTCAACAAGAAGTGACTGCAGCTCCGTTATTTTCCCTTTATTAATATTTTCTACAGTCGAATCATTCCTAACCAGTTATCTTCACAATATATTATATCTATCTTCTGCCAGTAATAAATTGCCACTTGAATGTTTTATTTTGACGGCGAGCCATACGAAAGGAATTTTAGATGTAATTTAATTTGATTTCAATTGCATATATCAAGTTAATCTTCAGTATTGTATAATTAAATTGATATGAATTTATCTAAAATCAAATATTTTAGGAGTAATAGAATACCAAATTGTTGTAACGTGTGAGAACCAGCCACTGCGCTGAGAAAGTGTTTAGCAATGACGTAATTGCGCCAGCAGCTAGGCGACGTAAACAAACGTGTCTCGACGTGTTTAATTACTTCTGGTCGGCTGAACCTTTTGTATTCGATGGAATGTTTTCCAGAAGGTAATGGCAGCTATATAAAAGCGAAGGAGCTTTGCCCGTTAGTTACATACATACCTAAATTGTACAAATGCGAGAGAAAAATCAGCTGACGCCGGGGTTCGAACCCGCGTCATACTATAGCTTTCCTATACTCGCAACACTACCGAGTATTCATTTCCACAGCTATCCCAATATACCTGTAACTTCCCGACTCACCGTTACTGTCCTCGTACACTATAGCACCGCAATACTCGTTAACACTACCGAGTATTCATTTCTATAGCTATCGCAATATACCAGGGACTTCCCGACTCGCTATTACTGTCCTCGTATACTAAAGCTTCCCAATGCTCGTCAACACTACCGAGTATTCATTTTCACAGCTATCCCAATATACCAGTAACTTTCCGACTCGCCGTTACTGTCCTCGTATACTGTAGCTTCCCAATACTCGTCAACACTACGGAGTATTCACTCGACACTATATACTGCATACGTTTACCACGATACTGCTATTCTACTAAACTCACAAATTTCTACAACTAACAGAACTCCACAGCCTCTGTATACTCAACCCTTGGTCATATACCTAATGTTATGTGATCAGGGACTCAACTAAACTAATTGTCAAACTTCGCTAAAGGAACTGTCTGTCCGTCTTCACTAATGGAAGTCAATTCGTCAACTCAACTAAGCTGACAATGTAACTATGCATGTAACTAACTATGTATGTAACTATCTCGTCAACTCGACTTAGTTGACTATGTAACTAACTAAGTATGTATGTTAAATTGAAAAGTGATGCCATAGAAACGTGTAATTAGGAAATTACTACTAAGATAAATTGTACAAATGCGGGGTTCGAACCCGCGTCAGCTGATTTTTCTCTCGCATTTGTACAATTTAGGTATGTATGTAACTAACGGGCAAAGCTCCGTCGTTTTTATATAGCTGCCATTACCTTCTGGAAAACATTCCATCGAATACAAAAGGTTCAGCCGACTGAAGTAATTAAACACGTCGAGACACGTTTGTTTACGTCGGCCAGTTGCTGGCGCAATTACGTCATTGCTAAACTTAGACACTTTCTCAGCGCAGTGGCTGGTTCTCACACGTTACAACAATTTGGTATTCTATTACTCCTAAAATATTTGATTTTAGATAAATTCATATCAATTTAATTATACAATACTGAAGATTAACTTGATATATACAATTGAAATCAAATTAAATTATATCTAAACTTCCTTTCGTATGGCTCGCCGTCAAAATAAAACATTCAAGTGGCAATTTATTACTGGCAGTAGATAGATATAATATATTGTACTTCTCACAGCACAGACTTTTTAATAACTGCCGGATATTCAACAAGAGTTAAAAGTGCGTAAAATGATGTATGCACTACATACAGTACTTGATTTAATGTTTTTTATGTCACTCGCAAAAATACGGCATTTCCACGAATGATTTTAATCAGTCGGGCATAAATAATTAACTGTCATTGTGTGAATATTAATATTCTAATACAATATACTTTTCACCGTAATAAACAT